>CM031867.1:8508848-8534274 GCA_018697195.1 Certhia americana | reverse complement strand
GGACAGGGGGGACAGGGGGGACAGGGGGGACAGGGGGGACAGGGGGGACAGGGGGGACAGGGGGGACAGGGGGGACAGGGGGGACAGGGGGGACAGGGGGGACAGGGGGGACAGGGGGGACAGGGGGGACAGGGGGGAAAGCTTAGCAATGGATATAGAAAGGAAAGACCCACTACGTAAGTTTGAGTACCAAAAAGCCAAGAATGTTTTTCCTAGCTACAGAAGTATCTCAAACAAGAGAATAAAAGGTTACCTCCTAAACCATACAATCTTCAGAAACTGTATATTCCTTATCCTTTTAGGGCTAATGTTACAAAGAACAAATAAACGATACAAGTTGGCAACAGATTTTGTCATTTCATTCAAATGACAGAATATCATTTGTTTTTGTTGGAAATATAACAAACGACAGCCAAGCAATACAATATTCTTTGGCTACAGCATAGATCTATGTACAATTTCACTAAAACAAATTAAATAGACACTGGGGGGATAAAACACTATGTTAGTGTATTGTATTACTATGATAAATGTTAACACTTCCAAACGTGTTTGGTTCAAGATGACATACCAAATGCATTGCAAAAATATCTTCAGGATAACTGGTCTCAAAAATTACTTTATAAAACCTTGGTATTTGCAGTCTAAGACAAAAAATAGAAATTGCTTCATTTTAGCAGCACTATTTGGTTACACCTTAACAAATCAAAGGACAATAGAAGGCTACATTTCCCTTCCTTAATGTTTAAAAAAAATTCAGTGGGCAAAGGTACAGTAAGTTTCTGCAACACCTCAAATTCAAGAGGTTTTTGCTTACCACCACAGGAACTTTCAGTAGTTCTTTACTTCAATATCTATTAAGTCAATGTGTTAAAAATTGTTATGCTAAAAAACAAGTACTCTATCAGAAAAAAATGCTGCAGAAGTTGAAGTGTAGACCTAAGGATGCCCTACTCCTTATCTGTGTTATGATCATTCCATGCTCTAGTTGCAGCATTGCTGAAGCTTTATTATTCAAAATTACTAGTGAGTAAAAGTAATTTATGGTACTAAAGTGATACAGGAACAGACTGTTTCCATCACAGGGCCTGCTGCTTCACCTTTAAATACTGTGTAAGACCATTGGCTATCTTGAATTCTGCACTTAAGAAAGTGGCACTTTTGCTGGTTCATAATTACAGTGTAATTCTGTAGATACAGATTAAGAGCTTTTGTTACCTTAAGTTTTCCTTAGAATCCAAAAGGTCAAATTACAGTTTCTGCAAAGTAATCTCTATTTCCCTCTGCTGATGGACTCCATTTTACATTGAATTGGGTTCTTTCTAAATGCATTTGTCATTTAATCTCAATGTAAGACCTCAGCTGTGGGATTGAAGCATTCCCACATTGTAGGCACTACCACTGCCATTTTGCAGACCACTATGTTGATTCAAAGGAGTTACATGATGAGTCCATAGGCAAGCAAAAGTTGTGACCGAAGTGGAAATACCTCTCTATTCTAAAAGGGACTCTATTACTCCTGTACAAACAATACTAATTATAAATATTAGATTAAGTCATATTGTGCTACATGTAGGTTCCTCCAATACACAGAATCTTAGAAAATTTTACTACATAAATATTTTTGGCAGTACCTCTACCTTATTTGATTGTCACTCCAAACATTACATTTCTGCACACTGAAACAAACAGTATCAATATACAACAATCTAAAATATCACAAGAACTTTCAAGCGTATCTTGGTACTCTGAACGATTATGCAACAACTAATGCTTCCTAATGACCATTATGGAATTTTACTGTAATAAAAGCACTGCAAACCTTCACTGAAAAAAACAGCAAGCATATATACAGAATAAATTATATCCAGTTTCTTAATATCTGGTTTTCCCTCTAAAGTTATTGCCAAGAACAGACACACACCGCACATTTTATATCCTACAGTTAAAGTTTTTAGAAGTATTATTAGTTGCTTTCTTTGGCAATGCAACAAAATCTACCTCCAACATTCAGGTAACTGGATATGGTATTAGCTGAAGCAATTTGCTGAACACAGGCTTTCGTACTCAAATATGTTACAGAACTCCACTATATCACTAGTAAATACTTCTGCTAAAAGTCATCAGAGAAAGCACAGGAGAATCTGCACATGTAAGAATAACAAAAAGAAAGTCTGGTTTAATTTTAAACTTTTCATGTGTAGAAAGATCTTCAAGAATTTCAATCTAGAAAATTCTAGTTTAATTATGAAAAAATGTTACTAGACTAAAGAC
Source organism: Certhia americana (assembly GCA_018697195.1). NCBI lineage: Eukaryota > Metazoa > Chordata > Aves > Passeriformes > Certhiidae > Certhia > Certhia americana. The sequence goes on along the minus strand of CM031867.1, from coordinate 8,532,000 downwards.
TCTTGTAAACACTCCCTCTGTGAACTCCTTCAGGAAAGGTTGTGAATATCATTCCCTAGTGAATAGTTTCACTCACACACCAAGTAAGACAGGAAACAATAACAAGAAGGAAGGAAAATTGAGCAAGACCACTTTATTGCTCGTTACTAGAATGTAGCATAAAAGGATTGCAAGACTAAGGGGATCTTGAGACTTGAGTTATTTGAATGAGTTTCCATAAAATTCCACAGCAAAAAGGACACTTGTGCAGGTGGAGCCTGCTTGTTCCTTTCCTCTGTGGATCTCAGTCTTTGCCAGGTCCCCACCAGGTCTTCCCTCACTGATTTAATCTACTTCTTCTTAGTTCTCTTCTTCAGTTCCCTCACTATCAATAGGAGAAATACAGCAGTATTTCTACTGCTCAGCAGTAGAGCAGTTTGGGTTCTCCTTCTGTTTGGACATAAAGAGACCTTTCCTCTGAAAATGCACTATTTTTTTAATTAATTATTCACCTGAACTACCCATTGGTAATGGACTCAACATTACCCATTTTCTACCCTCAGAAGAATGGTATCAAGGTAGTAAGTAGTACAGGTTCAAGGACAGCCCAATACTGCAATTGTCATTTCTTGTGAAAGATAATAAACAGTTATTAGGAGCATACCAGTGGGGTTACAGAAGATGCTGGTACTAAAATAGGGGCTCCTTCTGGGCAACTCAGATGTTGGAGGCAGTCTCTTAGAGCAGCAATGTTCAAAGAATAAATGTCAGGCAAGTAAAGGATTTAGGGACAGTGGTTCAAGTGGAAGACTGTACTGCTGATTCCTAATTTACCTGTAATAGCTCTGCCCATGACCAGACGCAGATTCCACCTACTGAGTCTGCATTGTTTCCTTTCAGCAATGATTAAACTCCTCGAGGGCTACAGAATGCTGATTCTGAACCAAGAAACATTAAAAGAGAGGAAGGAGCTGGAGACCCATGCTGCTCTAGGAGCACCATCACCAAAAGCTGATTATCATCTATACTTCATCAATCTAAAGGTTACCATGAAGTCTAGCTCCTTCCTACTTTGTTCTACAGATTATTTTCAATCTACTTGCAAGATAAAAAAGTAAAAAGGCACATAAAATAAAAAAATACAGAAAATGCCAGGTCAGTGTATCTTTGGAAAGAAGAGTTAGATTTTTGAATCAATAAAGTGAATGTCTAATATCAACAACCTGAAATACAGCAGAGGAGACATCAACATACATAAGGAGGGGAACTACTAGATGAAAAATAGCTACAAGGAAACACAGGAGAGAACTCACAAACACACCTCAAGCAGCAGTTCATCACTTAATCACTTTAGCAGTAAATATGAAAAATCCTATAGATAATCAGTTGAAATCACTCTGTGACTGAAGCAGTGAAATAAACTGAGGAACATTCTAAAACACAACTCAGGAATGACAGTTCTTTGCTTTTAGGCCAGCTTTATCAACTGCTACCTACTAAAGTGAAGAGGCAAACAAATATGGGGGAAAAATAAAAGCAAAGAATAAATTCCTGAACTGAAGGGTACCCCAGAACCAGGTATTTAGGACTTGAGGCAAATCTTGTCACAGAGATGAAGAGTCGTATGGAGACAAGAACATGAGAAAAGTAATTCTTTGCCAAGAAAGGAATATTAGAGATTCCTAACTGAGTCAGAAAAAAGTTTATTCCAGGATTCAGTGCTGATACACAGCTAATTTTATTTTCTGGGCATCAGACTGGCTGCACACAAGAACTGTGCACCTGGGAGCCCCATGAAAACACACCACCTATTAAGCATTCATTTCGGATAGCACGCATATTTTAAAATGACCAATTAGCAGAGCATCTAACTGCTGCTATTTACAGGATATTTCTCTGCTTCTGAAGTTCAGCTGTAGATCTAGGCTAGCAATCTCATAATATTCATTACTTCTGTTATTTATTTACATTTTTTGAAACCTTACTCATGCAATTAAGATGCTGATAGCGTTAATACCAGCAAAAAGAAAGCTTCTCCATTCCTGTTAGCATATTACAGATCTCAGGGGTGCTTTTACAGAAAACAAAGATTATTTTGCTTAACATTTGGCCAGGAAAGATGCTTTTCCCAGGCAATTCTGGGACTCCAGAGACAACCCATGTTAAAAAGTGTGATGTTCAGTCAAGATTCAAGTAGACATCTTCTCTGCGTGTGTTTAGAAGACAGACTGCAATGCTGACAAATCAATGGAAAAGAGCCTTACAGCAAAATAAAGTTTAATTTTGGAATATTCTGTGCTGGTTAAAGTCTTACTTCTGGACAGCAGATCTCAAAACTATCCTCACTGCTAAACTTGGTCTACATTAAAATAACAAAGATAAGAGCTCAAATACTCTGTAAGACCTCAGTGATTTCCAAAGACAAGAATCAGAAGCTCAGTTGAAGGTATCAATATGTTTAATTCAGGAAAGAAAAGATCTGGAAATGGTAGAAACTTAGTTTTGTTGAAAACAGATCCTAATAAAAAATTTTATAAAATGCTGGCTGATTTGATCTTCCAGAAAAACATTTTGATAGAGACCTTTCTTTCAAGTTACATACCTTCAACATATTTTGCAAAAACAAAACCAAACAAAAATCATCTTGCATGCAATAATTATTTATGTGCTCTGTACACATCTCTAGCCCCAAATTATCTATGCAGTTGTTAGCTATTAATAACAAGAAGTTTAACAGAATACATGACTAATATCATTCATGTACCCCATTCTAACAAGTTATGTTAAGAAATATGGAGCACTGTTCACTTTTTTTTAGCTAATATTCTCCTGTCCCCCTTTTTTTCACAATACCTGATAACTTACTACTAACTCAGCTCATAATACTGAAGGAAAAAAATCTAAACCACTTACATATAACTATATATAAATATATAAATGGAGATGGGATATTTGAAGATTTCAGATCCTTAACGAAAACCATCATCATAAACTTGCATTTCTCTCACACAGAAATATATTAAAATATTTTCCCTAGTATTTTAGTCAAGAACATAATAATCTGAATAACAAAAGTTTTAATGAACTGAAAATCATTAAGGAAACATCAAAATTTATGATATTATGATTTACAAAGCAAAAAAGTAATCAATATGCATGAATTGTCAGGTAAATGAAGCTACTTAAGCTACATTTACAGAGGAAAAACACACAAGTAAGAAATAAAAGAGGAATTTCTACTATCATCAAATTTCCTTATTGCAAAAAATCAGTGACAATTAAGTACTTTCAAATTTGTTTCAGTTGGGTTTAAACTGTCCCAAAAGTAACTTTTGAAGAAAAGGAAACATTTATTAGTATTATTATTATCATCAAAGATGTTGAAAATTAAACATTTCTTTATGGGGGCTCAGCAAGTGTTTTATTCATTATGAATTTTTTGTCTTTTTCCACAATTGCTAACCAGTCTGAAAGTAAAATAAAATGTGTAAATGGCTACATTTTCCATAATAAGAGCAAATCATGCATCTCAAAATATACATTTGACAGCTGCATTCTCACGTGGTTTGCTGAAGATGTCAATGTTGTCCATACCATTTTCAAAGCACACTAAATTTCTAAGTAGGCTTTCATCAGATGTTAAGTATGCCATCAAACTCTTTCCCATTTACATTAATTCCCAAATAATTCCATATGAATTAGGGAGCTAACCATCTTGAATCTGGTCTGCTCATTGGAGTTCCATTCACAACCTTAAATACCTCAACACCTTTGAAAACAGGATCCTTATTGCCTTTATAAATAGATAGTGTGCCTACTTATTGCCTTCTTCCATGCCTTCCACAAAAGTGAAATAAGTGATCCAAAGCTCAGGTAACTATTCAGACCAAGATGATTTAATACAGCATTAAGCTCAAACCTAACACATTACCTCCAGTGACTCTCAGTATCTTTCAGAAATAAACCCCATTTTCTCCATAGCTAAAGCAGTCTTGACCATTTCTTCATCTTTACACTTTCAACCTGCTCCATGCCAGACAGGTGCAGGAGTGTGCTGCCTATGAGGATTCACTCACAGAGCTGAAAAAAGTAGCTGGGCTGTCCAAAATCTAAAGGAGGTGTTTGTCTGTTTGACATAAAATTGTCTGAGGCAGTTCTTAATTTGATTGGGATTTAAGCACTTAAGTCCTCTATATTTCTTTAAATGTCTGTTTGCTGACAGCCCAAGCAAAGGAACTGCATTCTGATTGAATAAGTGAACATGACCACCTCCACAAGGAACTCATCTTGGTGCACTTCTGTGTCTCCTTCTTGTTTCATACCAACTCCAATTCAATAATAAACTGTCACACTAATAAGGACACATGTAATTATTATATCATCCTTTTTCTGATATCTTAAAGGCAAGTACTGCAAAAACCAACTGCAAAAAGAAGAAAATTATTATAAGGGACCAAGACAACAGTAAGTAATGCAAACAAGCTTGGAATACAAAGCTTCTCTTCGCAAACAAACATTATATACATTAATAATTTTTGGTAATACACTGGTGAAGAAAGCAGTATGAAGGGGTTTTGTTGTGCCTTTTTTTTCTTCTTCTTCTTCTTACTTTGAAAAGTTCATTCATCATTTAGTGAAAGTACCTATAAGTAAATAATGGTTCAGAGTGAAAGCAATCTAAATGGAAACCTACCTGAGAGGACATGAAATGGCTCACTGCATTAAAACACTATAAGACTCCAGTTCTGATGTGGTATCAGCAGAAGTCCACTACACAAATCTGTTTTACATCATTTCACCTTCATAGATGTTTTACCACATCTATGTAGTAGACTCATTTAAGCCATAAACTAGAAGAATAAAATGTGAATTTGTAACTAAAGTCCTTGTATATTAAAATATATTAAAATCTGGGCTGAGAAAAGAAAAGAAAGCAAACCATATAAAGGAATATAGTGGTGGCTTTTTTGAAACCTATAGCTTAGAAAATTTTGGAGACCACCCACAAACTTGAGGCTTATAAAACAAAAATTACTATTACAGCCTATTTATGAAAATACTCCCAATCATTGCATTTGGATACCTACAGGTATGGCCCATGACCAATGAGTTGATACTCTGAAATCTTCTAAATACCCTGCCAATCAGGGGCCTCCAGCCCAAATTTTAGTGTTCCTAATTGAAATGGTACTGTTTTCAAGTCCATTGGAATAGAAAATAACCTTTTGCTGATTCTGAAAAACTGTCAAAGACATAAAAAGCTACTCAAAGCAAATAGTAAATTAGTCTGTGATTTATACTCAACATAGGAAAATGATCAAAGTCAGATACACATTCTGAAATGTGTAGGGAACCAGAAAATGTACCAGGTCCTGCTAATGTATGGAATTATCAAAGCCCTCCCAAATGACTTAAGTTAATTCAAGCCCCTTGTTCACAATTAGACTGTTATCACGAAATCTGCCATTCAGTTCCTTACTATCACATCTATGCCAAGAAAGTAGCACACACTGGAAAAGAGTTAGATTGCTAAAACCTTACATCTTTTCCTTCCCATTAAAAAAAACCCAAAAACTTTTTAAAGAAATGTATTTTCTTTCATGTGAACTTGATGCTGTCTAATTTAATTCTTGATGTTTCTTCCATTGTACGGTAAGGCGTCCTTTGAGGAAGGAAAAACAGCTTGTGTTTTGATAACAAACACACAAAAAATAGTTGCATCTCTGCTTTCAAAGAGACAAGCTGTTTTTATTTCCTCTGAAGAAGCTCATTACAATATGATGGACAAAATGTCAGAAATAATTAAGTGCAAGAGGTGGGTTTTTTTCTTGAAACATATCAACTACTGGAATTGCTGATTGTTTTGCAGGTCTCTCCTCCCCTTTCCCCCACCCAATTCTTGGTCATTTCACATGAATTTATTGCAAAACAAATTAAAAACAGAATAAATCTAGGAAGAGAAAGATACATACAACATGAAAATATTATCAATGCTTTTACTAAGTGGAAAGAAAGTTAAAAGAGCTTGCTGTTGGAATAGACAGTTGCCTGACAGCATTCACATACACACACAAAATCCAAGTCTTTGCACTTTAGAGGAGCAGAGCTCTCCCAGGCTTGAAAGCCTTTGGACTGTTCTCATTTCAGATTGAGGGGGTCATGCTTTCCCCCACCCGTGGGGTCAGCGTCGTAAACATCAGCCCATCAAGATAAGAAAGTTAAGGCAGATGATATTAATTACCTGTCCTTTCAAGTCATCCGTGTCTCACATCTGGTTTCCTCTGTAACATTCAACTAGGCCAATAAAAGCAGGGGAGTGGGGGGGAGAACAGAAAAACACTTGAGCAGCTCTCTCCTTGCCCAGGCACAGCATGCTCTGCTCGCTGCTCACACTCACCCAGGGCTTCAGGCAAGCCTGTAAACCCAGCTCTGGCTGGAAACTCTCAGGTTTGCTACAGCCACACCAAAATACAGGCAGTATTACTCATTCATATGATAATATGTATGAGTACATATTATAATACATTCACTATCTTTTTCTACTTTTCACAATTGTTGGTACCAACTGGACTTTTTCAGGTCCACATATGGACTTTTCCACATCCCATATACGTTTCCCGAAGCTTGGCACTGAGAGTCTTAAACAAATCAAGTATTGGTGCTTTAGTAATTCAACAGGCTTATCAGACCTCACTGTCTGAGCATCTCCCCTTGCCTTAATTTCACTACATTACACATCACTCAGACCACACAGATGGTAACTTCCCCACCAGCATCTCTCAGATCTGGACCAGAAGAGAAAGAAAAAAAAAAAAAGGCAATTGTTTCTCAGATCAAAACATGTAAAAATTGTCATTTAGCAAAACTGTTTAAGCTTTTCTTTTTCAGGTGATATCAGAGTTGTTTTCTGTTATTTAAATGAAGACTTTACCACATTAACTTTGAACAGGAATGCTGTTCAGTTCAAAATTTTGGTTTTATTTCTTCTTATAAATATCACAGAGGATTAAGAATCCCAGAGTAACCTTCAAGGTAACTTCTCCTTTAAATTATTTTTTAATGACAGGCATTTTCAAATTTTCCAAAGTTGAGATTATCAACAATTAGACATACCCAGTTTCCATTCCTTACCCCATCCTGTCAATACATTTCTATTTGCTTTCAAAGTCTTAACTGGTATTCTATTTAACTTTCCTGTTTTTCTGCAGCCACAAAGCTATTTTCATGTATGTATCTAAGGGTCCATTAGCTATATCACATGTGCCTGGAAATCCAATGCCAAGAATTTGTGTCTGTTCTAAAGGAACAATATACACACACGCTTTTATTTACTAAATGAAAGGATATGAGGTTCTTCTGAACTCTTTTCATTTTGTTGCCAAGGACAAACCAGATAAACACTGTGGTGAGATCTGTTTATTGATTAATGTAATTACAGCTATTATCTGCAAAGAAAAGTATATGATAGTAATTCTAAGTCAGATATAGAGTTATTCAAACAATGTTAATTTCAGCACTGTTTCAATTTAATCAATCACTTTGTGCATATCAGTTTTCAAATTGCATGTTTTTAATTGCATGCTCACATTTACTCTTTTTCCACAAGAACACTGCCTCACTTAGTGGACATTATCTTATCAAAACTTGGTTTAGACTGTGGCTGTATGTGTGACAACACACTAATTTCTCATGTAATCCCTGAGCTGCTGTGTTTCTTTCTAGCCTTCGCTATAAAATTACTAAAAAAAAAATTGAACTGAATTAATTTTTACAGACTGTTCCATATTTTGAAGGAAATAATGATGTCAGTCACACCTGTTTTGTTCTAGCTAATTAATGACAGCAATAAGAATAATCATTTCATCCCTGTTAGTGCAGCACACTCTGACAGAGCAGCGCACAACCGATTAGCAGCACTTACTGAGCAGTGCAATGTCATCAACCACAGAGGAGCTGGAACAGATTTAACAGTCTCACTGCAATGGTTTGTGGGGTCTGAACTGTCCCACTCACAGCGAGCACAGCAATCACTACAGCACACGTGCCCTTGGATACATCTCAAATTTCTGACACAGCCTTTAGGAAAATACCACCACTGCTCTTTCTCCTGTTAGTAAACCCAGGACAGTAATATTTATCTCCCTTTAGCATTTAAGAATGTGATGCAGAAATTAACCAGTTTGGAAACTATTTTCAACACATCAGTATGTGAAAAACAGATTTGGGGTATTATATAAAGGAGCAACTTATCTAGGCTAGTTAAGGGACTGAAATATTCAGGCCACACGATCATGAATGTTCCAAAGACTCTGATTTAACAGTGTGATAAGTGTGAGCCACAACCAGATCAACCAGCAGTGTGACTGCAATGAATGTGTCCTTATCTCTCAGGATATAATGTGATAATTAAGCTCACAGATCCTTAGCAAGAAACACCATAAAATACTAAGTAGTCAAGCAATTCTTAGCTTGTGCCTGCATTCAAAGGCTCAGTAGACAGCGTCAAGACTCAGTTTTACAGCTCATGAGGTAATAAGTTGTTATAGTAAGGCTGTGGCACCCTGAAACAGCACAACCAGTACTGCTCTGGCAGACACATTGATCAGCCTTTTGGTGCCCAGCCTGATAAGGGCATGCAGGTTACCCTTCTCTTTTCTGATGACATGAAAAAATTATTAACTAGCATCCAATTCTCTGTACATAAAAAACTGTCGCGTAATCTTTACAGCTCTTTCAGAACAGCATTCCTGCCAGTCATAGCCTTAAGAATTTTAGAGGCCTGACTACACAGTATGCCTGGTTTTAGCCCCAGAAATACCACCCAAGTTCACCTCTTTGAAAACGCTAGAACCGCCCAATTTTCTAACAAGCTGTGTGCAAGAAAGAACAATTGCTGAAATATTCTCTCCAGTGATAAGTCCATGAGATATCCTATTACAAGAATTTAAAAGAGAAGTTGGATTTACCTAATGATTTAGTAAATGACTTTAACAACTTCGGATTACAATTGTCAGATCTTAAATTAATTTAATTGAATGTTTTCAGATAAAATACAGTGAAATCCGATAGGGATGAGCAGTAGATGTAACTCTACCGTGGCAATGAGCCTTAATTCTTGTATCCTTTCTACCTTTCCCAACCAGCACATATATCCGTTTGAATAGTCTATGTGCAAAGGTAAATGAAACTTTCATTTTTAACTTGATTCAAACCTGGATTGAATTTGCCAGTTTAAGTTCAGCATATTTGTTGAGTAAGCACTTTGAAGATTATTATAAGGACTTCTTAGGCTAACCTCACCAATTAACATAAGCAGTTTTAGGGTTTGGCAAATTTTTTAAAAAGCAACCAAGGAATTCAGTTGCTATCAAGTCCTACTTTCATGAAAAAATAAGAAGGCACAAAAGTTTAAGCAATGGATTAACATTTAAATGATGTTTCTCTCCAGGACATTGCTGACATGTGGTGGACTCCTTGTGTTTATAGTGATGGATACAGGTTAGCCCTTTATCTACAGCAAATCACCCACTGGAAAATGGCTTTGCATCTGTACTATGCCTTTAAATGTCTAGCTAGCAAATGTCAAAACTATTTGATCTGGTTTTATAAAATGAACTTTCAAGGCTCTTTGAAAGACAGCTTACACTTTGAAAAAGATTAAAAACTTCTGTGTTGATCTCAAATAATAGACAGAAAAGACTGACATACTTCAGGGGAAAGGAGGTACACTGTAATATGAAAGTATAAAACCAACCAAGCAGCCTAATGCTTTCTAGGTATCTTTTCCAGCACAAATTTAAGACGGATACAGGCAACATAAATCTCCATGAACACCGCTTGGTTAGCAACACAAGATGATTGATAATGAATGAGATATACAATACCAAGAGCCATGCATCCAGACTGACACAGAAATGAACAAGGAATTTAGAAAGAGACATAATTATCAAATTGCTTAAGTGGTTCAAGTTGTTAAGCACCATTTAAAAGCACACTGATCTTTCAATGTGGCTTCAGAACTTTCATGCATAAACATTTTCTGAAAGTATTTATCTCATGTTTATTCACTAAATTATGCTGTTCTGTCTAGTACACTAAAATCCTTGATGGAAGACAAACATTGGATGAATCATACAACAGTAGCTAGGCATGAACATGCATCCATCCTGCACAGAAGAGCAGCAGGAATAGGTCCAGCAGTAGGAACTAGCACTAGTACCAAGACTGGGTGTGTAAACACTTTATGAAAGAAATAATCTAGAAATTTCCATTTATCTTTCAGATGAGTAGTTTCTACCTATGCTGCCAAATATTGTGCAGTTTTCAACTTTGCCAAATAATTGTGTCCCCACTGTAAGCAGCAGCACAGCTACTCAATTTCCACTCACTACCATCAGCAGCTGATCTCAAGAAACATCCTCAAGCTTAATAACAGAAGGTGGAAACAGAGACAGGAGAGCCTACAGCTGCTTTTTTGTAGTTATTCTACATTTGCCTAAACAAAACACTGGGCCTACAAGCAAACTCCTGTAGCTAAAGACTTTAAACCTATAGGTCCAAAGTCTACATATCTAAGGTTAGCGGTTTAGTTCTTTTTTTGGAGAAACATACATTTTATGGATATTGATGAAACAATGTGGCTAGATCACCAGCATAAAACAGAAAAATAAGGGCCAGGTCCAAGATTTAGCCCATACATGTTGTATGATAATGGAGGACAAAATGTATTGCACTGCCAGTGTAGCACTGGGCAGTTCATTAAGTCCTGCATCTTTTTTTCACCCAGTTTTATGGGTTAAGCCCAGCTCAGGACCCTCTTACACAGGAGAAGACCTCTCACAATCAGTCTGCTATTATTACCTCCTGTTTTAAGGTGCACTGACATTTTAATGTCAGCCATACAAAACACAGACACAGAACACATGTGATGTGGAAAAAATAACGTCTAAGGTAAACTGAAAAAACAGATATATTCTACAGATATATTCTCAGTCCAATTAAAAAAAAAAATTCACTTACCATTCCTAAATAATTTTTGTTAGGAGGGCCATTGAATAAAAAAGGAAAGGAACCATTAAGAGTATACTATGCAGTGCAAAAGAGATCACTGATAAAAGAGTACAGGAATGCTAATGACTACTAATAATTAATATTTAGCATTTCTAAAGCCTTTTTATCTGTAGACCTAAAAAGCTTTTAAAATACACAACTGGTACTCTCTTCATTTAATAGATGAGGAAGGCTAAGTGCCCACTACAGCCTCCAATTTATTTGCATTGAAAAAGGGTGCAATGCTTAGAGCCTAGGGACCTGCCCAGTACAAGTCCTGTTCTTCCACGTTCAAAATCTTCTAATAAAATAGCTACTGCCCCAAACAGCTTATAAATTAAATGGGCAGGACAGTCAGAGCACGGGGAGATAACAATACACCTCATTTTGAGCACAGAGCCCTTTTGGTAAGGGTTTAGGGGGTTTGCTGGGGGGCAAGGAAGGTGAGTGAATTGAAGGAGTGGCTAAAAGAAACAACAGCAAGAAGACACACTGAAGGAAGAGAATGATGGACTACGGAGATTTTAAAAGAATTATCAGGAGAAACTTGGAATGTTGGCAAGGTTAGCAGAGGGAGAAAAAAAAACAATAAATCATAAAACAGAGAGAGCTGAAAATGGACTGTGCTTTGCAGTTATTGTATGAACTGAAGCAGCTGTATTTGATGCCCCTGGTATCTGAATTGATAAGGCTCTCTTTCTGGCTCCTCTCTGCAGATACCCTCCCCAGACAATGGACACCCTAATGACTCTAAAGGCCTGATCCAGCAATGATGATGGATCCTCCACACAGTGTACCAGGGCAAAATCTGCTCAACTCTGCATTCAGCTAGGGAAACTAATTTGTTGGAGCAATTAGGAAGTGAATTAGACTAGACATAGAGAAATATTTCCGTGTCTTTGTACATGCATTTATGTGCATGACTGCCCCCAAGTATAGGGGTCCTTTGATTCTCCAAACTAGCGGATGTTGCAGCAACCTGAAAGTTTAAGAGGACCTACTGAGCTGGAAGGGGACAGTTTGATCAGACAAAGCCTGTGTCTGAAGAGCTGTGGCAACAGACAAAAATCAGGAGTGAAAATTCACAAAATACCAAGGACAAAAAGGAAAAACCTAAAAATTATTATTCACGTTAGAGCAGTTGTTAGGACACCCCATACCACTTTACAGGTACATGTTGTTAAACAGTCCTGCCTCACAAACCGTGTCATCTAAACAGATATGCAAGAGAGGCAAGAAAGAGAAATAGATGCACAGAACAGGTCAGCAACCTGCTCAAGTCACTTAACAAGCTGAGGGCCAAGAGGTAGAGATAAAACTTTTAAAGTGCTGATATATTAGTCAGACAACTAGAAACAACGAAACTTAGGAAAGCTTAAAAAGCTGTTATTTGTCAACGAGATACAAGTTTTAAGTACCCTAATGTATTTCTGTCCAGACTAAATCAACTTCAAATTACAATTGCAAGTGAAAAAGTGAAACTACAACTTAAAGTGAGATAAAGTCATAACAAATAAATTTAAAAAAAAAAATCCCAACTGACACTGATGGTTAAATACTACATGTGTGAGACCATGTAGGTTGTCCGAATACTACAGAAAGTGTCAGTGTTTTCATATAGTGACATTGGTTTGCTAAAACAGAGCTTCAGCATATAGAACTACATTAGCTACATATAACTTGTTGACATAAATCCTAAATCACATCCTAAACTATTTATATTCATTTCATGAAGATGCACCACTTTTTTGCCTTTTTCTATACAAATGCAAAAAAATCCCCATAACATTGCTTCCAGTAATGCCTAAAGAAAAATTGCGTAGTCAGAAACAACAGACCTTGTTTACAGGCCAAACAGAATAGGAAGGTTTTCTAGAAAAGTCTTTGAGGAATTTAGACAGAATAGTCATCTGATACTGACCAACTCATGAAAACATATAGAAAATTAAATTTTCATGCCAAGGGAGTAAAAGTAAGTACATCTTGTTGCCTTTACATTAAACATTGTTAGACTCTGCAGAAATATTGTCTGGTACCAGCACAGATAGGTCACAAACAGCCCCGAGGCACTGATAAAATGGTGCCTCATGGGGAAATAATTGTGGAACCCAAACTACCTGGGCTAACACAGAAGTTAAAGGCTTGTTACATTCTCTGATGACCTAATGGGAAACAAATGTTTGACAGTAGCTACTTCAGCAGACAAACACATTGCAAAAAGAAAGAGTGGGAGGTTAGAACCAAACAAGTTGAAATCAGAATTCTTTTATAGGGCGAGCAATGTCTGAAGCCACTATTAAGTCTAAATAGCTTATTATTTAAGGTATATGCACATGCACAAATGAAGGTACAGGGTTACCTATAAGATAAAATTCAGCTCAGAGAAGCCATTCAGAAAAATCCTCTGGTTTATAAATTCACATTACACTGGGAACAGGAAAATGTCCAAGTTTCCAAAACTATACAGAATATTCTGCATTTTGATAGTAAAGCAGAAAAATAAACTATGCCTGGACTCTAACACGGGCCTTTTCAGAGATGAATTATATTCCTACCAGGAACACATTTTTAACACAGTTTAGCATTTCTACTTGTGAGGCCAGATTTTCAAAGCAGTGAGTGGGAGGTACATGCATAAATTCTGTTACTTCTTAAGAGTTTCTGCACATAGTTTTCATGATCCCCTTTGGAAATTTAGCCTGCAATCTCCACTGGAGAAATGTGTCTCCTGTAGGTGTAGACATGACTGATGTAAAACATCACTTCCTATCTCTAATTCCTCCAAGTAGTTTTCCATTTTGTTTCCCGTGTTTTTCAGACTGAAGATTATATTCATGCCTGTATAGCAGTTCTGCTTGTCAGAATCTACATTCCATGCTTTGTTTTTCAAGACTATGTACATACAAGGGGGTTGAGGACAGGAAATAAGATAATTTTTCAAATCTTTCACTCATTCCAAAGTTATTGTGTGATGATGTCTGCTCACCAACCAAAAAAAAAAAAATCAGTTCCTATAATGTTTCACTGTTTCATTACTCTCAAAATACATAGTTTTTCAATCAAAAGGAGGCATTGGGAATTAAAAATGAGAGCAGCTTCCTTCTCTTTCTACATAATGCACATATAAAGAAATGGACAAAAATAGATTAAAAACTTGGTGAAACATAAATAGCAAGCTTAGCAAAGCCACATAACTGGATTAATTCAATCGTTCTGACATTACAGGAATAGGCTCTCTGTTTTCAGTGCATTGCAATGAGAAGTTGTGGCAGGAATCATTACTCATGTTATAATGGTTAGTAGAAGCAGAAGCAGAAAAGCTTTTATGATTGCATTTCAGATTTTTATGTTTGGAATCCAGCAAATGTAAAGTTTCAGCTGTAGATTCACTTTGGCCCTTTTTTACCTCTCTTGTAGCAAATGCAATTTTAGTTGTTATAGTGAGAGTCAGCTGCCCTCAAGAGACAGTCCTGAAAAAATTGTAGATCATCCCACTATATCAATATATAGATGTTCCAAAATACAAGTAGAATGTAATGATGTACTATTTAATAACAGTTGTCATATCTTTACTTAGACAAATAGCTGTGCAAAACTGAATATTCAAAACATATCAAAGTTAGAGATGGCTGAAAAAACTGTAGCAAATCTTTTTATTTCATTGCAAACTGATTGTTTTACAAAACTCTCCTGTTTAGAAATAACTTTATTTTAACAAAATTTTTTTTTAATTAAAAAAAAAAAAAAATTTAAAGGGAGATATCCTATTTCTATGATGGAATTTCTGACAAAAATCTGTATCCCCAGATTCTTTACACAGGCTCATGTCAAGACTTTTTCCAGTCGGCTACACCGTTTAGGGAATCTGTCTCCTTCATTGCTGGCAGAAGAATTGAAGGTCTATCAACATTCAAAAGATATTGATGGACAGATTTCTATCTGGTTCTCATAAAATACAGAATTCAATCCATAATCTAGACTGTTCAAAACCAAACAATCTCAGCACAAGCAGCTACCTGCTTGTTCTGTGAATGACATGCAGAGTTCTGTGCACGACATGCAGACTATTAGAAAAGATATTGATAAAAACAAAGGCTACCAAATCAACATAGCTATGGCCTTAGATTTGAAAACTAATAAGAGCAGATATTCACCATGCTTGCATATATCAGCCAGTCAAAAAATCCCAACTGCAGCTATAAACAGACAATGACAACATCCAACACTACTATGGGAGGGGTGTCCTAAAAACCATAAAACAGTGAAATTCGAAAGCAATTTTGTTAAGAACTAAATTATCATTTCACTCACGTGTAAAGGCCTGGTCCAGGAACAATAATCAAACTGGGGTTTTTGTTAGGGTGAAATCTGTTGCATCTTTTATTACTGATCTCTTTGAGATGAAGCAAACCTCACTATATATCCTATAATGATCCCATAGCATACAACAAAACAGCACATAAGCACTGAATAGGCAAATAATATGTGAAGATATTTTACAACTTGTTCATTTTATTACTTAATCATTGGAAGTAAACAATACACTTTAGGCAATAAATATAGTACCATATGGATAGGGAGAGATAAAAGACTGTCAGGAACATTGCCAAGGTTGGTGTTTCTCTACAGAGGATATAACGTCTACAGTGTTGCCAAAATAAAACAGGGACAAGTGAGGACAGAAAACCATCTGGGTAGATTGCAACAAAACAAAACCAAAAAAATTCCATAGTCAGCTAAAATAAAAGAAAAAAAAAATAAATCAAATAATCAAAATCTAAAAAAATCTCTACCATTAATTTTTACATCTGTGATTTGTGAAAATTATTATTCAATACCTAAAACTTCCTTAAAAGAATATTTTTGTTTTTTCTATGTCCAATGACTTCTATAATAGTTTTATATATGACCTTTTCTAAATATTTCCTCATTGAGCGGTACTTTGACACTTTTGACAATGGCAACTGTAGGCTTAGATTAAGTACAGGATTTTTGTTAGTCTTTAGGGGTCACTATAGCTTTTGTATGCTTTGCATGTAAATGCATATTTTTGCTTATGTATATAAAATCTCTTTGGTAAAATGACTTGCAATCACTCAAGTAAACAACCAAAAGTAGCTAGCCCAAACAAATACTACCAGGGTCCATAAAAGAAAGACTAGTCCAGAGTCTGCACAATTATTCGTCATCAACTAGGTGAGCTTGCAAGTACAAATGTATAAACGTATTGCACATATGCTCCTCACAGCCCTTCAGGACATTCACCAGCTGTCCTAGCAGGGAAAGGCCTCCCTCCCATCTATAATTACAGTCACTGCTGTTGTGTGGCTCTGGACACTGAATAGCCACAAACTCAACAGATTTGCACTATCACATCACGTTTGGTTTGCCAATAAAAATATGACACAAGTTGAAAGATGGATGTTTATAATAGGGTTTTTGTAGTCCACACTGAGAGGCTCAAAAACATAACGCAGGATTCATTTAAGTACCTAGATATTCCCATTTTTATCAATAAAACACTTGACAACTAGAAGAAACACATACAGTTGTATATCCTGCAGTTCATATCTTGGAGCATGTTTCAGCACATGAAAGTGCTTCTCTCTATTGTTTTTTATTTATTTATTTCATATTGACTCCAACGTTGTATTACAAAGAAAGAAAGAAACTACTTCCTTCCACCTTCATCAGCCCCAGTCCCTCACAAAACAATATAGGTTAGACATACTGAGATGAAGCAAAAACTCAAATGCCAGTTCATGGTCCAGAAAATATCTTTTAACTGTTTCAGAATGACTCATTCTGGATGAGAGAATTAGACTTCACTATACCTTTGTGCATTTTCACTATGTATTTGTACATTCATTCCCTGTGTTCACCAATTTTAAGATACCTGGATCTTACAAAGTGGGTTGCTGAAGAAAAGGAAGTATCATTGCAGCTCATAGGTAAAACCAAGGGCTGCCAGGTCACAAACTTGTACAATTCATTTAGAGAGTAAATCTCATCTCTAATTCAGACCTCTCCAAGGCACTGAGAGTTCCCTTGAAGGTGCTGAGCACTGTCAGTTCATGAGCCAAGGCACACGGCACCATCCATCACCTGTGTTTTTCTGCAATGCCAGCTCAATTTTCAAATGTGTATTACCAGAAGAAACTGCTGTCAGGATGGCAGCAGGATGAGACATGCATGTCCTCTTCAGCTGCTTCCATAGGTTCGCTTTAATCACTGAGGAGGAGAATTTAGCTAAGTTAACTGACTTTACACCAGACCAGATGATGACCACACACATTCTGTTCCACCTGCAGGAATTCCAGGGCAGAAACCTCCAGCAGAGAGGCAGCTGGAAAGAAAGCATGGGGAAGGATGGGGGTAGGGAAAAATGATAGGAACGTCTCCAATCTCTCCAGCTAGAAGAGAGCATCTGGATATGCCTTAGGTTTTATTGTTTTAGAAAAAAACAATCTTTCAGTCATTGCATGGGGCATAATGCATCTTGGCTTATTTCTGCTCATGAAACTGAATAAGTAAGAAAATTACTGTAAATCTTTCTTAATATAGCTTACAAAAGATAAACATTATTAAACACCTATTAGTATTCCTTATTCTCATTGATTTAGTGTTGAACTAGGAAAATCCTGCTTAACATAAAGAAAATAGAGGTCAGATTAATTAAATTCACTGTTGTGGTCAATTTCTCTGTTATAAATATTTGCTGAAGAATATTTATTTGGGGTTTTTGTAGAGTTTTTTTGTTATTATTTTTTCTTTGTTTTTATTCAACTCTGCAAATAAAAAGTCTTGCTTATAACTCTCTATGAAATATCAAAATATCTTTGTCTTAAGAATCTGCTGGAGTTGAGCTTTTGGGTTCTGCACATTTCCAGCATTATCAGGTTAGAACAGAACAAACAGACTAAAGTCTGACATCAGCACTCTTCCCAGCAGGATACACTACTTTTTTCATTAGAATCTTTGAGCTTGAGATCAGACACAGGGAAAGATTAAAACAAATATGAATTTAATCAAGGGATTCTACTTTCCTGGTGTGGGAACAGGAACATGCTGACATAAATAGAGGACGAAGCACTAGGGCGTCTGAAACAAATCAAAGACGGCTTGCTTACCACTAACTGCTCAGATGATCCATATCATAACAACAAAAAGAAAAACAATTATTTATTCTTTTTGATGTTGCTGCTCAGAAGTAACTTCCTTTTTGAAGAGAGCAGGGTCAAAGCCAAGTTATTGTTTTTGCTTGAAACTTTGTCAGTAAGAGACTAAAAGATATTAGGTATGACTTACTTTGGGGATTTTTGTGGGAAACTTAGAGATGCTCATTTCTTGTGGGTTATAACTTGGGAAAAAAAATTAATTGTCAAATGAACTGAAATTTCCTTGTTGTTATGAAAAATCAGACCATTAAACAAAAAAAAAAAAAAAAAGGCAGATAATGCACTTAAGCCTCCTAAAAGAGTGGTAGACAGCCAGCTCTCAGCCTGAGCTAATGGCCAAAATCAGGCCTAGACACTACATAATGCAGAGAAGATACGGCAGTTAGAGATAAGTATGATCAGCACTTGAACATGAGTGGGTGCACAGAAAACTCTTAAGATTTTCTCTAGTGCAGTGCAGATTTAACAAATGGTAATCAAAGTCTCTTTTGATCTAATAGTTATTGCAACTAATGAAACAAATTACAGGGACAAAGTCAAAAGGGACAGGCAAAATAAAGTATCTGCAAAAAGACAGATTTGGTGATTTGAAAGTGTTTTCTACTATTTAAAATTCATTATGACTCTGTCCTCAACATTATAAAAGACACAATGACAAATCAAGCCCAGGAGAGTATGCATGTTAAATTCATATTCAGAAATAAACTGAGGAGTTTAAATTTGCATAACATACAAACATTAATGTTCATAACATGCTTTTTAAGTATACAAGCTTACCGGCCCCATTTTACCGTGTTAATGCTCCAAGTGGAAAAAGAGTGCTCAGATCTCAGTGGGAGACATTCATTTTACATTATAGATGCAAAATTTTATGGCAGTGACATTCAAGAGAAACAAACCCAAAACCTGAACTCCAAGTACATGGAACGGCAAGTTCTTAGCACCTCACATGCCATCTAACTTGTCTCATTTTATTTGCAGCCCATGTCAGATGTTTGGACCTTAACATAACTTCTGATAGCTACAATGCTCCAGCCCTCCTCCCACTCCCACATTTCAGAAGGGGACAGAGCAGGTGCAAAACTGTTATATGCTTACTTCATTGTAAAGGGAGATTTAATTGACAGTATTAGATTAAAATTTTGTTGCATTTACTAAGCTGCAAATTTCAATTCAATGACAAGGGGATTTCACACCAAAATGGAAACAGTTTACTGCCTGAGTTAATGTGGAACCAAATCATGAACCCTACTGAGTATGCTACCCCCAAATTCAGTCAAGTTCAAAAACATGTCACAGATTTTCTGTGTGGGCAATAGTGGAGTCGAGGCCAAAAATGTGACAAGAGCTATCACTAGTGATGCTGTCAGTGAAGATGACGTACTTCGAGGGTGAAAATGTTTCTCTTTCTGCATAAGAATTCAAAGAAAAACTAAGATCATTTCACAGGAGAAGCTGGAATGCTTGTGCCACAATACATATTGGCAAACTCAAACCAGCATGTTCCATAGCAAGTACAGGCTTAAACAAAACACATCCTTAGCAGGGCAGAACCTCATGTCTCTCCTCTTCCTAATAAGTGCACTAATCCTTATACAGCATTTCCCAACTAATTAATTCATGAACCCATAAATATTAAACATGGCAATTCTACAACTCCAGAGCAAAACATCAAAAACAGTATCTTCGAAAACATTAAAGATTTTTGTTTCAGATAAAAAGATTTGATAAACAAAGGAAGCACACAGATGACAAGAATATTGTAGAGTCTTGGAGACAGCCCTGGTGAAACAAAGGAGGTGCTTCTGAGGCAAATTTCTAGGCAAAGCTCCCATTAGTTAGGCTTCCATGACAAGAAAGAGAGGCAAGCCTACAAAATGCATTGAGTGAGAGAAAAGTGAAAACAAAATCTGAAGAAATTGTCTAAAACCATAAAAGATAGGGTCAATTAATACCTCATAGATCAATGGAATGGGGTGTCTACAGCATTTAGGAGGAAAAATGAATAGAAATAAAATGCAAGTAACAGTAACTAGAAACCTTTTATCAGTAATAAAAAAGATGGTTGACTTTCAGTCAGTGTCCCTGTTTGTAAAAGCCTTCTTTCTTGTCTAAAAATTGGAAAGGCAGAGGCACCTACATCTGCTGTTCCAGTAAAGAATCACCTCTGTGTTTCCCTGCACTTGATTCCTCTCTTTTCTACAGCAGGACGAGGAATACTGTACTGGTGATGAGGGTGTGAGCCCAACACAGAACAGCTAGATCAGAAAACAACCTTGAGATACCTGATGGGGAAAATGCCAGAGGTTAAAAAAAAAAAAAAGAAAAAAAACAAGACTCTGTGCAACAGCAAAGCAGTCCAAAACCATTTTTGAACAGCAGAGTTAAAAGAGACAGTGAGGAAGGGGCAAGAACCATGCTGATGCAGATGATTGAATTCAAAATAGAAATACAGAGATAATCCAAATGCTTATTTTTAAGATGGCACTTTCTAACAATCAGTCTCATTTTCAGTGTCTAAAATGTTGAGTTCATTAATACATCAGCAGTGACTTTTGGAAAAGTGGGCCAACAACTAGTAATCTGCCATACAATCACAACCATTGCACCAAATCTGGCACTACTGACAAAGGAACAATCCCTCAGTTGTCCCACAGGTGTGATTTAGACATCTTATTCAGTCAAACTCTTAAAATCTTTAACATATCTAATGCCACAAAGAGTGTTACAGAATGCATCAGAGTCTGGAAATGTTTCTGAATTAACATTTACATCTTACAAGGGGAAATGTACATCCTCACCCAGCTAATTGACAGATAGATCAACAGCTGGACTGGGCAGATTTCATTTCACCTCCACCAAGAATGAGAGCAAATGAAAACACAAGACAACAACTAAGTCACATGACCTGCTCAGCTCTTAGTGAAGCCAGCCACAGAACAAGTATTTACAATACTAACAGTGCCTGAATCAAGATGCTGGGAAAAACCGTAATAGAAGTGTTTGACAAAAGCAGCAGTTCTTTGGGTGCTATCCATAATAAAAGCTAATTTCAGTGACCTCAGTAGTCACATATGATGTATTTTTATGTACATTGGAACAGAGTGAACCAAAATACTTTTGAAGGAAGACTGCCTGGAGTTGCTACATCCACATGGTACAACACAGCTCTGTGTGGAGATGCCTACTCCAGTTCCAAAAGCTGCTGAGCTGTTGATGCAAGATTATGATTAAACTAACACACCTCTTTGCTCAGTAAGGCTAATTTGCTCAGACTCTCTGGGATTTCTGCATTGTATTATACTGTACACCACAGACATTTCAGTAGTTTGTCCAAGCTTCACTTCATGATTGATTATCACAACTTGGAGCTCAGATTACACAGCCTGAAGACGCTGCAGTCAGTGGTGACTCACGGAAGTCAAATCCTGACATCTGTTCTGCAGCAGGAGTGCTCCTGAGCACAAACCAAGACTTCTGCAACAGCAAGACCAGGTGTTCTCATTTAGAGACCACATGATCAAAAATCATCCTGACAAAAAATTTTACGTCATTTTTATCTCCAGCCTCTCTTTCCTACATTCTTGATTTAAATCCCAACACTAGAACATCCTAAATGCCCTCACTCCAGAGAAATAAGGATACATGTGCCCACAGCTCCAGATTAGAACCCTGGGCAGGAGGAGTGCTCCTTGCAACAACACTCAATAGGAAGCACATCTCTATTATAGGTGACCTGCAACAGCAAAGGAGAAAGCAAAGGGTGAGAGAAATAAAGATTCCTGGGATCCCCATCTCTGCTTTTCAGACAAGTGTGGTTATTTACCCTACTAACAGGACAACCCCTGAACAAGGAACACAGGCCATGCTAGAGATCCCAAAGCTGGTCTTAAATGCTGTGCTGTAACTATATAGTACTATCACATAAAAATATGCTGGCTTAGACAATAGAGCTGCCTTAGCAGGATCCTGCACCCCAAATGCAAGAGCCCAGTAATGCACCTCTTGGCATCAGGGATTTCTGATCCCTTCTGAAATGGGAAAAAACCCCATCCTTATTGGAAACATAACTAACAAGGCATTTATGAGAATCCCTACCATCTGTTCAAATTAATTTCCCTGCAGTAGAATTTAAACACATTTTTGGTGAAATTATTTCAGGTAAGAAGCTGCTTCTGTAACAATTATCCATTACTGCAACAGTATAAACAATTAACATCTATTTGTCTTACTGTGAATAAAGCCTTCTTTATGATACTTTCTAAAAGTAATGTGAAAAATGCGATTGCATTATTTTTCCTTTTACAAAATCTTTGTGAGTTCTTTTCACTGACTTATGAGGAAGACAATTTTATGCCTTTGTTTAAAGAAAACAGTAAGAAACTGAAAATGCAGAAATTTGCAAGTATGAATGCAAAAAATGTATAGGTTGAAAGCTTACAAATTTAATGAATTATAACCGTGATTAGATGATAGTTAAATAAATTATATATGGGATAGAAACAGTATTTTATAATTATTTCTACGCCCTCAGAATAGTTTGATTATTATCAGAAGCTGTAGCTCAGCTTATTCTACAGAATCCACAGCCCAAATTCTGCACTGCAGGGTGTCCACTCAGCATCAGTACCACAGTCTCCTGCAATGCAATATATAGTTACATCTAGAAAAATCATCTTATTTTCTTTTCTATATATATGTGTGTGCATGTGATACATAGATGTATTTATATAGAAACCTAATGTAAGAGCTATAAAGCCTTGTATCTAATAGCTATCTTTGGCCATAGGATTGGTTTTCCGGGAACTCTAATAGAAGGGTATAGTTAGGTTTATTAAATCCAGCTTGCCTAGAATTACTGAACTGCTTAGATTAACTTTACACAGTTATCTACATGCAAATTGCACTGGGATTTATATTTCTGTACCTACACTAAATACTTAAGA
>CM031867.1:8446348-8503848 GCA_018697195.1 Certhia americana | reverse complement strand
CA
Source organism: Certhia americana (assembly GCA_018697195.1). Lineage (NCBI taxonomy): Eukaryota > Metazoa > Chordata > Aves > Passeriformes > Certhiidae > Certhia > Certhia americana. The sequence goes on along the minus strand of CM031867.1, from coordinate 8,503,846 downwards.
ATATAGGCATTCATAGGTGGAAATGCTTCATTGAAAGCCACTGGGACTGGGACACGTGAGCAGTTTACCAAATTTCTGTTCATTCAATCAGTTCACTCAATGCATTTTTCATTTTCCTTAGACACTCCATGTTCTACTGGACCTGCCCTACTTCTTCACTGAAGTAAGCAGAAACAGTGGTTGTATATACTTGGAAGTTTGGAAACCAGCTAAACAGTCCTTTTATTAACTCCACCCTTGTTAGAGTCACTGTTAAGTTAAAGCACATGGAAGTTCAGAACACAGAAATGCATTTAGCACGTTAATACACCAGAATTTTTCAACTCTGAATTAATAGAGCTGAATACTGAAAATCTTTATACAATGCATGTTATTCTGACTTGTACTGCATACAATATATGTCACAAACAATAATGCAATTAAGTCTTACTTCTTTGTAGTGGCACTTGGGGACTATTTGGATTAAATATAAATTTCTTAATCACCACTTCAGTGAAAAGGTTTAGCCACTGTTTTGACATGGTACAGCATATCACAAAGTATCTTGATCCTCACTTACTAGATTTACACAGCAATGTCTTGGGTAAGTAATCACAATACATAGACATCTGTTATCTTTCCTATTCAGACAGCTCCAGAGGGAAATATTATTATACGGTGAGATTTTCAAAGGTAGAAAGGGAGTGAAGTATTCAGTTAATACTGATTTTCAGTCAAATGTCTAACTGCCTTTGTAGCTTCAGAAATTCTCTCATACATATTTAGGTAGTCTGTGGGGAGCAGCAAGTTGGACTTGACGATGCTTTTGGGTCACTTCAAATTGAGATGGTTTATGATTCTGTGACTCCATCTTCACCTGAGACCCTGAACCATTCTGGCAGTACCAAAGAAAGTAACAAATACATCAGGGGGTTCATCAGTGTAATGACAGAGTCAGCACAGAGTTAAAAGAAGAAATAAGGAGATGATTTGGGATTTATCTTGAAAAAGGAAATAAATACAAGCTAACAAGACAAAGGTTTTACAGTAACATGAATTGTAACTCAGACACAGTTTTTTACCTGTTTCTTTAAACAAAAAACATTGTCTCACCCAATAAGATGAAAAGCAATATACCTAAACCTTCCAAAGGCCATATTATTTCCAGGCTGTAATGGCTATAATCCATTCAATAATTAATTGATCAGTACTTAAGTCTGACAGTGAGAAAACTGAAACTTGGAACCAAAGACAGTAACATTTTTTAATAGAAGTAAATGTCTTTATTTTCAGCAACTGCACATTAGGATTTCAATTATCAGGGAGCTTTAATTTTTTGTAACTGTTTGTAACTGTCCCCAAAACCTTACACCCTTCAGACACATTCCAAATACAATCTCTGCAACCATGCCCAACATTGCTCTAAATTGGTTAGTTTGGACACAGATAATCTACTAGCACAAAGCACAGTATGAGTTAATCCTGAAAATATTTACCTAAAACCTCAGCAAGTGCTCCAGCTTCCCTTAAGTTCTGTGAGGGAACTAGTGTCCCAGGACATTCAATTTGGACATACCCACAATATACTGAAGTATAAGCATAAAAATCATTATAAAAATAAATGACAACTGTATTACACTGCTTCATGCCTAATAATACTTTTGTCATTATTACAAAAGAGCTTGTATCAGAATTTTAAACATTTGGAGAAAGAAAATTTTTAGTAGCTTACAGGGCATAAATATCTCCTAATCAAAGGCAGCTTGGAAGAAATCATATAGGTTAAATGAGATTTATTTAGTCTCTTTTTTTAATGAACACTTTGTTGATGAAGGCGAGATATAAATAAAGACATAAAGCACTTTGCTGTAAGATTTTTGATGAATAGCTGTTCTTAATTAAACTAATAATTAGAACTAAACAGGCAAACATAAGTGAATTAAAAACGGAGTCATTATTAAGATGAGGTGAACCTGTGGTCAGTGGTTTTTCATGTTTCCAACACTGACAAAGAAGAAAATACATAAATACTGATAGTTTGCAGGTAGCAATACATGGAGAACTGAAGCATAACAAGAATCAGTCATTCAAAATTAGAAGAGCTATAAAGAAAGCAAAATCACAGATCTTGAGCATCTCCTTTTTGACAGGATTAAATACTGTCTGGTGTCACACTTGCCTCTCTTCCTCCAGAGGATATCTAAATGTCCTTCTTTTGAAGCAAGAAAATGGAAACTCAATAGAAAAGAAAAACATTTCATAAAAGAGAAATACATGTGTTTACACTCCCAAAAGGATTGCGGAATTCTGTATTTTTGACAGTTTCTTTAAAACAGAGAAACAACCATGCTTCTACAAGAAAAATTAGAAAAGTTGAATGTGGGATACGCTATCCTTAAATAACAACAAAACAATTGAACTAACTTATTTTTCACATCTTCAGTGCAGAACAAAGAAGTGTGACAGTTTGCTGGAGGTCGCAGAACACCTGATATACTCATCTATATAGGATACTGTTGGGCAGAGTGATTACTGCTATATACAGATCTAGAGGGCTCCCTGTTGTCAGGCAGATTGCTGTTGAGAATTTTAGGATGCTTAGAGGAGTTAATTAAAGAGAAGCACTGGGAGCATTGCAAGGCCATAAATTCCTCCCTCATAGCTTATGGGGCTCAGTGCTGGAACTTTCCATATGGCTGTTTTTAACTGGCATAAACTTGTTTTGACCTTAACCAGCATTATAGACTAACACTACACAGGACAGAGAGAAGAAAGGCGGGGAGAAGTTATTAGTCAAAGAGGCTTACATATATACACATTTTTATTTAGACATATATGGGAAAATCAGCACTCATGATTTATCGACTGGTATCTTAAAAAACTCAAAGCAAAGACAACACAACATTTTATAATCCAACTGTTCTACAAGTACATAAATTAACACACATTTTGTAATCAAACCAGCAAGCACTTGAAGAACAGGTTTGTTGTATCTGTAGGTATCAAATATCATAAAACATAAATTAACGAGTCTGTAGATTATTAAATGACAGTTGAGATGCCAGCTTTCCTTTTTTTATCATGGAAGATATTCCCAGGATCTGTGACATCTGTGGTGGCTAATCCCCCATAGAGAAACTGACATTAAAAGGAATTCACACTGTGGTAAAGCCATACACCATTACAATGTTAGCTATGGGTTTCCAAAGCTCTCCTGGATTCTACGCTGCAGAGCAGAACTGGAGTGAAAACTGACAAGGTTGGTTTCCACATTTGCATTGCAAACAAAAGCTTTATAAACTGGGACTTTGAACTACCCCACTGTGGTGAAGATTTCCAACATCTTTCAAAGGAAAAAAGTAAGATTGCTACACACCACTGTTCTCATCTGGTGTCCTCAACGTATTGCATCTTTCAAAGAAATATCTCTTTTCAATTGCTACCTGCTTCATTTTCAGCATTAATGTGTCTGTTAATATCACTATGAAATATCTCGTTAATCTCTCCAAACAAATTGTGCAATTGACAAATGTATAGTTATTCACAACAGCTTCTCAGAGAAAAAAAAAAAATCACTAAGAACAAGGAATGATCAAGGCAACTTTCTCTACCACCTCATCTCAGGTAGTTAAGCTTGGTCTTGCTTCCAGTCCAAAGTCATGCTCCACTGGGCTTCTACTCCTAACTTCATTCCTGTTCTTGCTTTCTCTCATAAAACCCTTCAATTTAACGACTTCTTTAATTTCATTTCTGATAATGACAGTGTCATAATCTTTTATTTTCTATCTTGTGATTTTGGATTGCAAATGTTTTATCTCTGCATCACTTCATTCTGACTACATCAGAACCTTGCTGCGCTAATAGCCTTCAAGTACAAACTAGCTCAAAGTGTGATCCTTCCTTTTGGATAAAAGGTTAATTTTCAATGATCCCATCATTCTTCCCAAAGGGAAGAAATCCAGAAACCAGCAAATCACTTCATAAAACTCTACTGTTTCAACTGAAACTTCCTTTGTCATCTCTCCACATCAGCTGTACACAGCCACCTGTTTGTAAGTAGCTGGGGCAGCAGCTGTAAACCAGCAACTTTACAGGGCAGGCACCAGGAAGAAAACAGGCAAGAACTCCAGAGCAAACTGTGTCAGTAAAAACAGAACTGCCATGGAACCCAGCTGCATCTGCATCCAGCATTTGACTCTGATAGAAAGATTCGAAATAGGAAGCTATTTCTGCTCCATTACTTTTAGAAATAAAACTTCTAAAAGGGACATGACCTTTAAGGATTTTATACAAGGAACTGTAGAGCTCAAGCTCATTTACAATCCAGGACTAAGTCTTTATAGTGGTATGGCAGTAACTCCACACATAAAAACATCAAAATACTTCATTTCTACAGCATTAATCATACTTTCCACTAGCCTTGAAACACAGCATTCTTTCATCCAAAACAGCATCCCCAAAGTAATACTACATATTTTAACTTTGCTGCTATGATGAGAATAGCAATTACTGACTATGCACATGCTTTCCATTTATTTAGTAAAAATTACCCATTTTTAAAGCTAGTGTTTTTCACTGGCTTATATGACAGCAAATATATAAATGAGACCATATTCACTTCTCATGTACATTAAATCACTCATTATGTTTAACTGAATTGCAACACTCTCCCTTCATTAAATATTCATATCTCACTAGACCTTCATTCTTTTCTTCACTATATGAAATAATTTTTCAATAACTGCTTCACAGTGCAGTGTACAATATTAGGATTAAAGCATCAATAATTAGCACTGAGGAGAGAAAAAAATTTCAACAGAGTCCAAAATAATTAAATAATTAAAGATTCAAATTATCTCAGAGGGATCACATCCAAAAAAAGGCTGACATATGATATTCTAAAGGAATACAAACAATGTAAATAAAACACTGACTTCGTTTTGTTCTTCCAGAAACATCTGAGAAAGGAGACCTCTAGTCATTGGCTGGCAAACACTGTAACACCACCAGCTCAGTCCTAGTCTGCCTCAACACAGTTCTGCCCCATCACTCTAAACTTTTTAATCTGTGTAAGTACAAAATGAACATATGAATTGCTCCTCAGAAATACTGGATCTGCTGGGCACAGTGACAGTCTCAGGGAACTGGTGGTCCCTGAAAGCACCTGCCTCACTGCACATAAACACAACAGGAACCCCATGCAGGGTTGCACTTTCTATTTACTCTGTATTTCATTTATTTTTAACCCACGAACATGACAGATCACACAAACACAAATCTACAGACAAATGAAGCCATCTAAGTGTTAAAAGCTCTAGATTTCTACTGGGAGCTGCTGTAAATCACATTTTTCACACTGAAAATACAATTAGATAAAGGTACAGGAAAATATTCTGAGCAATAACAGCCCAAAATATAAAAAGTTGTAGCTCCACTCTGGTTTGCATTTAGATAACAGGATATTTTGGATAAGAACCATCTTTCTGTATGCAATTATAAAACCTAATACAATAAGCCCTTTACTTATATAGTGACAAAGCAGCTACCAGAGCACACATCAGACAGACAGCCTTTTAATTGTTATATTCTAATGTTAACTGAAGCAAAGAAATAGAACAAGGCATATCAGAACCCATAAAAAATATCTGAGAGTTGTCACATGAAGATGAGATCCAACATGCTGCTAATTTGGTCTGATAATGACAAAGAATAATAAATTGCGAATTCTAGATGATAGTGTGTAAATATAGATCCACAAAGTATATTTTCCCAAATAATAAAAAAATGCACATCTAACTGAAATGATGGATCTTTGAAATACGAAATATTGGAATTTCAGTTCCACTTAGAAGCAGTAGTTTCAATATTACCAAATTTGAAATCATGTCTGCTATCCTTGCATTTATATCCAAATCTCAGCATTTCTGGAGAACCAGTGCTGACTAAACACTGAATACCCTTCTCAAATAAAATGAGTCAAAAAGGGGATAGCACAATCCTGACATTCCCTGTACACAAAAGCTTCCCAAGGTTCTTAGGTGCATGAATAGGCATTTGAGCTCTTCAACAGCCTCATAGATAAACTGTTGTTATAATGAAGATCAGGCAGCTCTCTAGGAGGGGGAATTGACCTAGTGGTGGTCTTCTAAACTGTCTACACGTGACACTGTGAAAGCAGCTCAATGGCCTTTTTTTATGGTAACAGCCAAGAAAGTCAGCCATCCCCAACAGCCTTAAGGTTCTAGGAGTTGGGCCAGGAGGACTGAGGTTTTCCTTTCCTTTAGTGAAGGAAAATCAGCCTGAAGATTTTTGGCAGTCATATCCAACTATATAAAGGCAACTTGAAGCAGCCAGAGGAAAAAAAAAAAAAAAAAAAAAAAAGTAGGCGGCTGGAAAGTCAAGGGCACAGGAAGAAAGGCATGGTAATACATCCCTGCGAGAAAGCAGGAGAGCAACTGCTCTCTGAAACAAAGGACTAGGAACTATGAGCCAAGAAATTATTTGCTGTAGTTTGATCCCAGCCATGTTTAGATAAGCAGTACTATAGGCATTTTCTGTGAATAAGGAACAGCTTTTGTGTGTCTTCCCATGTGAAAATTTATTCTCTTAGCAGAAACAGTCCGTAAAACTCTGAACAAGTAATAAAGCTCTTTGGCTATTAATAGCCTACATTTATGAAGTACCAGTTGTCATCAAGAATATTCAGTGTGCCAGTCACTCCCAGAGTCACAGACCCATCGTTAAATATCCAGCAAGCGGCTGTGTGAATAGTAAAGGACAGTGAAACATAAATCTATCTTTGGCTAAAAATAAATAGGGAAGAAGAAATATGACCAAATTCATTACAGACACCAGAAATTTCCAGTTTTAGAATATGTTCTTCCTAAGCACCCATGTAAAATGCCGACAATATCTACACATTCTAATGCATTTAGATAATTTTCTTTAAAAGAGTAGTATGATTTGCATAGTACCTGCAGTTGGTGTAACACAGAATTCATACTGAGAGGTCACTTCAGCATTTCATTTCAGAAAAACTCTTTTACCTAAAAGATATAATTCATTCATTCTAATAAGTCAGATATTTTAAGGTCTGCTCACTAACAGAGGAATTTACCAGAATTGCCCCTTCCTGCAAACACTGCCCAATCTTCCCTCCTATGCCTTTACATTGAACTGTAAAGGAAGGGCCTAATCACAAAAACCCTTGTTTGGTGGACATCCTTATAGCCTCTGCATCATGAAACATTCAGAGCACCTGGAACTTTTCTTCTAAACTGCAAGATTATCTTGCGTTTAGATAAATTGTACGAGTCTTTTGTATTCTTAGGGAACCACATTCCCCTGGTCAAACACACAAGATCCACCACTTCCAGTCACATTGACCAGCAGAGTTCTGCATAATTAGTCCCCACTAATAAATATCTTTCCACCCAAAAGGATAATCAGTAGGACTAATCTGAGAAGGAAAGCTGATGTTATTCAAAAGTATTAACTAGAATCTGTGCTAAAATGAAAAGGAACACAAAAACCAAAAAGTCCAATATAGTTGCCAACATTTTTCTCTTTTGTGTGTCCTCTAGAGAACGACCCAAAACTGAACCAGGAAACCAACATAATAGCATGAACTGAAGTTTCTTTCATCTAAAATGACCCAAAACGCCCTCCTGGAAAAAAGGAAAAAAGTGGGGGAAGGAACTTGTCTTCCTACTTCTAAATCTCTGGGTTAAAAATCCATGCAAATCTAATGCAATGAAGAAATGTGATGAAAATGAAATTAATGTACTTTTGTACATTTGAGGATTTGGAAGAATCCCCCTTTCTTTTGAACATACGAAATGAAAAGATCCACAACACCCAGAAGGCTGTGAATAATTATTTTTACTAACAGGACTGCCAGAAAATTTTAAACACTTACTAAGCACAAGATTTCAAGATTAAAAAAAAAATTAACTTTTAAGTTTTTTCCCCAGATTCCTTTCCTCAACAGACTTCACATAAAGAACTTATTTCAATTTTCCCCTCTATTAAAAATAGATGACATTAATAAAGCCAAAGAGAAGGCATTTCTATTCATCTAAATTCTGCAAGGAAGCATATTTATGCAGATGGATTTGGAAGTGAACAGTACAAATCATTCAGAAGTGTGGCTGCAGTGCCTCAGGTTTGGCCTTCCTTGTGACATAAACCATAAACTCGATTCTGCTGTTAACTTACAGATTGCAAAGGTGCCACTCTAAGAGCATATTCTCACAGCTGATACAAAATACATCATCTTATTTGTTGTGAACTTTCAGTAGCTGAAGCTCTGTATGACTCAATGGCAAATGAAGGCTGCAGCACAGAACTCAGAATTATTTATAATGAAAGCCAACAGAGAGCTCAAGTTCTTCAGCTGTTTGCACTGAAGTAATCCTAAAGTAACTTGATTTCTAGAAGAAAATTGAGTTTTGATTGAATTTTGTTTAAAATACTCCAGGAGTTGTGTTAACAATTAACTGTGAAAGAGTGAAATAGTCTTTTTCCCCTTGTGGGTTAAGCTATACTCTTCCAAGGAGGAAGCACTTAACTGTTTATGAACTACAGCATTCCCGAGGAGAAACAAGCTATCCTGTTTTGCTCTTCTCTGAGCAGCAAGTATTTCTATCATCTTTGCTCTGCTGATCAGCAAGTATTTCTACCAGCTTGTGATCCCTAGAACATGTTGGTATGGACTGGGAAATCCCCAACCACCAAGACTGACAGGAATTCAAGTTTTTTTTATCCTTTGTAAAACCTGATCTCAGTTCTCTTACGTGGTAGCCAAGATGCTGGCATACCAAAAACAGGAGCTCACCCTGGCTGCAAAGTAACTGGTATCTCATATTCACAGAAGAGACATCATTATTCCCTTGGTATAAGGGAAGTAACAGAAAGCCTATGGTTAATGCTGTTTCTAAACCAAAGAAGTTCATAACCTATTAGCAGTCTTTCTGACTCTAACTGAACAGGTTTAATCAGCTGTCTGTTGGCTAAAAGAGGTCATCACATCTGCACCCTAGCTCCTAATTTAGCCAAATTAAGTCAGATGGTTTGTTCTTTGGTTATAATTGTAAAAACAGCAGGTATATAGTGGCCTGTACAGCAAGGCAGGCAGAAATCTGTCAGGGAATAGCTGCCAAAGAATTTAAGAGGAAAATGTTGTCAATATTTAAGAACAACCCATACAATTCCTTTACTAGAAAATGAAATGTACTTAAAGCATATTCAATGCAGTTATTCACCTCTGTAAACCAGGTGAAAATACTGGGACTGTCACCTAGATTTCAATTCCAAATTTACTCCAGAAAAACAATTACTGTGGTTTATTAAATCAGTTTGTGAGTTGTATAAATAAGCATGCTTGATAGACTGATAAAGTTCTGACAGTCTGCAATAGCCTGGGGAGACTATTCAATACATCATCATGCTAAGGAAGTGCTGTACTTTTGTGAAATGCTTTAAGACAGTGATATTGACAGGACCAAAAGAGCCTAAGGTAAATATTGTCTCCCTTTGGAGAAAGCTATTTACTTCATGGTATCTTCATCCTTAATAAATGCTTATACTCACTTAATGAGTTACAGTTTTCTCATGAAATAAGGATTACTTTAATCACTTCAGTGAAATACACCATGACACCTCCAGGCAAGTAAAAAGGTGTTCAGCATCACTGAGTCAAGCATCAACAAGCAGCTGTAGAACATCTGCATGGTAGTTTTGAAGACCAGAGTCTTACAAAATCTTTATATATCCAAAGAACAGGATAAACCAGGAAATGGTGATTTATCTACCTTGCAGTTTTATCTGTACTTGCCTACATGGGAAACTGTAGTAAAAGTAGAAAATAATTTCAAATCAAGTAGAATAAAAATGTTCTACTTCACATCCTTCAGTCTTTAGCAGATATTATAATTTCACAGAACAGGCTGTTACTTTTTGTTTATATTAGTGTTATACGTCTTTCAAGATCATCTACAGAGCAACAATCTAAAATAAATTAATACACTCAGCAAGAGATGAAAGAAAGCAAAAATAATGAAGAGGCAACATGGTGTAATACTTACTATAAAAAAAGTTTGTGAGATCAGAGGGAGGAAAAAAAATAAAAATCAATGTAACAAAAGGTTTAGGTGAGATTTGGGGTCAGACTCTACGTCTCCTTTGATTGTTTTTTCTCAACAGACCTGCAGCCCCAGCACATAATGTGTGCTTAAGACAAAGCATCTGTATAATTGGAGATGTTCTATCCTCCTCTGGCTCCTGTCCATAGTGGTCTCTGTGCCTTAGCTTTGACATTGACTCCTCATTCCACCACTCCTAGGCAAAGCTCATTAAATATAGAGCATCTTAATGGACTACTGCATATACTAATATCATCTTTATTGTATAGGAAATAAAAATACAAATTAAAATAGCTAATCTATGTGCAGGAAATAACAAATACTCAAGCATATTAAAACCATTAAGAATTTAATGCAAGAAATCTCAAAAAAATGCATAACAAAATTGCACATACTCCTTTCTCCTCCAACCCCAGCAAAGTAAGAGCAAGTATCACAGCCAGCATTGCATATTCAATTCTGCATTTGAATTCTGAACCCTGACCCTTAAAGTCAGACTTAACTGCTATCTTGAGCTGGGAGTAGTTTCTAAATGAACTATTATTACTTTTGTCTGTAGTCCTTCACTGTTTATCCCTAGGGCACCATGGCAGTTTGTAGCTGACTGTGATGGGACAAGGAAGAAAGCTGTTAAAACAGAAGCTTTTGTACATCTTAGGTAGAGGGGCTCCTGCTGCTGTGGTAACAGAGCAAGCCAAAAATGTGACTGCAAAACAAACCAAGAAAAAGATCTGCAGAGACTGTGAGTTAATAGCGCCCACATTATTTCTGTCTCCAGTGTTGCTCAGTTAGATGCAACAATATTGGACCAAAACACCACTTTGGTAGAGATATTTATAAATACTTAATACCCTTCACCTTTGCTCATCTATGGGTGCTCACATCAAGCACAAAGCTCCTGATCTCTGCTCCATCTTGGTCATGAGGTTGGCTTAACCATACACCTTTGGAAAATGTTCTAGTTTTCACCATATTGCCTACTGCTGTACCAGTATTATTCCCTTCCCATGTTTTACATCACAAATTATGTCAGAATAATAATGAATCAAATCAAAACACAGAATGACAGTGTTTACCTGATGTGAACATGCTCTGAGAGTGAAATTAGACTTGCTAAAATGCACGTGCATAAAACTCTCATCTTTTTTATACGGCATCCCGTGTTCTTAAAAATACATGAGTACATATTTTGAACAAAGTGTAGTTCAGCATAAAATGAAACCATGCTGGATCTGCTGCAAGTTCAACGTCCAACAAAAATTAGTTTTTACATGTTGTGGGAAGACCTCTGGCATAATAGTTTCAGCCTCATGGATTTTTTTCTATTTTTTCATATCCTTCCTCATCAAGCTTTTCTCAATGGTTTTCTCACAGCTGTTAACGGAACTCAAAACGTTCCAGTTATCTGTGAGTTTTGTTCCCATTTGCTCCACATATCAAGACATGCTTAGATATGGCCTAAGTCCTAAGCAATATTGTCTTAAAACTTAGCTATTTTCATCCTTTTCTTCCCTGAATAAAGAAAGCCTTTGAAACAAGGCCATTTAAAGCATATTACCTGCCTAATTTCACTCATTGCTATGTGAACATGTATTTGTCTTGCTATGGTTGCACAAATGAGTGGTAAATTGAGTCAGGTAGAACTAGCACTTTCTAAAAACTACAATTAGACTGACAAGAAATTAATGATCTTGCAACCTACTGGTGAAAACTCTCATTTAAATTACACAGTCTTGCTAACTTTTCTTCCTTCCCTCTAATAAAAGCCAAAGATATAAATGGGGGGAATGAAATAAAGACAAATTATACATATATATGCTTAAATTTATCAGTACTTCAGTTTAAAACTGCCAAACAATCATGCAGGGGTTTTTTTTTATGTTAACATCTGTTGCAGTAGACCTCTCACTAGGGGAAGAATGAGCCAAAACACAGACACTTAACAATGTGAAAAGGATCCCAGTTTCTCCTTCTTTACAGCTTGGCCATCCTGACTGACTACAGCCAGCTCCTGCTGCAGGGTCCAACTGCAGACCCTGACTGCTGGTTATCTCCTGCTGGACTCTGACTGCAAATATTGGTTTGCAGACTCTGACTGCAGCCCTCAGCCAGCTCCACTGTGACTGCAGCCCCAACAGCAGCTCCAGCTCCATCAGACCCACACTGACCTCCCAGCAGATCTCCTACAGCAGCAGCTCTCCTCCTCGTTCCAGTCATCTTTGTGCCTCTCTAGATCTTTCCTTCTCCCTTAGGGCCCCTCTACCTCCTCCAGGTTCTCTTCCTCAGGGTCCTCCTTGAGCAGCCAGCCCAACCCTTTCATCACACTTACCTTTATTAGTCACAGCTGTGACCCATTAAGGGCAAGGCTGTTCCTCTTCTTTGGTAATTAGTACAGCTGTGACTTATCAGGGGTGAGGTCACCTGTAATCCCTTCCTCCACACCACAAACATCTTTAATCATTTTGCACATCTAGAATAGATTCTATGACATTTTGACTTCAGTATTTTGTTAAAAACAGCAACAAGCAAAAAACAAAAAACAAAACAGAAGTGTTTCAGTAAATATCATAAAATATTGATTTGAATTTAAACAAAAAAAAAACAACCTGACTGGCAATCAAAACATTAAGATTAAGAAAAACACTGTAAACTTTATCTTATTTCATCCTGTAATTCTTCTCAATAATGTTTATTTATAGCAATAAAAATAAGTATTACAATGTGCTAGATAAGAACATTTTAGGATGATTAAATAAACACACTGCTATTTTATCTTTAAAAAGGGATCTGACTTGCAAAGAAGTACTCATTAGTAATTTGAAAGCCATGTTATGCTACACTTGCATTTAATAAGGTAACGATTTACATTTATGCAGTACCTTTTATCCCAAAGCAATTTACAATTTACAGCCAGAGATTATCACTTCATCTCCAGTGGAACTCAGCAACTGTGAAGTGTTGCTCTGTACAAACTCTGGTAGGTAACAATAAATATAAGGTTTCAGTTGAATAACTGGGACTCTTATATTTATGCCTCCAATTAAATCAAAGAAAAAAACTAAATTATTTTTCTGAAGCTGTATTACCCTTTTTACCTACCATCCACTTGCAAAATGAGAAACAGGCTCTACAATAAGCAGAAAAACATTTGCGCTTTACAGATTATCTAAAATACAGTAATATTGCTGGTCCAGCAAGGACTCTGAAAGTGCCATCTAAGATATGGCACTTAACTGCTTCCTATGATCAACAGTATTTAGGAGTAGCTTGGGATCAGAAACCACGTTTAGAAATACCTCTGATGTTCAGATGTGTCAATATAAACAGTATTTAAGAGGGAAAAAATATAGATATACAAAGCATTCAAAATGTAACAAATTTCACTTCATCCACTAGAATAATCATATTACCTTAAAACAAGTTGTATACTTTCATTTCCTGTGACTTTACTCTCTGGAACGCACACTTTCACCTTATAGCCTGTATCAACAAGGATGAAAAATTACTCCTTTAAAAAACAAAGAAACAAAATAAGAATTGAAGGCAAAAAATTATTTGACTGAAAATACATTTGGTTTAGGATAAAATCACTGGCTAATTTGCTCTAAGGTTAAACAAAATCAGTTTTGGTTTTTCAAGAAAATTTGGCATGAGCATAAAGATGACTGAAATTCAGTCTTTCCTGTATAGAAAAACAAGGATGTGAATGAAATGAACAGAAAGTACAAAACACTGATAAATGTGAAAACATCTTCTTTTCCATTCAGCCTGTGGAACCACCTGACATGAGACATGGTGAAAATCAGAACATGAGCTTAAAATTTCAGACACCAATGATTCATTTCATCCTCAGCACACCAGACAAAGTCCTTCAAGAATTAAATGCCCAACACTGGGATGTAACACCCAGACCTGACCATGCCACCACATATTTAAATTGCCTAACTCTAGGTAAACTTCCATAAAATGTTATGCAATTTAGAATTTGTAGTCTCCTTTGGAGACACAATGACCACTGAAGGGAAAAGAGAGTTTATAAAAGCCTTCATAAAAAGTCCATTCCAGTTCCAGGATCAGATTCTTATTCTTGTCCTGGGGCCTCCAGAGGGCTGTGGTTCAGCTGACCTTCTACCGGAGTAGGGAGAAGGAAGACACTGCAAAAGGAGGCAGTTCTCTAAGAACCTGTTGGTGACAGAACTAGACAGATCACTAGACAAATGACCTGACTGATTTCACTTCATAGGACACACAAAAGTCCTGCAAGAAGTGGCCATATTGTCATTTCCATGTTTTAAATTAATAGAAAGAACAAGCAAAGCACTAATTGATCATCTACTGTGAAAAGATCTGGAGAAATACTTAAAGCAGCAATGTGAATACCCTGTCAGAATAAATTATAAAACAGACATTTCCATATATATCTCAGAGCAAATACTTCATGCAGTCTGACATGGCCATTTTGAATTGATCACACACAGTTCTTCTCGGACACTCATGCATAAACACTTGCTACAACAACATTAATGAGCAATGACATAAGGAATTTTGGTCTAACCAAACAGACTCCATCTGAACAGTTTCATGCTTAAATCCTTAAACTCCTTCCCCATCTCCCTTAAGCAAATCAGGGCCTTTTTTCTTTAAAGGAGAAAAAATGGATCATATAGGTGTCGTTTCATACACTTTTTCAGCAAACCCTCTCAATAGAAGTGCAGTGTAATAAACAGAAACATAATTAATCTACAGAGGAGCCATGTTCCACCTCACAGACTGCATCCCCTCTCGTTCCACATCAGACTAGCTATTCACAAAGACATTGAAAGAACTAAAATTGCTTCAGAGTTTTAGTAAATCAACCCAGCCAGATAAATCTCTCACAGTTTTCACTTAATTTCATTTTCTCTGCAACTGTCACTTTCTGACCCCAGCCAATCTTTTCTAAAGACTGTATTCTACCACATTGGGTTTAGAACGAAACAAAAAGAAAATATGAAGCTTAACCCAAAAGTTCTTAGCAATTTCTAAGAGGTCTATGGTCTGCACCTGGTCCTAAACATCTGGATATTGAAATAATATTATTTTGCTTACATATAATCAGTAATCTAAAGGGTCAAGTGACCTTACAGTACATTCTTTTTATGCTGCTCTCCCCTAAGCTTTCACTCAGAGAACAAAATTGCAGAGCACATCACAGGAGCTATAGAAGCATGTTACAAATTGTGAGTTCCCATCCACACTTCATCTTGGGTGTTATTACCACTTGGAAGTATCAGGAGTGACTGATGTGTATCAGGAGACAGTATGTGTAACACAAGAAGATCAATTATCTGCCACCTGGCTTGCGGTCAGAAAGTTCAAAATATTTCAGGTCTAATTTACGCAAAAATTTGTGGAGTGCAGAAGGTATTCCAGGAGAATGTAATCCAGGATGTCATTGTCCTCAAGAACAAGCATTATGAGCAGATAACCATCACTGGTGGTCTGGAGCATCAGTACCCTGTACCAAATAAAGAGTCAGCCCCTCCTTACAGACAACATCTGAAGGTCTCACTTCTGGATTGCCAGGGAAATGCAGCAAAACCTCAGACAAGGTCCCAGGTACGTTAGTACCTACTGGGACACTATGCTGGTTGCTTGTTCTTTACATGAGAACTGCTACTGCTTTTAGTACCTAAATATGGTACAGTCACCTAGGAGAAAGTTATATCAGATCTTCAGTTTATTCAGCCCAAGCTGAACTTGTTCTTAGCTTTCATTTCTTTCTAGGTAGTAGACTAAAAAGTCAAACCAAACTCAGGCCAAATCCCAATCAAAACATCTTTATTTTTTCCTTCCTCAATCTGAAAATAAAATTTTAACTATTAGTTTGATGTTTCTTTCAAACAGGAATGGAAACTTCTTCCTTTTTCTCTCATTTTTTTCTTTCCCCCAGAAAAGAAAATTCTGATTACCACTTCAGAACAATAGTTTGACTAACACTGACATTCCTTAGTGGACCCCATTTAGCACAAAACTTCTGTTTACTTCTGCTAGAATTTACAGAGCAGCACTATACTGATTCTTTTATATTCATTTTTCTCCCTTGACATGAACACCAGTGCATACAATATAAAATTTAGTCTCTGCACACACTGTTCTGCAGACCCTGTGGCATCCTGCTGAGCTCAAACATCATCCTTAAAGAAGTTAAAACTAAAGGTGACAAGAGGCTGAACCTTTAATTCTTTTTATAGCATGGAGAAACATAAATAGGCCCCACCAAAGTGTCCTTGCTCACATCACCCTCCCCCTTGATGTCCATGTGTTTCACCTGCATTTGCAGGGGGCTCTTGGTGGCTATTCCCTCTGCTCTCTGGTCACAGCCTGTGCAGCTCAAGCCACCCCCAAAGCACTGCAATGCCACAGCTCCTCAGTCAGTGTATAAAATACAAGTACCTGGGGAGAGGCTGCTGCACCTGCTGGGAATGTGAAGGACACCAGACTCCAGCAGATGCAAACCAAAGCAGTTACACAGTGGGGGGACACTGCATATCCCATGTGGCCCTCTCCATTTTTAAACTGTACATTTCCCACAGAGAACTGTATCGGGATTTCCAAACCAACTAACAGACCATTAATAGCTTGAATGCAAACACCTTCAGAAAGAGCTGAGCTAAATCCAGAATTTATCTACAAAATCTGCTTAACTACTTGCATGAAATTAAAGGTCTTTAAAAAGTAACCATTCATGTAATGTCTTGTACTGTGCTTAATCAGATAATAAGCAAATAAAAATGGTCTATTATGTAAATTTCCTGCTCTTGAACATAAGTTGTTTTCCTTTGCATATTACACCACCAAGTGGCCTAATACGCTTATTTTTTGTTCAACGTTCCCTCTAGAGATACCACTACACAAAACAAAATTTAATATAAAAAGATGAATTGTTACCTAAAAAAAAATAAAAATAACTGGAGTAGCATCTAAGAGACTCAGCTAGACACTTGTTTTAAACTTTCTCCTATTATAGCTTACAAGTTCAAATTTGACACAAGTACAAATCTCATCATCTCTTTTCCTCTTACAGCAACTTAAAACTTTCTAGGAAAAGGTTTCTCTCCACATTATTTGGGTAATACACATTTCTAATGAGCACAGGCATTTCCAGGTACTTAATTCAATTTAAAACATGACAAAAGTAATTAAAATACATACTTAGGGAAAACAAATGTTTAGGACTTTAACTAAAGCTTGGCCAAGTATGTGACTTCATGAAGTTCAGAACTGGCTGGTAATACCTTAATTGAACAAGCAAATCTTGCATGTATTTGAAATGAGCAGCACTACACACATGAGTGAGGGCAATGGGATCAGGCTTAGAATAATGAGTAAATATAATTTGGTTACATCTCAAAAATTATTAGGTTGGACCCATCAGTTCAACCTAGATTTCAAACTTTTCATCCTCCTTTCCAAGTCTTATGCTGCTACCAGACGGTGTGGTTTTATCTGGAAATCCACTCCATATTTTGACAAAATAAATATATATACATATAATCTACTGGCCTCTGTCAGTAACATCTCTCGTCTCCAAGGAAATTACTTGCTGCAATTGCTAAGACAGGCTTCAGTTCCAACTTGCTTGCTGTTCAGGTTTGTCCCTTCTTTTGCTCCACATCCTCCACTTGACTAGGGAAAAGCAGGGATGATGGATAAATCCCATTTGTCCATCAATCTCCTCTCATGAGGATCCAGCTGAATCCTGTTGAATTTTCCCAAGCTGTGCAGCAATAGCAGCCAAGAACCAAGGTCATAAATGTTTAAATTTCATGCAATTTCATGCATGTCTAGCAAAAGTGTTGCTATTTTAGTTCAGAGGTGTGCAACAAAGTACTTCTTCAGGGGCACAAAAATCACTTCAAAAGAGATTTATTAAAAGAGGGGCCAGCAGGACTTGGGCAAGGTCACAGGAAAGATATTTACAAAACACAGACTAATACAAATATACATACACACAGATCTTAGAGCATGATCCATATGAGTGCTCTATGGGCAATAAGAAAATCATCCCTATGACTGAATTACAATCTTATTATAAAATTTATTACAGTCATAAGGATCTTGGGGTATAAACAGATAATTGCCCAATTTCATGAGTAAATGAATTAGACACTTCAATGCTAAACTGAAAAAAGAGAAAATGCATCATAATGATGAGACTTGAGCCTGTCTATTCAAATTAAGGGAAAAAATTCTATCTGCCACAGTGGATTTTGTCAGGACATGGAAAATGACAATGTCCCTTTAACACTCACAGAATCAAGAAAATAGTCATATTGATCACATTTTCAGCTAATGAGTAATGGACTTAAAAGTAATATTAATAACTCAACAATCAATAAAATATTGACTACATTCTTTACTTCAGCCATATGTGTTCAGGTATTTTTAGA
This sequence comes from Certhia americana, assembly GCA_018697195.1. Taxonomy (NCBI): domain Eukaryota; kingdom Metazoa; phylum Chordata; class Aves; order Passeriformes; family Certhiidae; genus Certhia; species Certhia americana. Next base: position 8,485,293 of record CM031867.1, on the reverse strand, counting down.
AAGGTGTGTTGGGGTAAAATACCAGTTTAAAATGAATGTCTGTCACAAAAACTTTATTCCAATGTTTCCATGTGTCACAGACTACAAACCAAACCTGCTTATGAAAAACTCCGAGTGACTTTAGCATCCCAGGTTTCTATATGCTTGTGCATTCACAGAAACCTGCTTCCCAAGACTTTGGCGCAGTCTCCTCCTGAGCCTTGCAGCAGCCTCTGCACCTTTCTGCTGTTACCAGGATCTACCTCTTCCTCCTGAAGCAGTGATTAAAGCAACAAGGTTTCACTAAGTTTTTTTATATCTCTGTTAACACATTACATTATAATGGCCAAGCTATATACTCACTGAGCAAAGACAAACACAGAAATGGCCCAGCTTATCGCAGCCTTCTTTTTTTGTTTGGGGGAAAAAAACCAAAACCAAAACAACAAAAAAAGTCAAAAAAAAAAAAAAAATTACTAATTTAAATACTTATGGTATTTGATATCTAGCTAAATGAATATACACCAATATGATCTTATGCTTTCCACAGGTCTCAATAAAAGTTCTTTACGAGGTGGAAAAGGTATATGTGAAAACACTTGGACATCTTGGAAGTGTTGAAGGCTAGACTGGATGGAGCTCTGAGTAACCTGATCTACTGAAAGGTGTCCCTGTCCATGGCAGATGGGTTGGAGCTAGGTGGTCCTTAAGGTCCTCTCCAAATCATTCCCCAACAATTTTTTTGAAACATTTTCTCTGTTAGTGGCTCAGTGATAACAACTCTTAAAAGCTAGTTGCTTCAAGAAACTTGACACAGATTAAGAACATAACCCTCAGAAAATATGCAACAAATTGAAATTATTAATTCTGCACATTCAACCAAATGAGACCTTGCCTTTCTAATACAACCCTTCATAACCCTTCATGGGCTTACAAATGGTGTTTCAGAGACTATGCCCAGCTAGGGTATGAGGGGTTTGGAGGGGGAAGAAATACTGATCTTCTAATGGGAAAGCAGAGCTAGAGACAAGGATGGTAAAGCCAGTGTGTATTCTACGTGTGTGTGAGGACTAACTGTTCAGAAGTATCCTTCTCTGACCCAGAGGATGCTATTGAAGGACACACCTAGCAGCTCTCAGTATTGGCCAGATCTCACATTACTTGCTTGTGTGTAATTCTCTGAGATTTTATTAAATTCAGGACAAGATTAGTCAGGAAATTTCAGAATAACAATTGAACAAATGGTCTTACCATATGACATCTAAAAGAAAAAACTTTAGAAAGTCTGCCAATCTTCTTGTGGGAACAGAGGATATGGCAACATTTTTTTCATTCTATAAAACATGTTCTTTAAATATTTACTAGTCCTGTATTTTCTACATGTGGCCTTATCCCAAGCAAAAGCCCTCTACCTCTCACTAAAGTATGCTTAAGAACATTCACTGCATATGTAATAAGAGTTTTAAAGGATCCAGATGTGAATTAGAAAAACAACTGCAACCATTATAACTATGAATTTCAAACTACTGGAGTAAGATCAAGCAGGAAAGCTGTGGTTTATTCCAGAGCACCACCCACATAATTCTCTGAGTAGGATACCAAATGACAGTAATGTAACCAGCAAAATGCAAAACAAAGCTGTCACATCTGATTACACTCCCAGTGACTGAATGGACAACAGACAAGAGATTTTCTCGATCTTCACAAGCTCTCAAAATAAACCTTGTATCACTGTACAGCCATACATATCATAAATTTCTAATTAACAACTTTTTTTTTTCTTTTTGGCTATAAAACATCACATATGACTCAACAAACTTGAGGAATACTTACAGGACTATTGTGTGGGAAGAAATTAAGCTTCTCTTTTGAAACAGAAACAGTTTATTTTTGCGCTCCAAACTTAAGAGAAGTGAAATTTCAAGATGCACTATTGAAGAGATCTTGGCAGAAAACAATACCTACACAGTGCTGTTGAAACAGCAACGACTGAAGCTTAAGCAATAGCAACAAATACGCTATTAACTTTGAAAGACAATACAATCAGCCTTGCATTTAATTACGAGAACCAGTTGCTTGCTTTGGGAGCACTCCCAGGCAAGGCAAATGGGCAACTTCCAACACTTCTAGGAGGTCAAAATTTCTAAGTTGTTTTTTACCTGTCAGGGAGAACATATATACTTTCCTCAGACTTTTAACCTGATTATAAAGTATTGCTTTCAAATCCAGTGAGCAAGTTTAGGCGCTTGGTTAGCAAGGCTGAGCCTGTCCCAACCTGTGCAGGACAGGCCCAACCATCACTGCTGTTTGTCAGGGCACAGGCAATGTCCTGTGGATGGATACAGGCTGGACACATCCCTGCCAACCCTTCCTTGGCTAGACACATCCTCTGCTCTTCTCACTGGTACAAAATTTAGGCAGAGGTTCTCAACTCCAGAACAGCCAGCCTTTGTCCCGGATTGAGGGTCTGTGGTGAGCGGGAGCCCTTGCCTGACGTGCCCGGCCAGCAGCAGCAGCCAGGCCGTGGCCACATCACAGCCAAGAAGCCGGCAAACCTCGCAGGCCCCTTGGCATCCAGAGTAAACCCTGCTGTCAGGACAGGCTGCCACAGCACCCCTCCTGCTGCTGTCACCTTCGGGCCTGGCACACACAGCCAGGGGACAGGCTGTGTCACCGGGCTCTGCGAACACAGCAGGACTCAGCCTGAGTACTCGGGCGGCGGAGTCACGGTCCCTGGCGGTGTTTAAGGACAGACTGCATGTGGCACTCAGTGCCAGGGTCTGGTTGACACGGTGGCGATCAGTCACAGGTGGGACTCGACGTCCACAGACATCCTCAGGGATTCTGTGCCCCCGTGAGCCCTGCAGACGGCTCCGGAGCGCTGCACTGCCCCGGGCTCCTGAGGGCGGGACGAGAGGGGCAGGGGTGCGGGCACGGGCCGGGAGTGAGGGGCACCGCCGGGGCGCAGCGAGGAGCTGTGGGAGAGGGGAGAGGGCGCGGGCAGGCTGCGGGCAGGCGCAGGACAATTGAGATTAGATATTACAAAAAAACAATCGCTATTCGGCTGTTCAGGCATTGGAGCAGGCTGCCTAGGGAGGTGGTGGAGTGACCATCCCTAGAAGAGTTTAAGAGGCGCGTGGATCTGGCCCGGGGTGATGTGGTTAGGGGTTACAGTTGTAGCGCTGCCTTGACAGCGGGACTTGACGATTTTAAAGGTCTTTTCCAGCCTCGAACATTCGATGATTCCATAGGATGCCGTCAGGGTTCTGCAGAGGCGACACTGCCCGGGGAGCTGCTCACAAGGCAAAGTGTCAAAGTGTCCTGAGCTCGCCTCTTGTCCCGAGCTCGCCTCTTACAGGCGCGGAGCGGATCACGGATAGGGGATGGAGGCTGGGAGATCGCGGATAGGGGATGGCGGCTAAGGGATCGCGGATAGGGGATGGCGGCTAAGGGATCGCGGATAGGGGATGGCGGCTAAGGGATCGCGGATAGGGGATGGCGGCTAAGGGATCGCGGATAGGGGATCGCGGCTCCCGACCCCGCCACCGCCCGGCCGCGCCGCCTCTCACCCGCCCACCACTGCGCCTGCGCGAGACCTCCGGCGCGCCAGGGGGCGCTGCCGGCCGCCATCGCCTGGGGCCGGGCCGGGCTCCGCCTCACCAGCGCGGCCTCTCCCGGGCGGGCCGGGCCGGGGCCATGGGGAAGAAGCACAAGAAGCACAAGTCGGACAAACATCCCTACGAGGGTTGGTCCCCACGGGGATAGGCGGGTAGAGGCCGCCGGGCAGCGCGGCCCGAAGCGGCCGCGGGCCGTGGAGCCCCCAGCGGTGGCCGCCCCGCCGGGCCGGGCCCAGCGCCGGGGAGGTTTGAACGCTGCGGGCTGAGGCTGCGGGGAGCGCGGCCCGCGGTTGGGAGCGGGGCGGCGGGCTCGGCTCTGCCCGGGGGAAAAGCTGCTGCGGGGACTGGAAATGAGGAAATGGTGCGGTGAAAAACAGGAATGATCGCGGGGTTATTGAGGACGGGAGTGTGTTTTATTTGGTACTCACACAGCTTGTTTGTCTGCTGCTTTAAGAATACGTGGAAAAGCCACTGAAGCTGGTGCTGAAAGTTGGAGGAAATGAAGTTGCTGAGCTCTCCACTGGAAATGCAGGACTTGATTCCAGCCTCTACGAAGACAAATCTGAACATGAAAAACACAAGGACAGAAAAAGGAAAAAGAGAAAGAAAGGAGAAAAACAAGTTCCTGGTGAAGAAAAGGAGAAAAGAAAGAGAAAAGTTAAGGTATGTGTTCATGCTACTGCATTTTAGCAAAAAAATATGTCTTTCTCAAGGTTTCCCATCGAAAGGTCAGCAGATATTACTGTAACTTGTATCCTTAAACTGGAATACATTCAGACTCGGTGTGTGAGGCATTCAGTCTCGTTTTTAAGGGGTACACACCAGATGGCTGTCAAATTTTATAAAAAACTAATTCAGTGATGCATTGCATTGTATGGCTGAATTATTTCAGTGTCCACCAGATGGAGACAGTACATAAAGAATACAGAATTTTTAAACACAAACTATTCTTGTTTTTTGAACTTGGTGAATTTGTTTTGAAAAATCTAGAGAACAGTATGTACAGGAATAATGCCGGGTTTGCAGGTGCTCTTACATTTCTGTTACAATCTTTCCAGGAGGATAAAAAGAAACGAGATCGAGACCATGGAGACAGTGAGGGAGAACAGGAAATGAAATGTCAGACCCCCATCAGAATGGAATTGTCACCAGAGAAACCACTGACGAGCACTTTATCAAAGCAGGAGGGTAGGGGGAAAAAAAGAAATTTCTTTTGCTATTTCATATTTTCTGTAATTGACTCATATTTTATTGTTCTTCCTTTCTGTAGCAAGTGACTTGGCATTTTGTGCTATCTCAATATTTTTCTCCGTCTTGTACAAAAGTCTGGAATTAGGTTGCTGTACACTTCTTTTGCAGAGTGGTGTCTGGCACTTCTGTCAGAGTGGGCAGAATGTCAAGTAAGGGCAGTGAGGAAAGTAGATCCCCTGTAGGGATTGTGGGGTTTGCCATCATATTCTTTTCTTTATACTGAATTCTCAAGGTGCATCACTTTTGTTTACTTGCTTTCTAATATCTTGGAAGTTTCGTACCTTGTGCAGTCAGTTGTGCCTCACACCCTTTCTCCCCTCCCCTTGTTTTTGCTCTAGAGGTGGAGCAGACACCACTTCAGGAAGCTCTGAATCAACTCATGAGACAGCTGCAGAGGTAATGTCTGTGCTACAGGCTTGCAGAGCTGTGAAGTGAAAATAACATCCAGTGTAAGGGACGGGGCACACACAAAGCTGAGTGGAAATATTAGGGCTAAATATATTGCTAAGAGGGCTATTTTTTAAGTGCTAGTTTAAGAAAGCATTCTTAGAACTTGTCTTCAGCTTAGGCTTCTTGTGAACACCTCCAGTTTCAAGTTTAAAGTAGTTTTAAAAAGCTTTCAAAACCAGGAAAATTTTCCAATAATGTGATGCTTTCTGTCGGGGAACCTTTTGAAAGGAAAGTACAAGAGATTATAATTAGCTTGCCAAAGTTTCTTTTACCTTCAGTTCTCCTATTTTAGCATTATTTACTATCAAAAGGAAGAATGCACTTGAAAACTTCAACCACGTTCTCTTACAGTTTTACCAACCAAAATGTCTTTTGGTTAAAACAATCAAATCTGCATTTCTTTCAAGTAGTCTCTTATTTAAGATAATATTTCTTGACTTTAAGAGTATCTTGTGCACGAGTGGTTGAAAGATCTTTCCCTTTAGCTGTCTCACCAGACCAAGCTTTATTTGCAAGTTTTCTTTTATCCATAAATTTTCAAGACCCACGTGTGGTGTCAGTTTCAAGAAACTTAAACTATCAAAAAATGCCTGTGTTAGTTTTTTCTCTCTTTCTTTCTGTGCATACAAAAAGCAGCACTTTTGATTTTGAGCCTTGTCTCTTCCCTTCTGATAATTTCTGAGTAAACGATCAATGACAAGAATATTCTTATGATATATATTTCTTTTATTTTTCAATTAATTCTAATATGGTAAAAAATGCCATTGTTAAAATCTAAAACCTTAAAAAAAATTTTGTTTTTTTCATCTTCTTGGGAACATAGGTACTTATCAAAATATAGATATAACTTCTGAAACACATTTGTAGTATTTTTTTAGTATATGGGTTTGCATATGAGATCTTTTCAACCTTGAAAAGGAAAGATTATGCTGACACAAGCTATTTTTTCTCTTTATAGTTCTGATTTCTTTTCAGCTTAGTTATTTCCTTTCTATTTAATTCCAAACTCAGTATGTTCTTTGTTAGAAGTTGAAACATAAAAAACTCTCTTTCATTTCTTAACAGAAAGGATCCAAGTTCCTTCTTTTCATTTCCTGTGACTGACTTTATTGCCCCTGGCTATTCCATGATCATTAAAAACCCAATGGATTTTAGTACCATGAAAGAGAAGATCAAGAACAATGGGTACCAGTCCATAGAAGAATTAAAGGTAATGCTTTGAATTTTGTTTTGACTACAAAGATGTATTATGCTCAATTGACTCGAAGGCTGGTATTTTATGGGAATAGAAGGATGCCAAAAAGAGCCAGTACTTCTGCCTCAAGAAATGCTTATTCGTGAATTTTTGTAAGTAAGTTCTGACAGTAAAAAACACTTCTGGTTTGTAAATGTGCATCTCAGAAAGATGCAGAAGTTTTCAGGTTTTGTGCAGGATTGCATGGAATTTGTCAGTTTGCCCTTCAGCCCATTGTTTTAGATGTATTAATCTTTCCAGGCTAGTCAGGTCATGGAGATCAGTGAGTGAAGGCACGGTGAGTTTGGTCCTGTTGGCAGCAACCACTTTTCCTGGTGTGCCTAATGGATTCAAGGGCCTGTTTTGAAAGCCTCCTAAAGCTTTTAAAATATGTTAAAAAGGGCCCTAGTTTTGTTTCATTTTCTTCATCAGAAACAGTCTAGTTCTTTACTGGGCTAGATGAGGGCCTCAGCAGTGTAATTTGTGTGTAATTAACAATTAAGTAGATGTTAGTTAATAGTATTGCTTGTATTTTCTTGCACATTCTTCTTTAGATCTCCAAAACTTAAGAAGAGTGTTCCCTGTTGTAACAGCTGTTTCTGGTTAGTTTTTAATTTGAACCTTGTAAATAGATGTGGATGCAATAAAACATTCCCCTGCAGAGGCTGCAGTGAGTACAGAAATGCAGTTTCTAGCTCCCTTGACTTTCCAACAAGCATACATTTCTTCACTGTAACTAAGACTTTGGGATATTCTTTGTAATAATTTAACTTTGAACTGCAGCTTTTCATTGTCTTTGTTATATTGCTTCACTTTGTTTTAATGACCGCTGATTGGCCAGGAGGTGGGTAGTTGTAGCTAAGAGGGCTTCCCTTAAAACTTTAAAAACTACAAACAATACTGAAAATTTTAGAATACTTTAGTGATATTTGTTGGGTTGATAGATTCAAGTCTTAAAACAAAGTTACAGATTTATGCCTGTTGACATTTTTAATAGATTTCTTAAATTAATTTATTAAAAGTATTCTTGTTAGTTTTTTTCCCTAAAGTTCAAGACACCACATTTGCAAAAAGAATATCGATATAATACTCTGTAAAATTAACTTTCATTCCAAAATTATTACTGTTTGAACAGGATAACTTCAAACTGATGTGTAATAATGCAATGATTTACAACAAACCGGACACCATTTACTACAAAGCTGCAAAAAAACTGCTGCACTCAGGGATGAAGATACTTAGCCAGGTAACAAAAACCACCAAAATACTGAAAAGTATACTGCTTCTTTATTTGAACCCTGTTTATTCCCTTTTACAGGGATCTCTTGAAAATTAATAAAACCTTGCTTGGTATTTGCCAAATGCTTGTATATTGGAATATAAATAGTGCATTGTTTTAGTACTGCTGTCAGATAAGTCATTGGAGAAATAATTGCAATTAGTATTTCACCTTCTAGACTCTGTTTCTGTTTGCTAGTGTAAGAAAGAACTGAAATTAAATGAGGCTCTATGGGCAGGTTACAAAAAGATTCATTGAAGCAGCAAATAAAAGGATTTTGATGTTATTTAGGAGAGAATTCAGAGCCTGAAACAAAGTATAGAATTCATGGCTGACCTGCAGAAGACAAGGAAGCAGAAGGACAAGACAGAACTGCAGCAAACTGGGGAAGAGGAAAATGGTCCTGGGAAAGACAGAGGAGAACACATGGATGGTGACACCAAAGCATTCAAAACACCTAGCAAAGAGCACAAAAAGTGAAGTATTATCTGAGTCATTATAGGATACACCTTTTAAATGCTACAGAAACAAGATGACTTAGGGTCCAGTGGGTGTCTCTGGTACTGCTTAGACATTTTCATCTCAAGGGATCAACACTTACATAAAGCATCCTCATCTACTGAAACCAAATAAGTTTAGAATCATTTATGATACCATCATTTTTGCATGTAGGTAACTTTGTACTGCTCATCAACTCCATTCCTTCAATTATTTTCTGTTTTAGTGTCCATTTCATGGAACTTGTGTAGTTTTGGAGAAAGCTTGCAAACATGTGCTTTTAAATGTTTTGGTACAAAAAGCTACATAGCCAATTTCGAATTCCTTTTTGTTTGTTTACACAGTAGTTGTATTTGAAACATGCAGCTGCCTAGCTACAGAAAGTGTACTTTCTGAAATTGCTTTTCAGGTCTAGAAATACCAGATACAAAGATGGTAAATATTTAGGTAGATAAATACTGGCTACTAAAATTAAGAGTATCTAATATACCAAGAGTATCTTAGTTTTGTGGGAGACCTTTACAGAGATCTTTACAGTTACTAACAGCATTTGCTGATGTAAACCTTTGTCTGTGCCTTCCCTAGCTATTAAATACAGTCATAGTCAATTGCACTTTTTTTTGTTGTTAGTTGTTTCCTCTACAAAGCGAGGTGCAGAGTTGGCTAAAACAATATTGTCACAATCTCTTGTTGTGTTATTTAGCCAGTTGGTGTTCCAGCTAGTCCCTAAGTTGTGTGGGTATATTCACAGGAAGGATAAAGACCTGCTTGAAGACAAATTACGAAGCAATAGCTTGGAAAGGGAACAGGAGCAGATTGATCGGATTGTTAGGGAGTCAGGAGGCAAGTTAACCAGGCGCCTTGCAAACAGCCAGGTAAGCACTGGGGGATTTGGTAGCTCCTTTCACTTTTCCATAAACCAGGCTTCCTTGGCCTCTTACACCAGCTGAAACCTCACATGTGCTTTTACTTCAGCTTGCACCATTTTATACCGTTGATCATTTATGTAACAGCATAAGGTTAAAAAATAGTGCTATTTGAACGCATGCTGAATTTCATCAGCAGAGCAAGTTGAGCTAAAATTTTCAATAAATAGAAAACGATGAATAGTAGAAAGCTCAAGAAGATCTGGCCTGCAAAAATCTCATAGTTCTGAAACAGACACATACCTGATCAAAGGTTATTAATGTTTCAGGAGAAGGAACTCAGTTTGGTAATACTATTGGTCTGTTTCATTTTCTGCATTTTTCATCTGCCGCCTTTTTTTTCTGCCTCTGCAGAAACATTATTATTTATCATAATACCTTAATTCTTTGTGCCTCTATTAATAATAAAATTATCTAGTGAAAGTAAAAATTCAGAGCAGCACTCACTTCTGAGTGACTGATTTCCTTTCTTATTCCTGTGGAATAAGAAAGTTTCATTAAATGTTTTCATTAGTTTAAGGACCAGGAATTTTAAGTACTATGTAAATTAAAATACTCTAATCTTATTTCAGTGTGAATTTGAAAGAAGAAAACCAGATGGCACAACGACTCTGGGCCTTCTTAATCCAGTTGACCTTGCTGCAGGAGGTAAGTAGGTACAAGTCAGGTAACAAGCCACTTCCACATACCTGGCCCTCTGCATCTTTGCATGGGCAGATGAACAAATCCCAGCCAAGGACTGAATGCCTCTTTCCAGTCTGATAAAGATCTGGATTGGAAAAGCTGCAGCTCTTATTTCTGGTCCATGTACAGAGTGCAGTGTCTGCTGACCCAGGAAGTCATAGATATTTCAGAATTGGGAACTGTCTAAATCATTAGTATGAAGCATTTGAATAGGAAAGCACACTTTGAGAATCATGTCCTGTTTGAGCTTTTAGCTGTGAGTATTAAATGAGTTTAGTCATTTAATAATCACTAAAGTAATGAAGTCATATTCCTGTGCCTTCTCTGTTTCTATATTTTGATATATCCTATTGCAGAACCAGGTTACTGCCCTGTAAAGCTGGGAATGACAGCAGGAAGGCTTCAGTCAGGAGTTAATACATTACAGGGGTTCAAAGAAGATAAAAGAAACAAGGTTACTCCAGGTAAGTGCTGATTTTTTTAAAAAATATAAATCCGTCTTCTTATATAAACAAAGTGTGTTATTCTTGTTACTAGCATAGGGGTTTGGAACTAAGGATTTCTAAAGATAAAGTATAAATCTACCTGTCCCTGCCTATGGCAGAGGGCTTGGAAGTGGATGATCTTTAAGGTCCCTTCCAACCCAAACCATTCTATGATTATTTGTATCTATTACACGATTAACCAGCACATCACAGAGTCCAGCTTAAGTTACACGTACAAAAGGGGCAAGATACCTAGTTTTTATCTACATTGAGAAGAGAAACTACCAGATAAAGAAAGGTTTTTGGTAGCTTTAAAAGAGCAGGGGGTAGCCTGAGAGCCTTTTTCCAGCATCAGACTGTTCATGTTGTGCTAAGGCACACAGTAGTGTTAATGACATATTTGCAAATATAAATGCATTTGATTTAGATCTTACTAAAAGTTGTTACATTGTGAACAGATGGTGTTCTGTGAAGGCTTGTTTTCACCTTAAGAAGTTTGAAGTTTGTTATTGGGGATTGTTTTACAGCCCCTTCTCATTTCATCTGATGCATGCAAAGCAGGGTAATAATTAATATAATACTATTGTTAATCATTAGTGACATACTTGAATTATGGACCCTTCAGTTCCTATGCACCAACATATGATTCGACATTTGCCAACATAAGCAAAGAAGATTCTGACTTAATCTACTCAACCTATGGGGAAGACTCTAATCAAGGATCTTCCAGGTAATCCAGCAAGCAGGATGCACAGTGCAGCTGCCATGGACAAGCAGTTATTTGCAGGATGGGCTGGCTTTGCTGTGGAGTGATGGCCCTGCTGTCCTTATAGCTCACAGGGGTTTGTTTGTGTAAGAAACAAATACTTCAGTAGAAGAACCTACCTCTAAAGTAAAATTAGCCAAGATGGAAGAATTTTGATGCTGCTGATTCCTAGGAGTACACTTAAACTATAGATGTATTTATAACTGAAAGTTCAAAGCCAGAAAAATATTGAGTTGTACAAGTGTTTATACAAACTGGGGTTTTTTCACATTAATTACTGCCTTGAATGAGATACAGCTTTGTAAAAATAATTCTATTGGTTTATTATTCTTGATTACAATAAGTTCAAAGCTCTTTTATTTAATGAGAATTTCACAAGGAGCAGGCACAGTGATGTAAATTTTTAGGGAAGGGAGGAATGTTTTAGTACAGTGTAAATGTGAAGGGCCTGTGCAAATTTGCTTTTGTGTTGCTGCAGCTGCCTGAGACGCTGCACTTTTCCAAGTTTTGCAGTGTCCCATTTAGAATGGATTCCTCAGCTACAGAAGGCAGGCATGATTAAACTAAAGCAAACCATTTTGACCAGATCCTGTGCTACTTTTTGTGTTTTCTGTGCTGTACATATTGATTTGACCTTACGTAACTTATTTACCTTAAATGTTTGGTATGAAAGTAATTACCTTAACTATCTTTATCCTTTCAGTATTCAAGATTTTTTTATGAAATCCCAGGATTATCCTCTCTTAATGGCTGATAGTTTGCTTGATGTTCTTACTAAAGGAGGACATTCTAGAGCTCTCAGAGAACTAGAAATGGTAAGAATGCATTTACAATTACATACAGAAACAGAAAACATTTCAGCCTTTAATAACCACCCTTCCTCTTCTTCTTACACCCCAGTAAATAGTCTCTGATGTGACATCACTGTGAACTTTGCAAAGAGAAATAAAACATGAGCTGAAAAAATGTATTTTAGTAAACTTTAGTACCCCAAGACCCTAAAAAATAGCTGCATTATAACTTGCTTTACAGTGAAAGCCCGTTATGACATTGCATACTTGCCTCCCTTTAAAAATACTGCATCTTATAAGATTTTGCTTTGAATTTTAAAGAGTAATTTTAACTCCCTTTTTAAAAATCCTTTCTTTATTCAGCCATTGGAGGAAGGTGAAGGCCCACAGGAAAGAAATGATGCAATGAAAGATGTAAAGGTAAAATTTTTCTGTATTAATTAACTTCTCCAACCAACCTGTCCAAGCTCACAGATATAAAATGGCGTAAAACTTTCAGGCCTGTACAACAACACTGAGACTTGGACAAGCTGTAAGTCCTGCAAAAATGGTGTGTCCCTTTGTAGGCATGAGGAGAGGAAGGTTCTCCAAAACATTGAACCTTAACAATTTGTGAAGAGAACTGGAAGAAAATGCTTATGTTTTTTTGGTTTTGATTGTTTATAGGTATAGCTTTGTTTCTATCTTAATCTGGTTTCATTTAACATGAATTTTTAATGTAAATGTAAGATGTCACAAGATATGTAGCAGTCTGAGAAGTTCTCATTTTGTGCCCCTGTGGGCAATACATTATAGATCTCAAATCATTACACCCAAGCTTTACTCAGTTAATGAAAGCAGTTCTAGGCCAGGACTGCTCTCCTGAAGCATCTCTTCATCTACAGCCAGTGCCCAGATTCCTTTTGAGTTTTTGCCTCAGATTTTCAATAAAATCTCCTTTAGGTGAGCTGAATGAATTTTTAAACTGTTTTTTAATTGGGATTGGTTACTGGTCTTAAGCTGGTCTTAAGTTACTACATCATTTGTGCATATCCCCAGTGGTTTTGGCAGATGCCATTTTCTATTTGAGTATGAAATAGAATAATGAACAGTAACTGTAGAACATTAAGTTTTACAGAGTCTTTTCAGCTTTCCCTCTGTACATTCACTTATTTCTATAGAGCAGACTAACCTTACCTTTCTGTTCTGATCTTTCCCAGACAATTTTGTTGTTTCAAGGCTGAGCTAAGTATTATCTAAATTACTTGCTGATTTTTTTTATTTTTTTTTTTTCAGATTATGGAAATTGATATTGCTGCCAGGTTGGATGCTGCTAATAGCGACAGACTTACAGCTCTAAAAGCAGTTACAAATTTTGGCATGCCTATAGAAGAGTTTGATTCTGAGGGTAAGTCTTCTTGGTAGTCAAGAGTTCTGATATATGTCTGTAACTCCGTTAGTTTCTCAGTCCCTTACAATATTTTATATCATCAAGTAAACAGACTTTACTTAAATTTTACAAGTCAGGACTTTCTTTTTCTCTTTAAACAGAGGCTGAAATCTTCCAGAGGAAACTTGATGAAACAACAAAGCTGCTCAGAGAACTCCAGGATGCTCAAAATGAACGACTGAGTACAAAACCACCCCCTAACATGATTTGTCTTCTGGGTCCATCTTACAGAGAAATGCACTTGGGTAAATACACTTTTTCTGATGATTCTTGCAGAATTGATGAAGTCCCAACTGATATACCAACTCTAACAACAACAAAAAAAAAATCTCAAGGGCTATAGTGTATATTATGTGCCCTGTTAGGCCTAGAGGATTAATTTAAACTTTTTGGGATGTAAAGCCAGATAAAAATCTTGAATAGTAATAACAAGTATTTTTCTCTTTATTCTTAAATGTCTGTAGAACTGATTGAAGCTTCTGTATGCCATGGGGCAGACAATAGCCAAATTTGCAGTGTTTTTGTACAGGAGTTGCTTAAGTATTACCAAGTTCTTATTGCAAGGCTAGCTTTGGTCCAGGATGGATCTAGTTATCAGTCTATTGAGTTACACTAATTAATACCAGTCATACATTCTTATTTGGGCAAACCTGCATGTCTGACAGATCAACTACACAGCTTGTGTTAATGGTAGCCCTCTAAGGTGGGACTGTGTGCAGAGTGCCTGTTTGGCAAGTAAAACTGACTTATGCAACACTATTCATGGTCTAAACTAAACCACGTTGATGTGATTAGAGAAATTCCCCATTATTGAAGAAATATGACCAAGCTGGTACTGCACCAAGTCTAAACCAGATCAAGTACTATCTTTTTTAAGTTTCACTACTTACAGCTTCCTTCTTGAGGGAAAACCACATTTGTAGCAACAGTAAGTTTCTCTTTCTATCCAAAGCTTTGTGCTGAGTCCCAAAATCCAGCTATTACTAACACCAGTGCTGTGTGGGTGCCACCAGCCCTGTCCCAGCTGCTGTGAGTGTGGCCCAAGTTTCATTAACTTACTGTTTTAACTTCTGGTGTTTCCTGATGGCAGCAAGCCGTGGGCAGCAGCTGTTTCATTCCTCCTGCTCTTCTTAAACATCTCTTAGTTCCCAGGATGTCTCATATGGCTGCACACAGTACAACACAGCTTTTCTGGTCTAGAAACATTATTTAACACAGTTCCTTTTGTACTAAATAATTAAACTGTTTGCAGGGTGATTCAGCAATTTGGTGTCTATATATAGCATATAAACACATCCTCTTATCTTTTCCAGCGGAGAGAGTAACCAATAACCTGAAAGAACTTGCCCAGCAAGTGACTCCTGGTGACATTGTCAGTACCTACGGAATCCGGAAAGCAATGGGAATCTCAGTTCCTCTACCTGAGACAGAAGACAGCTGGGTAGATTTGACAGAGGGTGAGTATACAAAAATATCTTATGGCATCTGTTCAGCTGAAACAAAACTACATCTGCAAATCCTTAGACTGGCTTATGACTACCTTGCAGTAGTGTGGTTCCAGTTTTCAGTTCTCTCCTTTTTAAATTCTGTTCCAAATGAAAAGTTGCTGCCTTTGGTCTCAGTCCAAAATGAATCTTTTGTGTGTATGGAACTTTGGTTCAGCTACATGGTTACTTTATAATCCAACTTACAGCATACCATATTTTAAAGCTCAGTAAGTCATTCAATTTTAATTTTTCTGTTTCACATGAAGTTGCAAGAGAGGAGTTAAAATTCCTCACTTGCTAAAATGAGAACATCATGATTCATTCTTCTCCAGGCTTTTGGCTGTGCACTCCTTTTGCTTAGTTTGGCAGGCAGTTGTGCTTTGGAAGTTGACAGTGTGAGTTCAGCTCACCTCATCCAGCCAAAAGTAGTGGCTGTTTTTGCTGGATTAGAGAGTCTGGTCAGAGGAATCTCAGTGCCAGACCCTGTCCTTCCTTGTTCAGAACACCCACAGCAAAAGAGTACTCAGGGTAGGGCAGGATGAATTTCCTTTCACAAAATATAATTCACACAACAAATTTACTCAATCTGTGGTTTATGAAAGTTTTCATTAAATAACATTTTAACTGAAAGAGCAGGATGAATTCAGGGACTCGTTCCTATTTTTAAGGAAAGTGCTCAAGAAATTTAAATTTCAAAATTGAGCCTTTTCCATAAGATTACACAGAGAGTTTGTAACAGAACTAACTGAAAGACAGGGGTTTCTGGGACTGTTGCAGAGCAAACAACACAGGGCTATCTGCATAAATATCAAATGACCTGAGGCATGCTCTGCTGTATATGCATGTCTTCACTTGAGTGTTCTGTGGTCAGTGACCTGCTATCTGTTGTAAACTTTCAGACTTTGAAGAGCCTAAAAAGACCATCACTGTCCCTGAAACTGAGTGTGGTGCAGTTACAGGCTGAAGATTCTGTTCAGCTTACAGCTGTTTGATTCTGTTTAAGAACCAGGTAAATGTCCTTCAGGTGCATTCACCATGTGAGTTTATTGTGTGTTAAGCTACTTTTGTTTATTAAATTTTGAAACTGGTGGCTTTTGAAGGGTTTGTATTAGTTACTTCTGCTATGTAAATGCCCTAAATTATTCTTTTTGCATTCTCTGTTGTTTTTAAGCTACTCTGCCGCATTTAAGTTTTCTTAAATCACCAAGTGTCTGGAAAAGTCAAATTATAATGAAAATGTGCCTATATATGGTGCAGGGACTCAACCAAAAGTTTCTAGAAGCAGTGTATAGACTTGTCTCTGAGTCTGGGTAGTTGAAATATCATTAGTGTCTGAACGTGCAACTTCCCCTTTTTAAAATAACTGTGCAACTCTCATGGACATGAGGAAGAGAAATAAACTTTTTATATAAAACTAGTGCAGTGTGATGAATTAAAAAAAACTCAGCTTTGTGAGACCTTGAAAGTGAATGAATCTCCTCTTAGAGAAACCTTGCTGTGTACTTACAGTATCCTGAAACTGGAGGGCAAGCTCAGACCCACGTCCAGAAGTGAGACTAACAAACCCACTGCTGTCAGCAAGTAGAAGTACCCCATGGATGTGGTACAGTCATCTCTGAAACACTCAGGCAGAGAGTTCTTCATATTAGCAGATACTGTCTGGATAATGATTCCAGAAGAATTTCAGCTAATGATCAGAAAGGAGCATACATTTTAAAGCCTTCTCACATTAAAAGACCATTTCCTGTTCACCAAAGGTGCAGACCAATAGCACAGCTCTCAGGCACAGAGAACTTGAGCGTTGCAGGGGTACAGGTGCAGCCAGTGGCACACCCAAGTAAGCTTTTCTCTGTGCTCCCCACTTACTCTCAACTCACACCATGCTTCTTACTCTCAACTCACACCAAGCTTCTTCATGGCTTCTACCACAGGCATCCTTAATTGTTCTTACATGTTGCTTTTTCTTATCTCGGATGCCAGCCTGACTCCTCTGGAGTCAAGAGGAATGAGCTGTAGGATTCCAGCCATCCCTGATGTGTGCAGTGGCAGGGAACTGAACTAAGAGGTAACTTAAAAACAGCATTGTGAATTCCACCCTCTCCCCTCAGTCTTACGGCCAACATCATCCTTGCTTCCTTCCTCTCTAAAAATACTGCAGAAAGATTTGGTTTTAAACTTTAACAATTACTAAAATACATTACATAATTTTTAACTGTCAGCCTGGGTTTTTCTCCAGTAGTTTCAATTGTCCCAGAAGAGTTAATAGTAACCACTGGAATTTTTTTCAGTTCGGGTAATAGCAGCTGAATTATTACTCCAGGGAATGAATTTTTCCATTACTGTATAAATCATTTTCATGGTACAAGAAAAAGACAAGATTCAGGGTAAATGTGCCAGCCAAATCCTTACTGGCTCCTTCCACTGCATCTCATTGCCCATCACTCACCTTTTAGATGGTGCAGGAGGTGACAGTGACAGAAGTATTGAAATTTCTCATCAGCTGTTGAACACGTGGATGTCACTCTAAGCATTTTCTACTGGCAGCATTTTTAAAGAAGATAAATACTGAGTTTAGTTTACAAGTAAAAACAGTCCCATTAAGACTGCAGCACTATAAAACACACACCTCCTTTTCATGGGTATCTTTTTCAAAATAATTGCAAAACCAGACATGTTTCAAGAAGCTTTTTATTTCATAGTAAAAACAACAGTTTGTTCATTAAAACAGATTCCTAGTTCCAGATGTTACTAGCCTTCAAATTAGATACAGTGCCATTTTTTCCTATTTAAGAAGAAAAAACAATGCTGCAAGGAAGATTTTTCCACCAAGATTGTTTCCTCAATATTAAGTTTCACAGTTCACTCAGAAGGACTGCTAAAAACAATTATTTCAATACAGTTGCTTGTTAAATTGAACTTTTTTTGTGGTTGAATATAGCTCTCATTATTCAGTTCCAGTTCTGGTGAGAAATTAGTCATTCTCTCTTTCATTACACACAGTTTCTTCCCCAAGAAGGCTGTGCACAGCACACCAAGTGAACATTCTTTTCAAACTTGAAACCAAACCCAACTCCTTCCCCTTTGGAAGCTGCAGCTTTTCCTGCCACTTCTGCAAATGAGGTTGAGTTGAAGTTACACCCAAACAAGTTACTAGCCTGACAGGCAACATCATGTAAACAAAAGCATTTCAAAATGCTGTTGCAGACAGCAAATGTTCTTTCATAGATAACTTACATCTACAGTCTACTAGTTCTGTGAACAGGAGCACTTCAGAGCCAGCTCTATTTATAGGCATAATTTACTTTTCAAAATAGTCATGAGACAAATGGTCACTTTACCTAACATGACATCAAAGGCTGCTGAAAGGAGCCTTTGACACATGCATGGTCCTGTAAAACAATAAATATCTCAAAACAAATGCTTGCTGAGCACCTGTAACTACAAAAACACAACATACAAGAGTAGCAAAAGCTGTTTGAAAGTTAATTCAGCTACAACACTGACTGCACTGACACGACAGCGAGTGTGACTTCCTTCTTCAGCAGAGCCCGTGCGATAACTAGACAACCTCAAATTCAGATTTTCTTACATACTGTTTTCAGTTGGAGACCTACTACACATAGATTTGATCTACAAAATTGACAACAGCTACAAGCGCAATTTTTAATCCACAGCTGGACAATATTTAGGCTTGTTCCTGTCTTGAAACTTTTTCTTCTAAAGAAATTACACAGTAATTAGAAAGCGTCAGTGATGCACAGGACTGCTTGAACACTTGTCTGGCCAGGATGGGTTGGTCCCAAACGCAGAAGCATTAGGAAATGGTGTAGAGGAGTAAGGATCAACCAAACAGGTGTTGTACTCACTGATCACTGGCTGTCCATCCCTAACGTGTGGAAGATGGGGAAAGGGGGAATCCATCCTTAGTAACGGACGTAACTGGGCACAAGATGTTAGCCTTACAAACTACTGTCATCTCCACCAACAGCCAGCAGACTAAGAGATTGCAGTGAGTAAAAATGTCAATGTGGAAGTTAGCAAAGGCCACTAACAGCTTAAAAACCTTACAAACTAATTTATACCATGTCCACAATGATCTCATGAAAGCTCTACTCATATTTCCAGTATTGGGGCTCTGCTGAAACATTTCCATAATGAATACATTTTTTCTATACATCCTTTTGTAACCTTAAAAAACAGTTTGTGGAAAAAACTGCATTGCCTTTGAAAGGCATAGAAACCAGCCAGTGGCTAGTCAAATTGTAGAAATAAGAACAGAAAAAAACCCCAAATCCCAC
The DNA here is from genome assembly GCA_018697195.1 of Certhia americana. NCBI lineage: Eukaryota > Metazoa > Chordata > Aves > Passeriformes > Certhiidae > Certhia > Certhia americana. The sequence goes on along the minus strand of CM031867.1, from coordinate 8,466,119 downwards.
CTCAGACACAGTTCTGTTTATACAGTATCTGCTACTGTTTCTAATACTATCTTAGTAATTCTGTTCTTCAGCTTCTCAGAAATTCAGAACAGATTATTTTTTCTTTCTTAAGTGCCCTCAAGAACACAGCACAGAATCAGAATTCCCGCTGGGATCAGCAACAGCAGCTGCTGTCAGAGCCTGTCCCCGTGCTCTCCACCATCACTTGTACTTTTTAAAATTTAAAGTAAAAAAATCTAAGAATTACCATGACAGAACAAAACGCATGTGCAGATACTAATTACAGAAAAATACAAAGGAGAACATATAATGTAAACACACTGAACTAGATGAAAGTTATTTCTGAGCAGCTCTTGGTCATGAAAACATCTGCATAACACAAGGTACTGCTGTGGTGGAGGTGAGGGTGGTGAAGTGACCCCATACTGTGCAGTTCAGGTCTTTTCCCAGAAGAGCTCAGCACAGTTACCATGTGATACACTTGAGTTTCCTTGCATTCCTCTTCCCATTATTCAGCTGTCTTCTGCTGTGAAGTCTGCTCAGCATTAAAAGCAGGATACACAGTGCCCTCAGTATCACTGCACATGTCAGGACAAACACAATACTGTAAGCAGGTGTGTGTCAAGCAGGAAATGGAAAAGTTTTAACATGGGAATGAGTTCTACAGTGCATCCACACCTGTCATCACCAGTGCAGGTAAGGAAAGCAACTAACTGAAAATGCTTCATGGTAAGTCCAGGTAAATTTTCAAATGACTTCAGGAAAAAGTAGTCTTTTTCAGACTGATGGTTGTGTATCTTCTTGTAACTTCTCAAAATTATTCTTTATTAAAAAAAGAATTCTCTCATCTTGAGATGTAGAAGAGATAGGAACAGTATATACATGTTTCTAGAATAAAGTCCTTCACATAAGGAGGGAAATTCTAGTCTTCACAGAAGGGAGACAGATCTAAGTCTATTTTGATTAATTTCATTGTAGCCTCAGTTCAGTCCCATGCCTTGGAATTTGGCTGTCTCAGTGCAAACGAAGTAAGTCCTCAGTTCTCCCTTGCCTTTGACATTAATGAGTCCCCTACATTCACATGAGTATCCCAGCTCCTGTAGTATTTTGCTTGTTTCTTCTGTGACCTTTGTGTGAAAAGAATTAAAAATTCTTGTGAAATTCTTCTGATTACTCACATTAAAGCAAAATTCCACAACCAATCAGAAATAATGCCTTTAACAATTGCAATTTTCTTATTTTTACCTGGATCTTGCCAAGTTCCCCTGTGCTCTCCATTCGGCTGGCAACATTAACAGTGTTGCCCCAAATGTCATACTGAGGCTTCCGGGCACCAATCACACCAGCAATCACCGGGCCATGATTGATCCCTGCAGAAACAACCAGGTGTCATTACTGACATGGAAAGGGATGTGACTTCCAGCTTCACTGTTAGCTGTAGCTTCAGGGGAAAAACATAGCCCAAAACTTAACTCTGCAACACCTCTCTAGCAATCAGTATTAGTACTGTTCTAGCAATATTCATACTGAGGCTTGGGAGATGTGAAGTAACTCACTGCAAACAGGGACGTCTAGGGCACAAAGCAAAATTATTCCTCTTCTTCTTTTAATATCTAGAAATGAGCACTGTGATGACAATACTGTCTTTAGTCATCAGTCACTAACAGGGTATTTCATCTGTATCTTCCATTTCCTCCAAAGTCATCCAGCTGCACTCTTCCTGCTGCTCTGTCCAGTGATGAGAAAAAGCCCATCCGTGGAGGAGCTTGGCCTGTCTGAAAAGCTGATCAGACAACAGTGCCTTTGGCTGTTCAGGACTTGGACCTCCATCATCCTACCTTGTTTCTCACTTAGTCTGAGCTGTGGAGTTCACATCCCCACAAACACAACTTACCAACACGTAGGCGGAAATTGTTGAAGGAATGTCGGTTGATGCCATCCAGTTTACTCATCAGGGCAATTCCATACTCCACCATAATCCCAATGTGAGCGTGCTGCCTTTCCCTGTCCTGTGCAAGTCACAACACATATTAATGATCAAATTACAACACGAAAGGCTGTCTCAGGCTGCTACTCCAAAGCCTGTGAATAGAGTGTTTATAAGGATGAGACATCCTTGTAACTGCAGAATTTCAAAACTATTAAATTCAGCTGGGATGGCTATGAGGGAACCAAGTATGATATGATTAAATTTCTTAAATTAATGTCTTTCCTTTGGGGTTTCAGCTTTAATTTTACATATTTTGGGTACATTATTATATGCATCTTAATGTCATACACCAACCTGCTATACTGAAAATGGGCCAGAGAAACTGATGTTAATTCTTCTGGGTGACAGTTTCAGACCTAATGTGGCACTTGAGGATTCTCCTTCTGTGCCAGTTCTCAGGCATCACAAAAAGCCTACAGTCCAGTTCAGTTCTTTGACTTCCTTATTATTAGAGCCCTTCTGTCATCATCATGCAGCCCTGCCCTGCATCTAGGAATGTTAAACTGCTGGAATTAAAGATGAAAGATATAAAAAGTATGCTGGGATTACAGACTAAATACCTTAATTCGGAAATAAAATGAAACTAGGAGATAAACAGTGAATTCAGCAGGAGACAATACAATTTTGTCATCTTTTTCCACATTTCAAGAAGTCACCCTTGATGATTTACTTTTTTGTATTATATTACATTTTGTTACTTTGAACATACCTATGCACCCAAAGAATACTGAAGGCAGATTCAGAGCCAACATACCTGGTTGTTCTCCTGGCCTGGTGTAACACTGAGACCAGCTGCTGCCATGTAAGTGCTTCCAATTGTTTTTATTTTTTCAACACCACTAAATTTAGGTTTTAACAAGAGCTGTTTGAATGGAAAGACAACAAAAACTTGAGACTTTAATACCATATTTCAGTGTAGTATTTAACCAAAAATCTTATACTGTCTGCCATAAGCATTAAACATATCTAGCAATACTATCACTCCCAGGAATATTAGATAAAATAATGAGGATTAGTTTCATAGTTTCGGTCTACCCACTCACAGGAGAAATGAAAGCACTGAAGTACTGAAATAAAAGTCCTTAAATTCAGAACTTTCAAACCACACTTCTAATGGATTAGATGATGTACTTGAAAATCACAACCAGATGGGAAAATAGCTTTCAAGACTGCAAGGCTGAAGTCAGAATATTAGTACAACATAAAAATGGCTTTTCTCCCTCTAATGCTCACAGATCTAGTGAGCATTAATTTCTTCACACCAAAAACATTTGTTTTGCAGTAAATATGTAATCCAGTGCATTTTTGACAGAAGCTTAATTACCTCATCAAAATCAGCAATGATTTCATTTAACAGCCTCAAGCATTCCAAGCCTTCTTTATTGACATCACATTCAGTGTAAAACACCTTAAAGTCTGGTACTGATGCAAACATGACACAGACACAGTCGTAGGATTGATGGTACCAGTCCTAAAGGAAAGCAATAAACCCACACATGGTCAGCAGCCACATTCCCCCACAGGTACTCGCGCTCATGATAATTGCTTGTAACCAGTAATCAAATTACAGCTTTCCTATGAAGTCAACCACATCTTTTATTCCATCAGAAACATTAATAAAGTGGATTTGCCTAAGGAAAAGCTGAGATTCCTTAAAGATATCCTAAAACATTCTCATCTACTTTGACACTGTCACTCAGAATTCTGAGACACAGCATTGTTCTCACTGATGACATACTGGCAGAATGAAATTTCTTTTTAAAAAAAATCATCATCAATCAACTTCTCTCTGGGAGATACTATCTCTTCCTCAACTAATTTCCTTAAAAACTATGACCTATCCTCTCTGGTAAAATACATACTTTGCAAAGTAGTAAATTTCATTTAAATATTTGCCAAACTTAAACGATGAACTTAAGCTGAACTACTAATTCTGAGAACAGATTTCAGGGACTGATAATAAAAGTTTTCATTTTTTTGAGGCCATCTGGTTAACAGGTTCTTGGGTTTACAAAGGTCTTGGAATACAATCAAGAGGCAAAGATTGCAGAAGTTTACAGTCTTTCTTTTTCACATCAGGTGTAGTATTTATCAGAGAAATCCAATTTGCTGTCCTCCACATAGGAGAGACTCAACATACCTCATTTCGTTTTTCTCCAATGAAATATGCAGCAACATGTGCTGGAAGTACATTTTCCAGCAAAAGCCTGTTAACATTCTCCATAGTTTCAAATTGTTCATGTTCTTTTTTAAACTTATTCTTCCACAGACAATCCAGTCGATAGTAATAGTCAATCTGCAAAGAGATTAAATACAATAAATTAAATCCATAAAATAACTCACTGAAAAATATTAGGCAATTTTCTCAAGAAGTGTAGTAGCAATACTTTCTTCAAGGCCTTTTGAGTCTATATAGTTATGAAAAACATGCTTTGAGAGCAAAGGTCAGAAAAATATGAAGCAGCCACTAAGACTAAATGTCATTTGGTACCATCAGGTGTATTCATCAATATGACACTTAAGTAATATGATTATTTTTATCTTGAATTGCTATGTTGATTTAGAATGAATGCTGATATACAAATACAGATAGATCAAAACTGGAAGAACCAGGAAATTCTCACGTCTGTGATGCAAACACCATTGAAAACTAGAAAAATATTCCCATCTTCTCACAGAAAAAAGTTTTGTTACCAAAACCAAGTTACATTATCTGCAAGACCAGAATATTTAAAAAATGATAAATATATATACTAATTTAGAGCACAATTTCAAGACACAGCACTTGGATTTTATTTAAATCAACTTGCTGCAAGTAAAGGAACTACGTGATTGCATTTTAAATACATACCTGTTTTGCAAGTAGAACTAAGGTTATGTAAAACAGAACCAGATATAAATTAGTCATTATCCTTGGCTCTTTGATGAAAAACCTGAAAGTAAGAAAGCAATACAAAGTCATCTGTGTGCTTTAAGGAAATCTGCACGATGGAGGGTTGGGGTGGGAGGTGAGGGGAAGAGGGTGTCTGTCCAGACTTGCACCGCAGTGTCACTGTTCATTTGTGCTGGTGACACAAATCTGATCTGGGGACAGATCCTGTCCTAACAATGAGAAAGGATTATCAGCCAGCCCAACACATGGAATGGTGCATTTCACATCAGGACACACTGGGTGTTGAAACCTTGTTCGGTAGCTGTTGTAGTGAGGTGTTCAAGTAAACACAGCTTTATCTTAATGGAGCCATCTTAATTTCCACCAGACTGAGTTTCAGCTCCCACATCACACCACCCTACAAAAACACAGCCAACAAAACCTTGAGGTAGGAAAAGAAACTTTCTTATTTGTGGAAGGAAAGACAATAACAAATTAAACACCTGAATTCCTAAGACAAAGCAGTTAAATCATACCTGTATCTGAATCACCACTCATATTTCTTACCACATTTCTTACTTTTTACAAATGCAAGTTAAATTTTCTCATCATATGAAAAAATTCACTCAAGCTTTTTTAAAGTGTGCTCACAGGTTACAGCCCCTGCAAAATAGATTTAATCTTCAGCTATGAGACTATGCTGAGGAATCTGAGAAAGACTTAAAAACTAACAGTAAAGCCTCTGCATGTGACTTCAGTATTTTCAGATCCTGCAATTAGATCAGGGAAATTGCTGTTACTTTTCAAAATACCTGCACTTAGGTTAATACATGGAGAGTTCACCATCCTATTGACTACCAAGGTCTCACAAGCACAGCTTAAACCTCAGACTTTTAGCAAGGTTTTTCTTTATAACTTAAGATAAACCTTATTATGACATTAATAGTCTACTCTCTAGTCCTCAATGTAATCCAAGGATTCTAGGGATCTCAGAAGCCACATTGGATTTTTTCAGAGAACATACACTTTGTTTAAAAAATAAAAGGGGAAAAATAAGGTGACATGGTCTAATAGGATTTCTGTGTTAACTTTACAGAAAACTTTGCAGTGTCTGGCTTACATGATTTTGCTATTTCAGTATTCCAGTAAGTGCACAAAAATCTAACACCTCCTTAAATGAAACATTAAAGGATGAGAAACTTTAGAGTGCACCTGGTACTGTTGCCATAGATGTCTTTGTGCTGAAGGGTATTAAAAATGATGAGGTAGACAGTCACAGCAATGGACAGGAGGAGAACTTTGAGTTCGAAGCTCATTTGAAGAAATACTGAGCAGGCAATGAACCCCAATATACAGCAGTAAGCATAATACTGTAAAAGAGGAATGTAAAGAGCCTTTGCATTATTCAGAACTTATGTCTAAGATGTTCAAACCACAGCAAATGCTCTGAGTTTGTGGTCACTGCAATTTAAAACAAAGAAATTACAATCACTTAAAGCTTTGTTTTTAATGCCACTAAAAGAATGAACATAATATTGATTTTAGTTTACTTTTTAAAATTGTTATGGGTAAAAAAATATTTAAACAAAAAAAACCAACATAAACAAGCAATGCCAGATAAAAACTGAAACATTGAGAATTTAACACATGAAGTTTATTAATCTAAGCAATTATTAATTTAAAGTTCAAGACTAATCTAAAGCAGGTTCACAGTCCAGTGAACCAGCTCTGAACCAGAAGTACAGCACTTTGGTCCTATTTTGACTGTGCTTTGCCATTGTAACCCAAAGCAGAGAGCCCACTGCCCCTCCCACAGCAGGAACACGCTGACACCGTGAGCGGTTATCGCCTTAGGCACAGCCCCTCCAGAAGAACTCTGATGCTAAGAGGTGTTATCAAGCCACGGCCTCTATCCCCATGATGGAATTACTGAGCACTTGGCCAGGGCAGTCCCAGCTCAGGCATGGTGTCCAAGGTCAGCCTGCAGCTGGAAGCACCAAACATGGTACCAGGAGTGTGGTGCAGACTGGATTGCTGCCTGCAGCCACGGGCACAGGTGTGAGGTGCTCAGCTGGCATACTTTAGTCTACAAGCAGCTCCAAAATTACCTCAACTTCTGCTCCTCAAGAATTCATTTCTACTTATGTACAAAGCACAGTTTTCCCACCTGTAATAGCCTACCAGAGAACTCTGAGATTCTTGGCTAAATAATTAACATTTCTGCTGAAGTGAATGAAACCAGAACAATTTGACAGGGCCCATATATAGCACATTATACCAACTCTGTCATCCTAAAGACATTGAGTCTACCTCCAAAAGATATCACTTTTCCTCAAGCCAAACCTCTGAAAAAGGAACCACTATGTAGAGAGCACCACCAGAGATTTATCAGCCACTTAAGGCTTTTCACTCTGTAAACACACTTTACTGGGACACTTGCAAGTACAGCTCTCATCTTTCAGACTCACACTATTATTACCCTGTTCTGGTGGCTTTTTCCTTAAAGTTTTAGATCTACTTCTAGGTCTGAAATTTTTTGAAAACTGCAAAGCCAGACTTTACTCAACACAACAACAGCAGCTGAATAATCTTGAGTTCATGAAGAATTTTTCTGCTGTCAGATACATAACAAAGCTGCCTTTTATACAGCAACAGAACTTGCCATTTGTCAGTAATGAACACAGTATTCAAAGATCAGGCTTAAGTAAGATGCATTCACTACTTACAGTTTCCTCCACGCAGAAATGAGCTGTCTTTCCAAAAATCTGATTTACAAACATGCAAGAAAAAAAATTACCAGGTGAGTAAAATGTGCATTTCATATGTGTAATTTATAATTTGTCATAAGCAACTGAATGAAAGGCTCCTCACACAACCTGCTGCACACAATTCAAAAATATGTCCATCATCTAAAGGGGTGGCCAGGTGACAAAGGAGCATCCCAAATATTTGGATGAACTCAGAATAGAACACTATTTTGGCATTAAAGACATAAAAAGTGAAACCCCCAGAAATAATACTTTTGTGTCACTAGTAAGTGCTGAATTTACCCTTACAGAAATACTAGAGAACACTTTTCAAATATGCTGAGTGACCAAAATAACCCAAAACTTGAGTTTTATACATGAATACTCCAGACTTCTGAAAATCCCTAAAGGATGCACAAGAAAGCCATATACAAAATTTGTAAAATTATTATTTGTAAAAATACAAAAATATCCCTTAAAACTGCTTTGTGCCATGAGCAACTCTTCAGGTACAACAATTAAAAAAACCCTATCTTTATAAATAAAAAGAAAAAAAATATAAATATGCTGCAATCCATCTACATGATAGGAGTTGGACTTCGATGATCCTTGTGAGTGCCTTCCAATTCAGGATGTTCTATACCCACCATCCAAGACTCATTTCATTTTAATCCTAGAAATTAAGATGGTACTCTACTCACATAGGTGGTAGCATTCAGGTCATTTGATCCAGTAAAGTTGGCAGGTTTGTTCTTTTCAGTAGTCTTGATTTATTGTAGGGAAGGAAAAGAAAAACACAAAACAAAACACATCAATAAAACCACCATACAAACTTATTAGCAGGAAATCATTGATTTTTTTTCTCCACGTATTTTATAAGGAATGCTGATCTGGTTGTCTTTTCAGTGCTACTGAATAAGTGTTGAAATACAATGGTATCCCATGTAGTTGTATTAAACATATATGCACACACAAGCTGCAAGAAGGTTAAAATTTAGTTATTTTCTAATTGGGGGTAAAGTCTTACATTATGGCTATGTTAATTTAGCAGTTATCTGGCACAAACACGTGGTTTTGTCTCACCCCCCAGTTTCACAGCTGCTGTTCATGTTTTCTTTCAGGCTGTCTCTGGTGGTGTTCACATGACACCACTGTGAGTCAATTCAAGGACCTATGCCAGCAGAAAAAACACCCTATGAAAAAAAACTAAGCATTTTCTGCAGTGTTGCTTTCAGAATGAACTCTCCATGGAATCAGAAGAACAGCAAGGCAAACAAACACATGGGATGAGGAGGACATCAGTTTTAGCAGTTACATGGAACTGCTAACACACAGAACTTCTTTAAGTAAAAACCACAGCACAGTTATTCAAATGTACGTACCCCAGGTGCAATATAATAGTCAAACTAAATTTAAAAGACAGATGCCATTTCCACCTTACTCCAGCAGTATTTATCCTCAATGCATTTGCTTTTAAAAGAGAGCCAAGCTATATTCTTCCCTCCCTCATCCCCATTACTACCAGTGAGTGCAAATACCACAGTGAACTGCTTAAAGAGCTGCCTGCCACTGCCAAACATTTAATGCCACATTAAAAAAACGGAAAACATTTTAGTGATGAGAGTTACAATCAAGAGTTGTTATAAGTGCCATCCTGAAAACAAGACAAGGTGGTGTACACTAGAACTGAAGTCTATCACACGTACTTTCAGTTCCACAAACTAGGAGCTTTTATTTTTAATGCTTTTAATTGCCATCATGCACTATCCCTGTGCAAACCAACTCATGTTGCAAATCAGGCATTAGAAAAAGCAGCAGAAACTGGTACTTGATAAAAAGAATACAGGAAGTTACTTAAACTGTGGATTTTACAGTAAGTTCATCAATTAATGTGATTACTTACCAAATTAAAAATGGCTATAATCAGCAAGGCAGCTATAGTGATGATTGCTAAAGGCAGCCTAAGCAAAGGCATTGTTTCCACCTTTTCTGAGACAGCACACAGATGGCGCAGGAGAGGCCACTGATCTGAGCAGCCCTTCTGTAAACACAATTCATTAGTTTCTGTAACAGGGATAACACTTTGATACAAGGGAAGAAATAGTTCTAAATATAAAGTCGACCTTTTATTCTGAGGGAGAGCGTCAAGAGCCTTCATGGAATTCCAATTTAGAATTTTGAACCTCGTCATTCAGAGTCAATGTCTAACACTTTTCCCCAACTGAAAATAGACAATGCTTCCTTTTTTCAAAAGGTTGGGTGCTAAAATTTTCTGAATTCGTGCTTCAAAAATACAGAATTATGGTCTGTTTGAAAGTTCTAGAGAAAAGTTAATAAAAATGCAGAAAAAGTGTCTTCTTTTTTTTTTTTAGTTATAGAGCTATAATGTTATATTTGTAACTAAATTTTCAGATTACTAAATCAAAACCAACCCTAGACAGTCCCCATTCTTGCCATCCTAATATCCTCCAATTGTTGCTAGAGAGAAAAACATCCAATAAAGCATATAATTTTAATGACTGCAAGCATTATTCCATGATGCTACACCAAAACACTCCCAGCATAAAACTCAAGTCCGACACAACTGCAGTCTTGGAATTTTCCATTTTCTCCATGTGTTTCTACACACGTAGAAGAAACACATGAATGGATATACACACACCCCTCTCTCTATAGACACATATGCAGAAATCCATCTATATACATATATAAGTACCATATATACATAAAATCCATAAATCTGTCTAACAAAACAATTAAATGAGTCATAAAACTTGAGCCCATGTCCTGAGTGCAATTTTCTCTTTTTTTCTCTCCCCTTTACATAGCTTGACCATGGCTCTGTAGAAGACTCTTTCTTTCCCAGGAGAGCTCCATCCCCTCACTGGGGTGCTGCAGGGCAGGGGGGCTGCAGGTCCTCAGCAGCACCTCAAGATTCCCTCTCCACAGTGCAGGTTTGGTGAGTGTAGAGAACATTCTAAAATCCCTTCCTTCTCCCCACCCTGCCCCCAGGCAGTTCTTGAACTGAGTAAGACTTCCTTTTTTTTTCACTCTGTGTCATTGAAATCTCTGTCACTATATATTCTTAAATAGTAATTGCATGCGTTTAATAATGCAAAGAAAAAGGAATTACAAGTGCAAAGCGTCCTAATTGATGTAATGGTGAATTTGGAATTCTAACAGCTGTGAAATTGTTGCCAATAAATTATTCATGTTTGTAATTTTCATTACACTTCATAAATTATTATGAAAACTGGTGTTCTGTTCCAACTTATTTCAATATTGTTTCCAGCATAGAGAATAGCAGTATTTACAAACAAATTTACTATTAATGACAAACATAAAAATAAAAATATATTTAAAAAAAAAAAACAGCCCCACATTCTCCCTCCTACCCATCTATTCTTGCACCCAAATAATTCTGAATTACTGTGAGAATTTTCAGACATGAGAATCTGTTTCAGGCAATGGAATCTTCTGGCAACCTGAGGTTCAAGGCTCCTGTAACTCCTATTGAAATTACTAAAATATCATCAACCTAAAAGACAGACCAAGTTGCTGAAATATATCCATCCACTTTTGGAAAAAGGAAGTGTTTTTTTTAAAAGTAAACTTACCAGACATCTGTCAGCAAAGCAGACAAACAAAATAAGCACGATGATGACTGCAACAACTCCAAAGGAAATTCCCAGTTTTGCAGTTCTAAGCAGAAGAAAGCACAAAAACCCCCAAGTTTAAATGTGATTTTTTTTTCAGACAGTACTGAATCACCATAGCATCACACAGATTATGGTTGCTCTTTTGCACAATCACTGCTTTAAGAGATTCTACTCCGATGGCCTGAGCACTGCCCTGTGCATAAACCTCACAGAAACTGCACTGCAACAGCCACAAAAAAAACAAACGTGCCATAAACTTCAAAATTATCCATCATCTGCTTTCTCACAGGGGTGACAAGTAGCAAAAAGCTGCCTCCTTGTAGCTCTACAAAAAGGATCACTGAGCACAGTTTAGTCAGCTAAATCCCATTTTCCTACTGCTCAATGTCCTTACAGCCAACTGTTATTATAAAATAGTATTTCTTACTTAACTGACCACCTCCCTGTGTGTACTAAGCAAACAAAATATTAAGGAAATATTTCTATTTTTTTTTTCATACTGATATCTTGGCTCTTACACCAACAACATGAATGCACTCCTTTTATCATGGGGTATATTAATATATGTTTCTTAAATTTAACCTCTTAGGAACTCCAAAAAGTTCCATGCACATGAGGTTCACTTTAGCTATTGGTTAATTTGAATAATAAATAATTAAAATACCAGCACTTACTTTGGCATGATAAACATCTGGATCACAAATATACAGAGGAACACAAAACTGGCACATGCAAAGTAACTCTTGAGTTTTGGAATAGGAATGGTGCGGTACTAAAACAGAGAGAGGATAAAGCATCAGAATAATTGCAGCGGTGGTTTTGCTTAATTTTTATTACATTCTTGTGATGACACACATATACGAATTTATACTGTATTATTAAAAATATACCCAGGATTAAAACAGAACAAAAGAAGACCACCACCAAAAAAACCCCAAAAACCAAGCACTTGAGCATCTTTCAAGAAAAACAGCCCAGTCCAAAGGATAATTTCCAAATTTCCAGCCTATTGGGAAATCAAGGCAGTATGTAAATCAGCTCTCCACAGATACCCATGGTCAAATTCCTTATCAAGAAAGGACATACACAGAAGTAAACCTGAAGTGTATGTACAGATCCACACCAGTAACTACATCCACAGCACAGTAAATTTTACAGCAGTTATTCAAACAGAAAAGCTACACTGCACCTAACAAATACCAGCATTACATCTACAATGAAACAGCCACAGAAAACAAAGTGTTTTTATTAAGGATGCAGAAATCCTTTTTTTCTTTTCGTTCCTTCTTTAATCTCATTACTTTTTAGTTTATATAGAAAAATTATCAAACTCCCACTAATTCCCTTACAGCTAGAATTTGACCACAGATTAGAGACAATCTTGTTGAAGCTCAGAATTTGCATTCTCAAGGAAGAACAACCAGTTCAAACAACTCCTGAAATCTGCTTTCCATCAGTTACCTGAAACCTAGGACGTGCAGTCACCTCCAGAACCCAGCTTCAGAATGAAAAGTTTCAAACATATTCTTATGCTGCTCTGAAGGGCAAATCAAAGACCAGAAAGGATAATTTTGCTCTTACCAACCTCTTTTTCAAGACCAGGTTCTGCAAAGATCAGTGAGAATCCACAGAAGTCATCTGATCTGCCACACCACGGGCTGCAGCCAGAGAGAGACAGGGGTTACCAGGAGCACACCGAGGCCAAGGACAGGACAGGAATCATTGCAGCTCCTGAGACCCCACAGCCACTCTCAACACACACCTAATGCTTCTGCAAGGTCTTTATGTTTCACAGCAGAACAAACCAGTGGTTATGTTTTCATTCATCTGACAGGCAGATCCACAACACTCACAGACAGCAACATCTGCCAGCTACATGAAAAATGTAGCCCCAAACCTTCCTGAAGGCTTATGAATAGGAAAGTGCAACAGCAGGTGTTAGAGAGGGTTCACAGCCTCCAAAAACTTCCCCCAAATAAATCAGACTTCTATTAGGAACACCAGAGGTCAAACCTTCCTAGAATTTAGATGAAAGAAAGTTTTTCTTCTCGAATTCAGTGTTCTAGGAACTTGTTAGGAATTTAAATATTGTATTTTAAATTAAAACAACAACTAAAAACAAACTAACTAACAAAAACAAACAAACAAACAAACACACACCAAAAAAAAGCCAACAAAAAACCCACAAACAAACCAAAAAAAAAAGAAACCCCAAACCAACACTGCCTGTGTTTGTCTGCTTTTAAATGCAAATGTGCTGCCAAAGGAATTACCTGCCCCTGACAGACCATTTGCCTTCAGTGGACCAGACAGTAAAGCAACTTTATTACCCACAAAACTGTTTTGACTTTATACGTAGTTTTTTGTTCAGGACGGCACACCACTTCATGAAACTCCTTGTTTTAGTAAAGAAAATATTGAACAGCAAGTCTGATCACTGGCTTCTTGCTAAATAATGCAGTAACATTCTCATATTCAAATTAAATGCAGAAAGAAACTAAATAAAAAACAAAGACCAAAAAAGGGGCAAGACAAAAATCCTGATAACTTTATACATATATTTTATATCTAGGCTTAAATTGAGAATGCGGGTTAATGTCAAAGAAAAGATGAAGAATAAATTAAAGTACTCCATACGTAGTTGAATTGAGGCCTTCAATGGTTGACATCATTTCATCATAAATATCTTCCTCTATCCTTCCCTTCTGAGATGAATTTCTGAGGATGAAATGAATATATAATATTCATTTACTGTGTGATAAATGCTGCTCAGAAACAAGTAATGGGTACACAGCACACTTTCTCAGCACACAGTGAGTCAAGCTTCCAGGGAAAAGTTAAACCAGAATGCGCCAAACTGTTTCAAAAATACACCCATGAGCAACTTACTAAGCACTCCTCTAGTTACTCAAATCATGCATTTTTCAAGAAGGTGCTTTGACAAACGGAGTGAATGTTTCACAAGTGAAAATCAGCTCCTCATTTAACTCAGTGCTACAGGTACCATTGTGACTATTCTTTATCACATTGTAATGGCAAACATTAACAACACTAACTAAACCCAAATCTTTCCACTGCTCCTTAGGGCTCTCCCTTCCCAATTCCCTCCCACCCTGCCGCAGCCCAGGAAGCAAAATGGAATGACTAGGGGGACAGTAAGACAGAAGCTCCTTTTAGCATTTGCTAACAATAACAAACAATAACAATAAAATGAGCTGAGAAGTCTTCTAAAGGCCAAAGGCAGGACTACATACACACAGCGATTAATCAACCAAATGATCACACACTTGCAGCACACTGAACTGCTAGAGGAGCACAGGAGCACAAAAAAAAAAAAAAAAAAAGAAAAAGATATTTGACAAACCTATCAGAAGTTCTCTGGCGCCCAGTAGAACACAAAGGTATTTCCTAAGTAAAACAGGAATTAAGAATAAGTTATACACTCTTTGAATAGCAAACAACTATGGGAAACAAACAAGAAACTGCCAAAACTATTTTTATCCAGAAATAAAGAAACCAAGAACCATTCTCAAATAGAAATGCTTGTAAGAATCAATTCTTTCCAGCAATGTTTTCTGCTTTAACAAGTCAGAAGTCTTTTCTGACAAGAAAGGTTGTTAGAAAATAATCAAATAGATCTTCCCTCTCATTTTTCTCTACTCACCAAAATAACTAAGCAAGCACCAGCAGAGGCAAGCAGACTGGAAACCACTCCCACACACCTGAATGGATGGATGGCTGCTTAAACTAAAATTTACTACAGCTGTGGCTCCAGTACCACACCTGAAAGCATGCACAACTCTTACTTCCAGCTTTCAGGAAGGGGAGATGGAAGGAAAAATTAGTTTTCTTATATTTTAAAGTCTTAAAAACCTTAAGAATTATTCAACTTAAAAATCTTTTACTGATAAAATCCAGTTGCAGGGAGGGCATGTGGAGGGACTATTTATTTTCTATACAATTCAATTAAGTATTGAGTGCATCTTTCTTTTTCTTTTTTTTTTTTTTGTTCTCAAACCACATGTACCAGGCAGGATCTCAAGGTGGAAAAATAGTAAGAAAACCAGACAGTTTTGCTTCGAAGATATACTGTGATTATAGTAAGCGAGAGAGACTGGCAGCCTGAACGTGGTTAATCTGACAGGAAGAGATGTTGCACGGACACCCCTCTCAGTTCTGTGCGCACACTTAACACCAAGGGCAGCACACTTTCACCCCGCAGGCAGCAGGAGCAGTTTGCAATTGCAGGCTGCCGATCGGGCCTAGGGAGCTGACCTTTCTCCGCCTGCCCTGGGAGCTGGAGCAGTCGCTGCTGACGCTCTCCCTGTGGCTGAGGTGGGCGAAGGGCCGGGCCGCTCCCCAGGACTCCAGGTACCGCGTCATCCGCACGGATGCGCGCATCTTCAGCCCGTCGTTCACTCGCGTTTTAGGGAGGTGATTGTTTGGCAGGCATTGCTTGGACTAACAGAAAGAAAACAGGCTCATGTGCAAGACAGAAATTCAGATAAATTACAAAATACTGAAGCTCTGTGTATTGAGTAGTTTAAGACTACACAAATCTCGCCGTTTAGCAGGGTTCTGAACACACCAACAGCATGTCAACCTTTATCAATTCCTTTATCAATGTTTAATGTCAATTCCTTTATCTCGTTTAATTAATGCAAGCTAAAGTAAATCACAGCACACAATTAATTGCTTCAGCTGCCTTTATGACACTTTGCTTGCAACACTGCAGCAAACTTCCACGTTTATTTAGAGTGATGCAAGGGCTCACAGGATCTTAGGAAACATACAGTTTCCTTGCAGTCAGCACTACAGCAGGGGAAAAAGGTGCCAAATTCCTGAGCTGGGGTGTATCAAAACAGTGGTTAGAAGATCCTACAAATTACAGACTCCACATTAGATTATATCCCTGTGTCACAGGTTCTGAGTCAGGCAGTACAGACAGGGTGTATAGCAATACCCTTGCAGAACTACAGGGAAGCTAAAACTACAGAATAAACCAAGACATCAATGACTGATAATTCTCTAACATTTCAAAAGTGTCTTCAAGGGAGCAGAGACCATTTTAATAGACAGGTCCTCGTTCTGAGAATATGTGCTGTGTGCAACTGGGGTTGCAGTACTGAAAAACGTAACCAAGATAAGATGGAGTTCTTGTTAATTAGAAGTGGCTCTATGCTGTTCCTTCCTGTAGAGATCAGAAAGGAAAGAAGTTTCTCATCTGCATTCTTTTTTCATTTGTAACATTTTACTTATCAACCACAAGCCAATTCAAAGCAGCAATACTCCAGGTGTTTGTAGTTACCAAGCTCTAGAGGAGCAACCCACAGCTGCTAACTTCACACCCTGAAGAGAAGGTGAATCTTACTTTTCAGATAGTGAGGAAGATGTCTGATGCTATTTTACAGGGAGTATTTTAGCTGAAAGTGGCCACATAGTACAGGTATTTCACTCCTTCATTCTCATCTTCTGACCTGGTTTTTGAGACACTTCACACAAATACGTGTTTTTACTCCAAGTGGGTCACATAAAAGGTTTCAGCATAGCACTTATTAACTTCAAGGTAATAGGCATGTCATAAAAAAGCAGGATATGCTTTCAGTTCTGAACTACCAAATCCAAGCTACTCAGGTGACTCACACTATGCTTTAACTCTGTTCCTGAATGAAAAAGCTGTATGCACCACAGAAACCTATGCACTTATGTTGTGTGTATATACTTGAATAAATACATATGTTTAAAAAAAAATACATACCCTTGGATCGACCACTAAGTAGGTTTTGATATTCATGGATTCAAGGTAAGGATCCCTCAGGTGTCCATTCCCTTCTTCTACTTCATAAGCTTTGCCTAGGTGATTTAATGTTGCTTCAGTGATGTGCACACGGCTGAGAATGGGAGAAAGAACAAGAGACCCAAACACTCACAGAAAGGTCACATTAAGCATTTCATTTACATTTCAATGGCCACTGCTGACATTTCTCCTTTTCAGACATCCTCTGCTTTGGCAGCTGACTGAAAAATCCTGCCAGTATTTAAAATTATATTTGCGATCTTTTACAACAGGAAATCATTCATAGCAAGTATGCTAAAAAACACTTCCCATAATGAGATAGTATTGGGATAAAATTAAATTGAAATAAGCAGGGAAATGAACCAAGAAGAAATGTGATCAAAGGAGATCTGATGATTCACAAGACAGACAGGCTCACAGGCAGGTTGTGAGAGCTGCAGGGAAAACTCATGAACAAAACACAAGCAAGGACTGCTTTGTGCTAGAAAAGCAAGAGGGTGGGGGGAGACACAAAGTCTGGGAAAAGAAAGCTGGGGAAGATTTTTTGCTAACTCTGAGAATTCTGAAAGTCTGGTTTTTCTGATTGAAACAATCTGAGGAAAAGGCAACACAGCAACAACAATGTACTTCTGAGGAGAGCAAACAGTATTTTTCTGTACCTATTCACACTTTCCCTTAAATGTTATTTCAATCAGTATACCAAATCATGTATTTCCACATAAGCTATGAGTAATATATCTTGCCATAAAATTTCTCAACAAGAGACTGGAGGAAATTCATAAAATAGCATTTCTTAAGTTCTACTTTCTCATTGTTCATCCTCCCGTGCTTTTCTCAATTTTCTTTGGCACGGAGGGGTTAACTCTGTCCTACAATCCATTAGCTCAGGGCTGGGTAAAGCACAATTCCAGAATGGAAACTGGCAATGTGCAGCACTGCTGCCTAACTACAGAGAGCAAGGGAATCTCTTCCCATCCACCTCTCCTTCTTAAAGCTGGACATAGGTTTGCATGAAGGTAATGTGTCCAAGACCTGAAAACCACTGGCTGTAGCTTCTAAAAAGGAAGAATAAAAACTTCCTCAGTATTTTTCAAGCAAACAATAAGAGTTGAATTGCAGAGGGTGCATGCTTTTATTTGTTTACTAGTAATTTTCTTTTAAAAAGGAGTTTAATTGTTGCCTTGACTACGCACTTTTGCAATTAAGGTAAACCTTCTAATCTGAAATTTTAAAGTTTGCTCTAAAGCATCATTTTCTCCAGAGACTGGGGAATTCTGGGTGATGTCTGAGCCTCAAAACACATCCCTCTGCTGCAGCAAGTTTTCTGTGCTTTTCCACTTACTCCAAAAAGCAGTACGTTTGTTCACTACTCACCATTTTGCATTTTACCAAGTCTCCTCTTCCCTCTCCCTCAAATCACACACTGCCATAGGACATTTCCAATCTTACTGCAAACTTCTCAATTTAGATGCCAGTGATCTCTCACTAATTGTTTACTGGATTCCAGGATAAGCACATAACCAAGAGCTGCTCTCACAGGCAAGCTGGAGCAGGCACAGCTGCCCTTGCCATGCTGGCACAGAACCCAGCACACTGCACCCAGTTTCCTCTGCTGACAGGAGAATAACACAAGCTGAGCTTTCAGGCATTTACACATTAGAGAGGAATTGGTCACAAATGCATTTTTAGTTTTGGTTTTATGCTACTCCTTTCTGCTTTAGTAGTGTTATGAATATAACACTAGTCACTATTATGAATATAAATAATTTTTAAAATCACAAGGAAGGTGGACAAAGATACTCTGACACTGGAAAGAAAATACTTATAAAGCTAGACATTCTCCTGCATCTTTTCAAAAGTCTTTAGAGCTTTATTCCTTTATTTACAGAAACTCAAAATAGATACCCTTCCTATTTTAAACAAAACCTCTAGCTGGCTCCTAATGACAAAACTGCTTCCTAAGAAGCAGGACTAGCTAACACTGGAATGAGGGATCCCCAACAAATAACTCCCCTACAGAGCAGGAAACAAATACAACGGAACATTTGCATAGTGAATAATTCCCCTTCCACCCTGTCAGGCTCAGTCTTCCACAAGTGGAAGGTATTTCCTCTGGCCAGTTTTGAAAGACAAGATGATTGAGTACTACACAGCTACAGGTAGAAGAGGCAATAAGGATAATGTTTCTGAATCAGCATGACAAACTAAACCAGCTTAATTCTTTGCCAGCTTATCAGCTATAAACCTGACAACCATAAGGGAATAATCAGTTTTCAAGATTAGGCAAAGGTCCTAAACATGACTAAGAAAGTATGTTTTTGTGCCATATTCAGAGTCATGCTGTTTGCTCTACCAACAAAAGAAACTTTACTACTCTGTATTCTTGTTTAATCATGCTGAATCAACACACTAAACCCTTCATCCTGGCTGGTGGTGTAACTGTTAAACAAGCTCCAAGTAGTTTTCTTTCTGTTTCAGTCACTGATGCAACAAAATATTTTGATTTTCATAATCCCTTATCACTTGATAAATCACTTTAATTTTTAAGTTATAAGCATATACCTAAAAGCTGTCTGAGGTACAGACATAGTAAGAAAAGTTATAATGTCACTGGTTAGAAACACTAAAGGAAACCAACTTGCACAGACTACCACGACATAAAAAAAAAAAAAAAAAAAAAAAAAAAAAAAAAAAAAAAAAAAAAAA
>CM031867.1:8406806-8446248 GCA_018697195.1 Certhia americana | reverse complement strand
AAAAAAAAAAAAAAAAAAAAAAAAAAAAAAAAAAAAAAAAAATGGTCTGATTTGGGGATGAAAAAAGGAAAAGTCTTATAATAGCCTTTTTTATTGCAAACTAACAAAATAAGAAAGAGGGTTTCTTAGATGAATTCCAGTCCTTAAATTTAACTTAGAAAACAGGACAAGAGTATACTTTCCTAAACAAGGAAAATGCAAATGTTGGTGGTTTTGACAAACATTTATATTTGTTCTGGTCAACAAGCATCTTAAAAAAGCTACAAGAGACAAACCTGTGACCCAATCCCTGTATCATGAGCAGCACATGGTGAGTTACATTCCTGCTCTGCTCAATCCTCCCATTCAGCGCCACTCCCTTCCCTTCGTTCTGCCAATGGCAAATGCACAACAAACAACAGCTCCAGACTCTCCTTGCTGGGACAGTCCCCATCAGGGTGCATTTTAATTTCTGAGCTGTTTGTGGGGTTTGAGTGGTGTGGGGGGGTGAATATAGAGCTGATATAAATCAAGTGGGACTGATCAATGCATTAACAGAATGGGGAGACAGCTTGGCCTTGTTGACCTAAGGAGTACATCTGCTCTTTAGCTAAACTCATAAATGCAAAATTATCCCTGTGTACGGCACGGATTAACTAAATCAACATAATGCACACGTTTTTCCCGTGAAGGGAAGGTCAAGAAGCAATCACTCGCCTAAGAATAGAATTTTATAGCCCATTGAAAACGCAATCAGAAAATATGACCATTTTACAGCTGTGCTAAGCACACGTGTGTGCTGTTTGCAGCCTGCCCTGGCGGGCTGTGTGCCCGGCTCACCCCGGCACTCCGGCGGATTCCATGCGGTTGGCCAGCGACACATCGTGGGACCACACGTCGTACTGCCACTTCCGCAGGCCGATCACCCCACACAGCACGTTCCCAGAGTGGATCCCAACCCTCATGTTGATGTCCACGCCTGTGGCTTCTCTCACCTGCCTGGGGAGGCACAGGGGGATTATAGCAGGACACTTGTCATTTCTTCTCCTCCTGCTGCTAAGGTTTAGTCTCATCATACACTTGGTGCAAAGGTGAGACAGGCTTATGGTCAGAACTGTAACTACAGCTAATAAATACACATTGAATGTTGACAAGAAAACTAATTGCTTCATTCAATATCTGCACAGTATCTATATTTTAAACAGCCTTCTGCGTAATACTTACTTTATTGCTTCACACATGTCGAGTCCCATTTTAACACAATTCCTGGCATGAACTGGTAAGGACACAGGCAGGCCTGAGACACAGTAGTAACAGTCTCCCAGGATTTTTATTCTCATGCATTCATTCTCCTGCAAAACCACACCAAACATTTTTAGCAGGAAAAAATTAACTGCAAGTAGGCTAACAGCTCCAAAGGCTCTGGTTTGAGAAAGTCAAGCTTTGTTCAATCCTTTTTGAAACAAAGTTTACTTCTTCTTTCCCACATCTGAATGTCTGGACATTGCTTACTGGAGAGAACAAAAATGACCACTTAAAGCATTTCTTAAATAAAACCATCTTGTTAGTTTCTCACCTTTTTCTTGGAACTGTGCACAATTGAATAAAAAAAAACTATAAAGAAAATAAAACTGTCACAGAATTTACCACCTAAAGGATTAAATCTATGTATCTATTTTTTAATCTTCATCTGAATTATGGGTAGTTTTCCCTGTATTTTTACATAGCAGCTTCATAAGTAACAGTGTGAGGTGTCATAAAACCTCCCAGCACTGAGAGAAAACCAAAATTCAGATGTCCAACCTGGTAGCTGTGCAGATTTAAAATGGGGTTTTTTGTTATTTCAAACATGACTGAAGAGGAAACTGGCACACACTACAGTTTGCTATTGCTAATAAAACCCCCACAATATTAAATGGCAGCAAAAAAATTTTTTTCCTAACTGTGCAACAGAGGATACTGCTGCTAGTGACTGGCAGGAGAGAGTAAAAATACTGTCTTTTGTTAACATTTTACTGAAGAATTTTAACTGTAAAGGTTGCAAGCAAGCCAGGACTAATACTGCAAGGCTGTGCGGTGTTTGTCTGACAAGCAGAGATGGTTTAATTTGGGCCAACCAATACCTCCAGCTGTTCAACCCTACCTGCTGTGGGAACACAGTTCTTAAATCAACTCCAAAATCAGCCCAAATGTGTGGCAATTTCCCAAACTGAGCTGTTCTTCCTCATCAGCTAAAGCCTTTAGGAAACATTCATCATTCTCCACATCTTAATCCCTCCCAGTGGGTTCTGAGCAGTGCCACAAGTGACAAGCTCAGAGGGATCAGCAGGGAAACCCAGCCCTGGATTAGAGCTGCTGCACTTCAGCATCCAGCTCAGTGTCCAGCTTAGCCATCAATTTTTATTAGGTAAATTGGAGCTTGCAACATTTGTACATTATGGAAAAGATGACGGAATACTCTCTGTAGAACAAAAATAGCACAAAAAGCAGGAACTTCTTCTCACAGCTCAACCACAGAGTTGCAAAACACTTTGACTCACGAAATCCAGACATTACAGTGCAATTTGCAGACAGCAGCGAGAAATTAAAATGCATCACTCAAAATCTAGAATTTTGTCTATTTTTGTATCTGCAAAACAGTTACAAAACCTGACCAAATGTATTTAACTTCAGCTTCAACTTCAGCATTAAAAGAAATTTTGCCATTTGGCAACTAAGATGACATAACTTATTCTGTCTTTACAGCTGCTTTACAACAATACAATAGTAATAGGTACAGTGTAAGTTTTATTTTTCAGTACTTAACACTCAACAGCAACTGAATTCACATAAATGCAATGATTAGTCATCTCATTTAGTCAAAAATTTTACTAGCACATTAGTCAGGTTTTAATCAGTGTTATATTTAAGAATTTATTCAATGATATCCCCAAGGGTTTAATTACAGCAATTTCACTCCTCTGCTACATTAATAATTTTGAGTTTCCAACTTTTTCTGACAAATTTTTAGGACTTCACAAACACAACGCACAAACATGTAGGTGATACAGTCCCTGTAACGTGAGAAATAAAAACCTGAATTTGTGATTACAGCTGCAAAAAATTACCCTCAAGCAGCACCTGGAGGCAGTAACAACTCCTGCCAGGATGAAGGGTCAGTATTGAGGGTATGTCTTAACAGGGACCATTTTAAACTACTCCCCTTCTTACACTTTTTTTTGTAAGTATCCATTAGTAACAGGAAGCTCTCTTTAGCTCACTCCTGAGCTATAGAACTCTTTGTCTCATGCCTCTGAATTTATGAATTTAAATGTGTGCCTGAGAATTCTCCATTTGTGTAGTCAAACCTTCGAGCTGAACACTGCAAAGCTCCTCAATGGAATTTGTACACAGAACCTCCTACAGGCCTGCTGCAATCACTTATCACCATCAGACAATTTCCTAAATGATACACATAAACCTCCACACCCAAGAACTGGAACTACCCTAGCAACTTGCTCATAGCAACTAATGTGATTTGGCCAGTTAGCTTTAAAGCTAAAGCAGTCTTGCCTTCCTCACCTGAGGACTAACACCCAGCTGCCTCCTATTCTGTGAAAAACCTTCTTTTTCCAAAGGCCTTTATCCTACAGCACAAACTGTAAACGTACCTTTGCAATCTGATCAAACTTTCCAAAGAGCTCGTTCAGCATCACTACAAGTTCCTTAGGAGAGCAGTCACTGGCAAGGCGAGTGAATCCTACAATGTCTGCATAAAGAATGCTAGACAAGAGCAAAAGGAAAAAGCAGGAAAGTGAAATATGAAGATACATCAATTCTCCAGTCAGCAGAATTATTGAAATGCATTTAACAGAAAACACCTCTCTCTCCTCTTTGGGAAACAACTCCAGCAAAACAGGGTTCAAGTATCTCCCCTGATTTAAAAGACTGTGCACCAGTTCAACACACGTTATCCTCTCATAATAGGAAAGAAGCTCACTTCAGCCTGAAAGTCTGCCTTCCAATCTTAATTTCGCTGGACCATATGTACTGATAAGAATCAGAAGTTTATATTAATACAATTATTTCTAGAGTTTCCACTTACCTAACATTTTGGTGCCTTTTTACATATAGGCTGTGGAAGTTGTTGTCATGCATTTGCCTGTTATCATTAGTTTCCTTCAGTCGCTCAATGATTGCCAGCTTCATTTCCATAGAGATATGAGCAGGCAGGATGGATAAAAGCAAATTTTCCTAAAAAAGAGAGGGGGAAGAATAATAATGCAAAATTATTAACACAGTAAGTTTGAAACTGCAGAATTCTACTAACTGCAAGAAGCCTCTAAAAGAAAACCAAAACAAAAATGCCTTTGTTCAAATAGCTTTTGAGTAATGCATATCAGGTTTTCCAGAAGACATTTTTACATTGTTGTTCTCCAAATTATTGATTTCACAGTTATATTGCATAGTTTTTCTTTTGTTCCTTGTGGCCCAGGCGTGACATCCCTTTGTAACCATGAAACACACACACACACAAAATGTCAGTATTCAGTACTACATTTTCTGGATAAATTACATTTTATTTTGTCCACCAATGTCAGTGTTACGTTGGCATTGTCTGATAAAGCTCCTGTAAAAGCTTATGTTTTGTACCTAAGAATCTATTCGGTATTAAAAATATCTGTAAATTCTCAAATGCTGGAAAAGCAGGCACAGATACAAAAGCGTCAGCTACATGCTGCTATAGCTAAACTGAAGCAATGCCACTGAAACGAAGTCGTCTGAACTGAATGAGAAACAGACTCCTCCAAATCCACTTCCACTGACTACTCAGGGCACCATTCTATACTGGCTCTCACTCAAAAGCCTGTTCTTCAAAGACGACCCTGGTAAGTAGCTGAGCAGAAGAGGATGACAAGAAGAGAGTACTTTGAGCAGGGAAGGGCTCTCCTGCCACAGAGAAGGACGAGGAAATGTGTCAGATAACATCAATAGCTAGATTAACACGTTGTGCAGCCAAGTAAAATGCTAAATGCTGTTCCCGGTGACCAAGTCCTCATCCCGTTTTCCTGAGTACCCAATGCAGACGTGCAGGCAGCAGTAAGCTGCCAGGGTTATTTATCCAGTGCCTGCCCCCAAGAAGAAATACCCTGAGATCACAGAGGGAAGAGACACTCCTTGAGCATCAAGTACTCATCTGCACAAGCTATAGGTAACAGTTTAGTTTGAGACTGATCTCAGAAATAGAAACACCTCCTTCCTCTCAGCTACTGTTTTGGTACTAGGAGAGTCAACCCTGGGAAAGAACTCAAACTGACAGCCGAATCCCAGGGAATATAACAGGGCCACTGCGAGGCTGACACATCCCACAGTTTTCAGGGAAGCAATGAGGAACCCTGAACTGCAGTTCTCACATTTTTTCACAGAGAAGTGGGTGGCAGAAAGGATACTCAGAATTGCCTGACAAATTGCAACATGGATGAAAAGAAAGCTCGCCATAGACTCAAGCACATTTACACTTCAAACAAGCAACCATTAGAAAAAACAATCCCAAAACCAAAATCCTGAACACCCATGGAAGTGAGCACATTGCCCAGGCAATGAGAGCAAACTGCCTGCATAAGGTGATCAGAGGCTTCCCTGGCGTCTTCGTGGGGAAGTTCTGCCAGGGCTTTCATGCACATTTGTCATCTCATCTCACAAGATTAGCATCAGAGAACAGATCACACTAGCTGTGTGGCATTTTCCCAGTTTGATCAGGTCAGTCACTTTTCAGCCGCTGCTTTTTTATCTAATAACTGGTGGGCAGAGAACACAGTACATATCAGCCTTGTAGAGCTCTTCTTAACCCTACTTATACCAGGAACAGTGCCCCGTTTCAGCTTTGGTATCTCTCTACAATCCTTCCTCAGTAAGAAATACATATTCCTTGATTATTCTTTGAATACCGCTGGAGTTTATGGAAATACTATTTTAATCCATTGTACAAACTTTCTTCCGCCCTTTGCATCTGATTTTCTCCTTCTAGCAAAGGAAACATAGTTTGTGAGACAATAAAATATAAGAACAAATAATATTCAGTGCAAAATTCAGTGCAAAAAAAAGGTGACCAAGGGAAGCGCAAAACGAACTGCCAAGATTACCTTACAAGTAACTTAAGAGGACATACCCTTAATGTCCTGAAGTCACCTTAGGCCAGTCACAGGAACATTTTATTCTAGGAAAAAAGGAACTAAAACAACTGGCAATTACACTCTCTTACAAATACTGTGATTTTCATGTAGACAAGCCCCTGAAAACAGCTTCCTCCCTTTAACTTCCTTCTTTTGTTACAAAGGGCACGACTTTTATTTTTGACACTAGGTGGGTATCTCAAAGATTGGACCAAGCCTTTCAACATGGACTAGTCACCAACTTTATGAGTTTGTACAGACTTTGAAAATGAAAACAAGCAATTCATAACATGAGCTAGCTCACTCACTTGTTGCCTCTTTTCAATCTTCAGTTTCATTCGGACCTGAATGCACTTTAAGGTGTATCTGTACAAATCCCACGAAGCAACCTGCATCTGGCGTTTGTGAAATGCACCCATGAAGTTGCCACAAAGGAAAATGACAGCATTGGCAAGGAGCTGCACAAGAAGAAAAATATTTACCTACTGCAGGGCAGTCATTGATACTTCACTAACACACTTATTAGCCCGATAAAAAACAATCAATCCCAGACCACGTCTCGTTTCCTCTTACCCCATCCCATAACAAATCACTGTTGCTATTACCCAGGATGGACCTATCAGATGTAATCTAACTTTCACAGTCACAGGCAGAATAATGAAACAGAAAATCCTATGGTATCATTTAACATTTCTTTGCAGACACCAGCAAAGTGTGGAAAACCAGTGCACAAACTCCTGCATCAGCAGGCTGTGTAGAGTCTGGCCCACGCCTGCACAGAAGGAGCTGGGGTGCTCCTTTGAACACACCCTGTTAAGGAGTGTTGGGAGCCCTGAACACAGAAAGCAGCACTCCCAGGCCCTGCTGACACCCCAGGGCAGCAGTGGCCCTTTTGATCCACCCTGTGGGCAGTGCCTGATGAAGGTAGGCAGACCCACCTGAAAGAGCACAGACTGGCAAGAGTGACTGTGACTAAGCTAGGCATATTTTTAACAACTCAGTTTAAAAATTAATATATCAACCCTGCTTTTTCCACTTAGGTCAGAAAAACGAAATGCATTATGGATTCAAAAATTTGCAATTTTACAAAAAGCCCAAGGGTTTTTGGGACCAAGCTAGAAATCCATGAACTTGAAACAAGGAACTTTTCTAAACAGAATAGTTATGCCAATAACAAAGGGTAACTTGACTAGGGTATTTCATTATGTAAACAAGTCATTTCCTTACCTGAAATGGAATGGATTCCTTATTCTCTTGAGAAGTCACACTTACCACAGTTAGAACAACAATATGGGAGAGAGCAGAAACAACACTAATTATGACAGCATCTCTCATCCCAAAGGGTAGCATGGTATAAACTGTGAAGATTATGAACAGAAAGAATGGCACCTTTGGAAAGAAAAAGAAAAAATGAAAAAGAATTACGCACATATGTTATTAGACAAATCCTAAAAATCACTACAGAAATAGGAGCAAAGTAGTAGAATTCTTGCTCAATTTCAGGCTGAACAATTAGATATTGATATTTCAAAACACAGTTAAAACCCTAAGAACAATGTTTTGAGGCATTAACAGCTATAGGTTCATAGAGAAGATGGGTTAATGTGACATATCACCTATAATTTTTTCACTTGTCCTTGCCCCCTTTATCCTGCTTTTATCCCTTACAGCTGGAGACGCACTTTGAATGCACTTTTTATTCATACATCTGAAACAGTAGCAAGGGTAGCAATACTGAATAGAATCAGATTTCTCACCTGCTGGAAGGTATTTTTCTAATTTTAGCAGCACCCAGTCACATGTGTATATTTGCTTCATGTTTGATAAAAACCAAAAATCCAACCAACACTTCCTGGTCCTCCCACAAGAGAATAACCTTTATTACCACTAAGCACATATTTAGCTGCACAAATTTTACAAAATGCAGAATTAAACTGCTCCAGATCAGTGGGAAGGTCTATAAAACTTAAATCCATGTTTATAGACTTGTTACAATTGTTAGCTTACACATATATGGAAACTAACAACCCTGATCAGAGGAATATATTGCAGCATTCCTGGCTCAGCTCCATCTCATCCCAGCAACTAAACTTGTGCCATTCCAGACAAGAGCTTCCTTTGAGGAAGTCCCAAGGTCCAGTCTGCCCTTAAATATGTTCCCAGAATAGGCAGTGTGACTGGGATAACAATAATCAGACAAACAGTAAAATAAAAGTTTTCATTCAACAAAAATATTTTTCTGTGCATATCTTACTATTTTAGCTGGAGTAAAGCCATTTTTTTTCTGCTGTATTTGCAACCCCCATCACACAATGTTCTGAATGCTGTGTGATAGTTTTATAAGCACAAACAAAGGATGGACAAGCAAAAGCCATACCTACATTTAAACAGTAGCTTTATTTAGTGATAAATTCATAACTTGAGGTGAAAGACTGAAATTAATCTATTCACTTTCAGTATTCACTTTCCTTATATTTTAGATTTAAAATCAATACAAATGAATTATTACCACATGACGACACCACAATGGCTTGCAGCACTGAAGGCAGCAGAACCAAATCTTGCTTTGTGACATATTTACATTTATAGTTAAGAAAAATACATTTGGGGAGGTTTCCTAAGGCACTTCCTTAAGGTAAAAAATACTGAACAGCAACTCTAAATGTACAGTGCTGGATCCAGGCCATAATGCAAATCATATTTTGGTTGTTTAACAGATAATTTATATCTTGCTTTATTCAAATAAAGAAGGGAAGGGGCAGAGTTGTAAAACAAGATAAAAAGTCATTTTTATTTAATTAAAACTCTTCTGCTTGCATTATGAGATCTTAGGAGGAGTTTCCTACAAATTATGATATTTTTGACTTCATGAAATCACCCATCTTCTGATCAGAGATAGCAAGCAATGAAGTTTAGCCACACCCAGCAATGCCAGGATGTGTCATGAATCCCTATTGTTCACTTCACCTCTCTCACTGACTTAAAAAACTGCTCCCCATGGCACACCCAACTCTGGAGTCCTTTATATATTTCTTGAACACCTCTTTGACCCAAATAAATTAACAAAGCAAGTATTATTAACAAAAAAAAAAAAAAATCACTCAGAGATGAATTCATAGTGATTAAGGTTTAGTAAAAATACTAAATAAAAATCCAATTCAGTTACAACTTAAAGATGCAATTCCCTCATAGGTTTATGCAATTATCCAATTTTGTCACTGAAATGTATTTTCATGTATTCTATAACATAGAATAGAAACTAAAAACTTGCTGTAATACATCAGTAAAGCCAATTTTTAAAAGCTAACTAAAATCGCAGAAGAGTTATTACACAGTTATAACATTCTGAAAGACTAAAGCACACAAATGCATTCACACAGACACATCCACAACTGACCACCAGTTCTGTGTAAGCACCTGAATGAACACAACACACATACATACCTGTTCCCACAGCTGATAATCACTTCCTTTTTCAAAAAGGGATAGATATCCCACAGTGAGGAAGCAGATCCAAATCATCACTCCAAAGAAGGTCAGCCACCTCCGAAAGAGGGACTCCATGCACAGCAGCAAGTACATGACTGCAAACACGGCCAGGGCAGCACACACTGCAATAATGAAGATGAGGTGGGAACGTGCTTCCTGCTAAACAAAACAAAGGGTTACAGCTAGTCCAAACATCCCCCTTAGAAAAATGAAAAATCCACCTCTACTGCCCTGGAGACAGCTTGGATACCTTTGAAGTAAGTTAACCCAGGTTTTTCAGTAGACTTGCTGTGGCAGCACAAACACTTTCTGATATTCACACATACAGAGGTAATATAATAAATACTATTATAGATACTCATTCTACCCCAGCTCCACTGTTATTATTTTCCAAACTAGCTTAAAAGGCAAAGCCCAAATCCCTAAATCCTAACTATACTGTGTTTATAATGCAGATGTACCCAAAGAAATGTATTTAGGGTTCAAAATTTGCTAAAGAGGAGTGTAACAGAGCTCTAAGTTTTACAGAAGAAAAATTGTTAAACACCGTGTTGCCACTTTTTTCCCTTCCTAAGAAATAAAAGGGAAAAGGAATACAAGAGGAATTGGTAAGATTTGATTTTGCTGCTAAAGAGAGACTTCAAGACCCTTTATCATGAAGCAGTGTTTGGAAAGCAATGTTGAAAGGCAATGAAGGATTGTAATAGCTACTTCACTACCTTTTTACATTATCTTTAAATCAACTCCTCTTCTTACCAGCTCTCAGCTGGGCTTGTGCAACATCAAATTTCTTTACAGAAAATCAAATTACACTACATAATAAAAAAATCTTTAAGCCGCATCTTTTCTATACCTATAGAACCACCGCTCTTTGCTAACTAAATATTGATTCCACCAATCACCCATTGTACTGGGGGGTTCCTGTTGTGTTTTTATTAACAAAAATAAATAAGTAAATAAATCAATTAACATCTACAAATCTTTTAAGAAAAAAATCACCTCAGGAATAACCTGATGAAAAACCAACAAGCCACTATAATATTTTCTATTTTGTAGATTACTCTTAAAAAAATATGAGAAATGCAGGACATTTTAACTTATGGTCTTGTTCCTTCCTTGGCCCTTTTGATACTTACTATGATAGCTAGCATTCAATACAAATTAGGATTTGTTCCTAATACATAGAAAGGAAAAACAATCCTAATAGTAACTGTGCATGAGTCTGACAACCCTCTCCTCTCTTCCCATCCTTTCAAAAACACACACAGTATTACATGCACAGTTACTTGCTATCTTTCAGCACTGCAACTTTGATACCATGTGGCTCAAAATAGTATAAACTCAAAAGTGTTTAGTGTGCTGTCAGAGCGACGACTCCTTGTCATCTCTGAAAACAGTGAACACACACAAAAGAAGTTTACTTACAGCAGTAACAAAAAAGATGATAATTAGAGTGGTCCAGAAGAGGATGGCAATGAAGAGCAGCAGCAGCAGGAGGGGATGCTGCTGGCTGGTGTAGCGGTACTTCTCGTAGAGTGGGTCTGATATCCTGCCGTCATCACTCTCGTTGAAGAAGTATTTCCCTTTAGCTGGCATCTTCTCCCAAGCTGGCTGCTATTTCTCTCAGTGCACACAATGACACAGCTGAAGCCACTGCTTCAAAGAGAAGTTTTGTTGTTTCACTGCTGCCTCTGTGATCTTCAGGCACACCGAGTAACCCACGTTCTCTGATTTGACTTCTCATGAGCATTAACTTCAGATTTCCAATGCAATCGAAAGCAAAAATTAGCCTCCCCAAAACCACAGGCAATTCATCATCAGCTCTAAGCATGAAGCTCCAGATCAACTTGCATTGGTGCAGACAGGCGTTTTCAGCATGAGGTGTTTTTAATTATTACTCTGCAAGTTTCTAACTCCTTTCCATAAGCTTGAATCTCACTTCCTGGGATGAATCCTGCAGAGAGACAGGAGTAGTAAATTCATAGTTAATCATACACAATGTTCCCCAAGGGAGAGGGAATAAAAATAGTTGATTCCTTAAACTTTCCTTGAACTTTCTACTTGCATGCTCTAGCCAGTGAGCAAAAGCTGTGTGCTGCTGGTGGGTGGGAGCCCAGGAGCCTCCTGAGTGGGCAGTGGTGCCCGCCAGCACTCGCCAAGGGCTGCTCTGCTCACCTTGCTCTGGCAGCTCCAGCATCTTCAAATACAAATTTACTACATGGGTTTTTTTCCTTTTGAGCAAATGACAGAGTTCCTGTGAGCATGTTGTGTAACTGAATGCTCACAGCTCTTTGGAAGTTGTGTGTATGTCTCTGTGTGTGTGTATGTAATCTTTAATCACAATACACTTGGAATTCTTTCTCAAAATACGCACCTAAAAATTAAGAAATCCTCTTTTATTCATTTTACACTTTAATTAAGGCATAGAGAAATGAGAAAAGAATACAACTGTCCAAGTCAAAATTCATTAAACTGTTTTTTTAAAGATACTTATCATCTAGTTCTGCATATTTAATTCCACTCTAAGTAATACTGTTTCCAAGGCAATACATGTGTTCTCCTAACAATGAACGTTAAGGAATAAACTGTATTGTTAATTTCTAATGACCAGTGTTTTTCAAATAGGTTCATGAATATAGTTCATTCAATGCCAAGAGCTGTAAAAAAAAAGCACAGGGATGTGATGGAGGGAAGCAGAAAAAACAGGATTTCATAAGTCTTATTAAAACTTGATAACAGGACCACAGCTTCTTTGCCACTTGACTGCTGTCACCATGGTGCCCAAGGCCACTGCTCCAGGGAGAAAGGACACACTAAACCCTCCCCCCCCCTTTTTTTTTTTTTTCTCCCCCTCAGAAAAGCCAAATCCCAGCCAGTTACTTTCAAAAACCAAATGCTTAACTGCACATACATGTTCAGATTGCTTTCACACTAAAAGCAGGAAAGAGTTTCAGAAACCATACTGAGCAATTCTGCCTCTGGTAAATAGATCCAAACACTAACATACTGTCCAATTATTAATAAGCAATCAGGCAAAACCAGATATATCGTCACTAAGACTGGACCAAAAAAAAAAAAAGTGCAGTTTTGCAAAATGACAAACTAAATCTTCTTTCCCAGAGTATACCACAAACTTGGATTAATGACAAAAAAAGACCATATTGCATCATTCTTATTCAGTAATACCCAGAATAAACTGATATATATATGAACATATTAATATGTATATATGCATAATAAGCAAATAAAATTGAATCTTTCCCATTTATAGTTAATGGTTTAGCTAATGTCTCACCTGTACTGGTTACTACTGAGCTTTCCATTATAATTAAAGTTCTCCCATTTGTCACCTAAAAAAATTATTTTGGTACTCATACCATTTGCATGTGCATAGTAATGCTCTTGAAAAGAAGTGTGAACCTCAGAAAACACTGACACTTAAAGGAGAGATGAAGAAGAAATTGAAACATTTGCACCATGTTTTACTGCATTTTCAAAGTCAAAGGTAACTGCACAATTACTTCACTTGGGCATAGGCCAGATTTTTCCTGAAGAAGAAACTCTCAAAAGGTGTACACAGGGGCAAGTATTTCAACCTGAATTTGTCCTTCAGTAAAAAAGTCAACAGATTCCAGACAGTGGGAAGGTTTGGCTTCTGATGCACCAGAGAGGCAGACAGCTCATGAAACAGCCTGAGGAATTCCTTTACCATGGGGCTGGGTGTGCAGGAACTTCCTCTGCCTGATGTCCACAACTACATGAAAGAGATGACAGGCTTGCTGCCCCAGCTCCTTCTAAAAGTGCATTTCAGAACAAAAACAATGAAGATCTTCTTTAGTATACTTGCAGTAATATGATTTTTACGATAATTTTAATGGCAATTTTTACGATATAGAGGTATTTTGAGAGGGAACTTTATTTTTCCAATTAGCAGAAACCATTTTCAAAAACTAACTACTAATTTCTAAGCAGCAGTACATTCAAAATTATATGGAACAAATTATCCTGTCTTGGGCTCCTTAATATTAAAATCCAGGAAAAATTACTTCACAGCTTGCTTTCTGGAACTTCTCCTGACTATGTCAATGAAAAAACAGTACCAAGGATAATGTCTATTCCACAGGATTATACTGTGTGGCTGTGGTTCAGTTATCTGATGCTCAAAAAATATGAAAAATGGGTGCAGTGTCAGCTTGGAACTATCTCTGAATATTATTGAAGAGTTTTACAGGACATCAAATTGAAGAGACATGTCTTTCAATAGTCTAACCCATTTTAATAAAAAAGAGATTGCTATGCTCATTGATTTGTTTCTTCCCAGCTGATCTTCATAGACACGCACTGCAAGTAATTATGAATGACCCCTGGGTCATAATTT
This sequence comes from Certhia americana, assembly GCA_018697195.1. Classification (NCBI taxonomy): domain Eukaryota; kingdom Metazoa; phylum Chordata; class Aves; order Passeriformes; family Certhiidae; genus Certhia; species Certhia americana. The sequence goes on along the minus strand of CM031867.1, from coordinate 8,432,250 downwards.
TCTTCTCAAAACTCTACTAGGTAAAGAAACTCTCCAACAGTTCTTTATTGATTTACCAAGAATCCATAGTGCACCACATAAATGCTACTTCAAGATGAATAATTCCACTCCAAATTAGTTTCAATTTGCATCCCAAGTTCCACTGCCACTACCACCTCCCTTTTTAAAAGTCCCCACTTTTTGGGTCTTTCCTCCTTTGAACTTTTCCCAACAACCTTCTGGAAATGTAGAAAGTAGATTTGACAGAGGAAAAGATTCTGTCATGGATGGTATCACCCACTGGAAAAAGGATCAACTCAACCTGCTCTTGTTTATATGTTTAAGGGTCATGTGAACCCTGTGCACCACAGCCTCACTTTTACTCTTTTTGGTCATCATTTCTTGAAGATTTGTTGTTATGACACACCAAGAGAGGTGCAACCCTGAGACAGCAGCAGGCCACAAAAACCAAAGAACACTCCCAGAAGCACCAGTGGCAAACACACTGAGCCCCATGGGGACTGGATCTGGGCTGTTGCCATAAAGCTACACAGCTCTGATCAGCAGCTTAGCAAGAACAAGCCTCATTTCTTTAGAAGCTTTCATTGTGTTCCAATGAAAAAGAGAAGGAATTGTCACCCAGGTCAGGATATAGAAGAAACAACCTTGGCAGCGTGGGTTAGAAACTGCACTGAGAACCTATGGGAACAGCCACCAAACACACTAATATGATTTAGTCAAATCTGTGTGGCCTTCATAGCTATTTGTAAGCCAATTAACATGTGAGAACACTGGACATGTGTGAGGTATTAAAAAAACCTGGACAACAGAATTCCTTCCAGAACATGAATCAAAACAACTATTACCTTCCAAATCTACTGTGCTTCAAGCCAGTGGGAACAAGGATGTGCTCAGATTCAGCACCAGAACCTCTTCCAGGTAAGTACTGAGCAAAACTTGACAAAAGCCCAGCCACCTTTGCCTGCAAGCAAAAAAGACATTTCTATTTCCCACAAATCTGGGTATTGCTCTATGCTTCCCTTCCCATAGGTGGGAATTTTCAAGTAGTGCTAAGCTCTCCAGTCTCCTACAGACACACCGATAGAATTCTGTCACAAAAAATATGAAAGCAAATATTTCAATAGTCTACCAACTTGGACTGAAGCTCTTTTGTTCTCCCAGGCTAGTTAAAATTGCCCACCATGCTTTGTGTCAATCCACCATGTTTTCTTATGACCTGGCCTGGACTCCACATCTGCAGAACAGCTACGGCCTGTACAGAGCCTGTAGAGCCCAAGCGTTCTAAAGAAACACCCCAGCCCAGAGGTGTTGATGCATGGGGTACTTTCAGCCCCTTCCTCCCCAGGAACTGTCTGCATGGAGCAGTGTGAGGGCAGATGGGGGAGGGAAAAAAGAGAGAGCACCCAAGACATGGAGAGAGCAGAGCACAAGGTCACATGCCAGGGAGCTCGCTGGAGCTCTGGCACAAAGAGCAGTCTTCCCTCAGCAATGCACAGTGGAGCAAGAAAGAATGATGTGATATAAATGATCTGATACAGAAGTCAGGCTAATAACAACAAAACAGCTCTTGAGATGGCTTTCTTTTCAAATGCTCTGCATTTGCAGAGCATGAGCAGTTTTCAGGTGCTAGTTCAGTCACAGGCAGGGGAGTGGCTTGGAAAACCTGCACCCTCCTGCCCACCCTCTCACTCACACACCAGGATGGACAGACAGACAGTGATCACACCCTATTCCCCTTCTCTTGGGAGAATTATTCACAGCCACTCCTGACCAAGTTAAAGCCTTTCCAAACAGAATCCAAGTATGTTGGGGTTCTGTTTTTAATTTCAAAGTTCCTGATATATTCACAGGCGAACACAGCCACAGTAACCATCTGGACAATTTACAAAGTATTTTCTGTCTTAGTTTTTCATCTGCCAAGAACTCCAGACTTGGTCACCAAGAGCTGCCTGGTTACCAAAGAGCAGTGTCTGAAATATTTAACAAACCCTTACAGCAAGAACCAAATGAATCAATATAAATTGCTTTATTCCTCTCAATAACTTCTGTATAAAAGCAAGCAGAAACGCATAATCTTTAACTACTACAGCACCAGACAGACAGTACAGTTTTGATTTCCATTCCATCTTTTGTTTCACACAAATAACAACAGTGTTTCTGAAATTACTTTAGCAATTTCCATGACAAGAATGATTGCTGACCGTAATTACCCATTAGCAGATATTAAAAGGGAATCAGGAATCTATAAACATGCAATAGAATAATTGAAGGAGATTAGTGAATGAATTATGAATCACAAGCAAAAATAATCTCCAGTCTAGTGGACTCCACAACTAATTCAGTCTAGGAAATGAACTTTAGCAATCCAAACATACACCAGAGGAAATACCATTCATGTTAAAGACAACACTTCTTTCAGACTTTGCTTTCAAATGCTAGCCTGCAGCCACCTTAGCTTTTTCTACTCATATAAAACCATTGAGTGGAGGACAGGTGTGTTTTTAATAATCTGTCTGCTAGCAATGAGTTTCTTTACAAAGGTGAACTTTTGTTTTGTACATATTTTGAAGTTTTTTGTGTGAAATTTCACCTTCCTTAATTACATTTAATTGTTGAAGGGCTCCTTCTGCAACACAGAAAGAAAAAAAAATCTTACTTATAGTCACCTTCTATTTTCTCACAAAAAGTGAGCATACCCACTTCAGCACATCAGCATTCAGAATTATATTTACATTAAAAAGACAAATCAATACAAAAAGTAGTCTGTCATTTGGGGAAAAAAAAAGAAAAAGAGGTGCCAGAGCAATCAGTGACACCTCATCACTTAGGGTTTGCCCTTGAAGTTTGGAAGGCACGGCAATGATAGTGCTAAATGTACTGCAAAGAAAGCATTGAAACTGAACTTTTTAATTCACTTTCTTATTTCAGTAGATTGCTTCTTTTCATAATGTTTGTTCTCCAATGCTTTTTAAAGAAGGAATAAGTAACGAGTTTTTAAATTTGGAAACAGTTTTTCAGTCTCTTGTACAAGTGGAAGATGTGAAATAACAGAGGCTGTGGTTTCATAAGCACCAACAGCCAAAGGAGAGGGTGTCACCCACTCAGAGCCCCCACCCTGCACCTGGTACCTGCAGCAAGCTCCTGCTGGGCTCTCTGCAGAGCCCATTCACCAAACACAGCCAGTTTTGGCAGGTCACTTCCCTGGCAGGGTGGGGAGTGCAGCAGGTAGCAGAGGTATAATGAGCTCTGGAGCTGGCCTGGGGTTTGGAAAGGAAAAGCAAACCACAAGCAGGAAAGCAAGCACAGCAGTGAGCTCTTAAACTGACTCATCACTTCTCACAGGTCCACAGCCCGAGGAAAAGAATATCAAGAATACCACTGCTAAAGCTGGGGGCAGGGGGAGGATGCTTGTTGCTCATTTTTAGATACCACTGTTATTACAGGATGTGCTTTGAAGAAAAAGATTACAGTCACAGAAAGAAATCTCCGTGCTACTGATCCAGGTAGGACAGAAAACGGTGACAGAATACGGTTCAGAAAAACTATTGGTAATTTAAGACAAGCTCACAAACTAAATCAGAAAAAAAGAAAAAAGAGTTCATATAACCAGACTGCTGCAACTGAACTACATGGGAGAGTTTACTACTGTTCTAAGGTACTTTTTATTGTAAAAATACATAATGGTTCAACCAACAAATCTATTAAGCCTTATAATTAAGTGCTGGGTCTGGCTCAGCAGGGCGGGGGAGGAAGCAGGCCTTTTATAACACTGGTTTTCATAAGCAGCAAACTCCAGGGTGTAAAAAGAGACATCACACCAGAAGGGAATTGACCTGTGCTTTGCATCTTTCAAAACCAAGGTGTGTGATTATTTCTTGACTTCCCGACCCCCTGTCACATCTTACAGATAGATTTTCTGACTTTAGCTGATTTTAAATTGACCTTACCACTGCAAAAGTCAATATTCCCCTTACACTTTCAGTTTTCAGACCTATTTAAAATTCATGTCTTTGAACACAGTGTCCTCAGAAGCCAGGATAGCTTTTCACTGAGTAATTTCAGTTTAGTTATATCAAAAGCAGAGTGTTTGTGCCATTATTGAAAGTACTAAAACCTGCAATATTGAGCTATATAAACTGCAGAAAAAACCCTGAAACACAGAACATTAAACTTCGATACCATGGGGAAAAATATTTTTGCTAAGAAAGGAATAGGGACAGAGTCTGTCCCTCTGTGTGTCTTAGTCCCAATAATTTCTACAAGAATATCTCTGATTTTCACAGAAAGTAAAACTCCTGACATTTCCAGAGCATCTGTTTTTTAAGGAAAAAAAAAAAAAAAGCATCACCAGGTAATAGTGAGCCTTTACTAAAATCAGCAATAAAACAAAAATTTAAGAAAGGTGTGTTTGAACAGTTTTTTGTTTGGGGTTTTTGTTTTTTTTTTCTTTCCAGGCATTATCTCATTTAGGTTACAGAATTACAGCACATAGCAAACAAAAAGCTCAGGCTGACAAGTTTTCTAAGCTCAATATAATTAATTTCACCTAGAATTAATTCTCTGTCACCTGTATTGCAATATTTTGAATATGTCTCAGATAATCTATTTCAATAAAGCAGATAATCTATTTCAATAAAGCAGTCAAGAAGCACAGATGTGGCAGAGTCAGAGTACTAGGGTGTAACTGGATTCTTCTATGATTAAATACAACAACAGATGTGCAAAAAGTAAAATATTACAAAAAATTACAAAATCACTGTGAACAAAAGTGTAATGGGCATTGCACATTGCTCTCTTTTTTTTCCCTGTCTCACACAGTTATTTCAGAGGAACGTACAGTTAAACACAGAAATGAGTCTTGCCCACCTCTAGGGTAAATAGTGTACTTGCACCGAGCAGGTGCAATCACAATATGGCATGGGACAAAGCAGGAAAAAGATAACACTGCCCTAAGTAAGATAAGAAATCACTTCCCATTTCAGTCGAGTCCATCTAAAAACAGTAACACAGAGAAAGGGGCTCCTCTCTCTCCTACCTACAGCATTCCCACCCCACTGCAGTGAACAGAAATATGAACTGGCATCTGAAATTCAAACAATGCATTGATATCAACAACAAGGTCAGTTTCCTTGATTTTTTTTTTTTTACCCAGTCACTAATTTTTACAGAGCCAAGTAATTTTTTTTTCAACTATTTTGTCAATCATGGTTGCTTCTAGCTGAATTTCTGCTTACTCAACTCTTCCTAAGGAATCCCACTTTGGAAGTTAAACTCAGCCCAAGGCCAGGAGATGCAATAGTCTTCATACTATTTAAGGAAGAAGGGGGAAGGTAAAGAGACAGATTAAATCCAATCCCTCTTTATTTAATGACTAGTACTCCAAGACTAAGTCCTATCACATACCTGCTTTAAAAATCTTATTTTTCTATACTACTCATTACAGGGGAATTTTAATGTTCCCCAAACTAACATTTGTTACACGCAACATTTGTTACACCACCACATCCGCACTTCACAGCCAAAAAAACTGAAACTAACACTTGCAATAAGGAAGTTCCCTCCCATGGAGGTTAAATATTAAAAATACTACCAAAGAGACAGACATTTCTGATGGAAGCATTGTTTCTAGTGTTATACCCCACCTCAGGACACAAAGCTGTCAAATATCCACAGCTCTTTTTAAAAAATTTTCCAACATGTTATACCAGGTTTTGGAAAGGTCCTTTGTGGAGTCATTCTGAAATAAAACAATGATTAAGGACTGAAAACCTCAGAAATTTTTTATTTTCAGTCTCACTTGAGAGCAACACAGAAAAAATTTTTAGGAGTTGTATATTTATTTTTTGTTGATCCAGACGAAGGGCCACAGAAAACAAACCTTCACAAGGGCCTAGGTAAGCTGCTTTGGATCACAAAGAGGGAACCATACAGAAGCAGTGAGAGCTTTCCAGTGACAACCAATGTGCCTCATGGAATTTTACTTCCACACTAAGTTTTGGTAGTCTACTATGATACCAAAATGTCTGAACACAGATCTAATCACTATCACTCTTCTTGTTTCATCTCATCTTTCATCTTACCATTTCCAAAGCTTTGTTTGACAGCCAGCCCTATTAAACTGTTCCCAATGCCAACAGGCTACTGGAAACTTGTACCATGCAAAGCACTGACTCACCAGGGGAAACGTGGATATCACACCTGGCAAAGCTAAAACAAAGCAGACACTTTTAAATTACATTCTCCTGAAGCAGCTTTATCCTTTGGATTTGCTGATACTAAAGCCAGTTAACAAGTATTAAAGCAGAACTAGTTAATTCCAATCCTGAAATAATACCACAGACACAGCAAATCTTCAGGATGTGGCAAAAGTCACTTCTCAAAACAGCCTGCAGTTACTGCCTCGCAGCTAAATGAGTTTTACAGAAGAACTTTCCAAACTGAGGCATCACTAACACTGGAGTGAAGGTTACACTGCTCAGCACCCAGGGCTGGTTGTTCACCCACCGCAGCAGCACTGAGAAAGCACTTTATACCTGGACTGCAGTGCTGAGCTGTGCACAGCAGATTACTCCAGGCTTTTATTTACTGGGACCACAGACAAGAAACACATACTTGTTATTTGCTTACCATTACAGGCCACAGGATTCATTGGCCAAATCCATATTTCTCCACTCCCCCATGGTCTGTTTGGTCATCTTCAAATTCCTGCAGGAGAGTGAGTGCAGCCCACTCAGGTTAAATCCTTAACACTAAATCTTTTGATGCATCACACACAGGAACCTGCAACAAGACAGGGAATCTTTAATCCAAGGACTACTGTAGGCATTAATAGGCTTTATTTCTTTCCCTCATAGTCCAAGGAAGAAAAATCTACTCAATCTCCATCATTAATTTTATGAACGCAGACAATCAGTAGAAGAAAAAGTGTTTAACTGCACAGTGACATGTTGCAGCATGAATATAACCTGATTGAAACAATCATAGATGGAAATGTCTGAGAAGGCTCAAGACTGATGAGAGGCATTGTCCTTATGCTAACTGATCCCAGTGCTTTTCAAGCAAGGCCTGCTTGACAGCAAAGGGCACTCTGCTAAAATAGGATAAGAAAGCTTTACTAACTTTCACAGCATTATAGATAATGAAGGCACACTTCTTCAGTAAGTTTTGTTACACATCAGACCAAATATCAGTAATTAAAAAAACCCCAAAACACTCCAAGAAGGGTAACTTAAAAATATTCAAAACAACTAAAAATATTGAAGATCAGCAAATATGACAATATGGCAGGAAAACAGCTGGGGAAAAACCCCAAAAGCATACCAACAAAACATTTCTTCCCTGGACCTTGTAACTCTGGATAAAGACTTACTGCTAGAGGGGAAATGAAGAGATTCTGACACAAAAGAGTACAAAAGAGCAGAAGTGCACATTCCTAGGATGTTGTGAACAGAAAATTGTGTCTCCATCAGGCAGATGGTGACAAGACATGGCAAGGTACCACCGTTAAACTCAGTGCACCAGGTATCTAGTAGGGGAATTCATATCACACGTAATAGCTCCTGGCTTTGTCTCTCTCTCTTCCTGCTTTATTCCTCGTCACACGCGTTCCAGGAACAGCTCTTCAGATGTGAGAAGATGCAAAGAAGTTCAAGAGCTCAGCACAGTAGCAGGCACCAGCAGGAGCCCTGGTTCCTCACTGTTCCTTGCTGGAATGCAGTGCACACTCACCAGGGGCAGATCCAAGAAGAAGAGTAAATGGTTACACAGCAATGTTGAAACAAGGACCCAGAGAGAGGCCCAGAGCAGGAAGTCAGAATTAAGATGACACTGAGGAACATGATTCAAGTGAAACACCTGTGCTGGACAGAAACAGTATCAGCATCTACTTTGCTGCTCACCCCATGGCTCTGCCACCAGGGACCCACTTTGGAAAGCAGAAGGCAAGGGAAACTGCCAAATAATCTGGTACAAAATCAGAGTGGAAGCAAAGTATTCTATCACAACAAAAACTAATCTATTGTAATTTTCAGTTAATTTTTTGCTAAAATATAAAAACTACTTCAACCACAACTAAAACCAGGCACTCCTCTCTATCACAATGGGTTAAATGTCCAGCTCACACCTAAGTCATGGGACATCTGTGGCCATTTCCATTAAATTTTGGCCCGGAGTTAGCTGTACCTAGCCAAGCCCTACATGCGTCGGCATTCATAAAAGCTGGGTGAAAGCTGGACAAGATTCTTATAAAAAAGTTCAAAACCCTGACAAAGGCTTTTGGCAGCCTTGGAGAGAGATGAGAGGAAAAGCCACAAGATCTCTCAGAGAGTTCATCTGAAAAGGCAGATATAAATCTTCTATGTCTATGCATGCATAAAAGCAGATAAAAATAAGACACTGTTAAACCTGTTACATGTTTAATTTGGAATGCCTAAATAAGCTGCTGCTTTACTTTCACTGTGTTACGTATCCAGTATTGAGGATGAGTCTCTGATAATCATGAGAGATGCCTCAAGTTCCTTTGAAATGGGCCAATATCATCTGGAGAGCAGCACATGAGGAAGATGCTGAATAGTTAGAGCATCGCAGAAATATCATAATGCCTTTTAGAAAAATAAACTGTGACAGTTTTTAAAAATCATCCCATGTTTAAGAAGGTGCTTAGTTGTAGTAATTTATACTTATAACTCACCTGATAGAATTACAATGTGATTTAGACTATACCAAGCTGAGAAACTTTCACTGACTTTTATTTTGTTTTTATTTTTAAAAGTTATGCCTAAAACCATAATTTTGTCCAGAGCCGTCGATAAACAGTCGTAAGCAAGATTCCTTTTAGTTACAGAGGGATGAAGTTGCTGCTCCATAGACAGGTCCTTGGGATCAGGTCCTGGGGACAGCATTTCCCTGTACTACACAAACATTATAAACAAAGATAATGCACAGAAGAAATACTTCACATCAAAATGTAAAGGGAAGAGAGTTAAAAAAGGTTCTCCCTGTATTTGTAACTGAAGTTCCTCAGAGGTAGAGACCAGTCTGCTGATAAGCAGCAAGCTTCCGGCAGTAAAGTGATACACAAAGTACTTGAAGCCAAATTTTGATCTGCAAGACAGACAAGCCTCTCTGCATTCAACACTAACCACAGGCGCCTATTTCCCTAGCAACAGCTTGTGGGGTGCTTTCATGACTGAGGAACATTTAACCAGTTACATTATGAGCCCTGCACCTTGCTGCTACAGCAGCAGTTGCTTTTCACACCTACCAAATTGTTATTTGTGTGGTATTGAGCTGCTGGATCAATGATGCACCTGCAGCACAGATTTGCTTTATCGTGTTTTGGTGGTTTAGGTTTTTTTTAGTTTTTTTAACTATCTGAACTTTATCAGGCTAAAACTGGTCAAAAGTGAAAAAAAACCCAATAAAAACCTTACAGTTTATATAAATAAAAGTAACTTAGTTACTTAGAAACACCCCTATTATTTTCCAGATGTTTCATTTGTTTTAAGTTTGGATCATTAGAGCAAAGAGAAGTACACAACAGTCATGTATGTAAGAAGTACAGTCCTTGACTCATTTTAGGGCAACTTAATTCAACCAAAGGAGACAGAAAATGTACCAAACTAATAATGCAATATCAACTATTCACTATCAGATCAAATGGCGTAATGAGATTAAAAAATAAAAGTGACAAAAAATGAGAAATCACAATCTAGGAATTGTAATTCTCATTCAAAACCGAGAAAAAGCAATATCCTTCAGTGAAAATGTAATTGAACTATACAATTCATCCATCCCAAGTTTATCTTCAGATGTTGAAGAAGGAAACAACAAATTTTCATGAATACTATGCCCCAATAAAATACAAACTACTAATGGACATAAGCCATAGCCTGAAGATCCAGCCTGCTGGTAGTTTCTTCAAGATAACCATGATTCAAAGATCTCACATTCTGCACAAAACCCCAAGCAGAAAGTCCGCAGCTACACACAAAAGTGCTCAACGAAAAGCTATGCTATGGAGCACTTCAGGAGCAGATCTGGGAAGAACAACCAAACTTAAGAGTTCACTGGTCAATTCTTCCCTGGTAGAACAGGGAGCTCCTGTAGAAGCATAAATCACCATTTAATTAGTATCAGCTGCTCAAAATTCTGATTACTTCTAACTCTCACTGAAGTTGTTCAGCACAGTTTAAGAGCAGGCCTGAGAATCAGCTACTGCCAAAAGCCCAAGAACATTATTTCAATAACCACATCCTGTAGTTAAGGCATAATAAATTCCTCAGCTATTTTGCTCCCTTGTAATCCCATATTTCCATCTTGTGAACATACAAATTCTCAAAACCTTTTGAAGCCCTTACCCTCTGTATGAGGACAACTGTATTTAAAGGGAAGAACTCAAATCCATTTCTTTCATCCCTCCTATGAATTTTCTGCTGTCAGACCCAAGTGTGTGGTATTCCCTTTCTTCACTCCTGAAGGAACTGACCTAATACCAATATGCACCACAAAAGGTGCCAACAAAATAAATGAATACTCACAAGACACTTCAGGAATACAGTAGTCCTAAGCTTATGAAACATCTTTGTTGGCACTTAAACTTTTGCTGGACTTTATTCACATACTTCCAGAAACATGTAATTCCTGGAGGAGAATGTCTGTTCAGCTGTGGCAGGAAGCACAATGCTGGGCTTTAAATATAACATATAATAATAATTAAGTTATTGTGTAATAGCATTATATTTTCAAAAATAAATATATAATTAGATAAGAATGCATGATGTTAAGGATAGCAGAATGCCCAGGCTTTAGCTCCCACTGACACTGGAGGTTACAAACACAACACAGCAATCAGTGCTGTAACAGAGCAGTGAGAGTGCACTGACAGAAACAAGGGGGGATCTTTTAACGACAGTTCTTCAGCAAATGGAATCAGCATCTCTGAGAAACGGTGTGACAGAGCAGGGGATGAAATCACGGGGCTCCTGTCATTCCTTTCACATGGCTGAAACACCACCACTGTTTCTGAGGTACAGTTGAAGTTGACACCACTGCCATCGCTTCCTTATTGCTGAGCACAGCTCTGTACCTGCCCGAGCAGCAAAGCTGACACAGCAGGGAGGGCCCAGGTGTGGAACAGAAGGAGGTGACTGGGATGTGCTCAACTGCAAACATCTTCAGTAGCCAGTGCATGCTTATTCATAAATCACCATCCTCCCTACACACACAGTTTAGGTCAGTTTAATGAACAGAAACAGGAAGTTCTGCTGTTCATTTTAAAGAAATAAACCCATAGCTCCTGGCTCTGGCTCCACAACAGGGGTGTCTACAGTAATATTTGCTCAACAAGTTTCTCCTTCTCTTCCCTCTTCCTCCCCCACCACTTATTCCCATCTTGTTGCCACACCATTCTTTCAGTATGTGCATGTCACTGTTTCTAGGACTACAGATCAACTCAAAAATAACCATTTGTCTCTCCTAGGTTTTGTTTCTTTTTGCCCAAAAGGCAGACAAGATCAGTGATGGTGAGCAGCAGCTTCAAGGGCAGCTGAGCCAGCACAGCTGAGAGCACTTGGCTGCAGAGCAGAGGCAGGACAACAAGGTGACAGCAGGAATGTGCTCCTTTACCTAAAAATGCTGCTGCAGCCATCATAGGGAGGAACTGTGCTCCTAACATGTGCTCCTAGATGAGGAACAGCCCAGAGAGATGCTAGACAAGAGCCAAGAACAGAAGAGATCAGCTTCTCAGGGAAAACAGATCTCTCAATGCCTTTAGCACCAAGCAAGTAGTCAGGGTGGTCTGAAATTTTCTATTTGAATATATGACAAAAGCCATTAACAGTTCAGTTATGCACAGTCTGTGACATGCAGGAAATTTCAAGGCTGTAAAGAACAGGGATAGACAAATATAAGCAAGCAGGGAAGACTCACCCCAGTCAGATTGGCTCACCCCACCTCTGAAAACTGAATGAGGAGATCCAAGATGCTTTCCCAGAGTGGGGAGGAGAGTTGTAATTGCATCATTTTTCTAGATGAGCAGTGTCAAGGATTTCGGCTCTGAGTCAGTCCTGAGCCCGTCAATGCCCCGCAGAGGTCCCTGGGGCACTGTGCTATTAGAAGTGATGACTTTCACAACAGGCTGCTGAGCAGGATCCAAACACAAATACACTTATGACAGGAAGGAGAACTGCTACTTTATTTTTCAGTAAGATCAAGAACACACTGCCAGTACTTTGGGCAACTTCCAGCAGCCAAATTACTGTTAATGTCCAGAACACTTTCCACTTTTGTCTGGCAGCTTCCAGGATGAGTAAATAAGACCTTATGTACTCTTACTTCTATCAACATTTCACAGAATGAAAAAGACAAAAATAAATCAGACTTGCTAGAATCACCCTGTGAGCACCACTCATGGAGAAAGAAAAAGGTGCTCTTTCCAACCAATTTACAGTTTTTGCATGGCAAGATATACACCAAAAGGATCTGTTCTTAAGAGCAGGAAATAGGGGAGGAAGAATTAAGGGATTTTGCAGATAGAAAGATTGCTGGTTTATACAGAAGGGAGTTAAGCACACAAACTGAAAAAATATCAATCACTTGTGACCCATTTGCAACTTCTAATATGTTTTTTATCTTGCACAGTTTCCAGAGGCTAATCTCCAAACAAAGTATTTTTTTTGCATTTGATTAGCAGCCTCAAAAGACATATGAGTTCACAGTGAGAATGAAAAAGCCAAACATTTACATTTGTAGTGTTTATGATGTAACACAATCCACAAATATTTACAAATCCAAACCCCCACCCACTAACACTTCATTCATTTTTGTTGGCTTTAAATTAATTTCAACAAATGAAGCAGAAACCATTGAAATACAATATAATGCACAATATGACAAACCTCATATTCATATTTATCACTCAGTCAGCCCACTTCATCCAGGAACTAACATCCAAGAGTTTCAGGGTAAGGAAAATCATAAAGCATATACAACCCTTCAGTGACCTTACCCATGCATAAAACAGGCAAATCTACATTTCTAGGTACTCTGTGCATTACACACAGACATAAAAATGCTGTAACATTCATTTAAATCATAAAACACTGGTTTGCACCCAGACTTCTACTACTTAATCACCATGCTAAGCCTAAGAGTACAGACCTAGAACAAGGAAGGGAAGGAATAAAATGTACGTGAAAATGTCTGGTAGGTATTTTTGTTTAAATACACTCCTTAAAATGACTCTTAGCAATTACTATATTCAGGCCCACATACATTGGACTATACCAATAATTCCATCACTGTCTATTTGCTAGATATACCTATAAGCATATATAAGTACAAAGAAAGCCCAGATGATAAAATAAGTTGAAGTTAATTATAAGTAAACACTCTTAAGTCCAAATACGCTCTAACTGCTCCACAGCATTTTTACAAGACACTGAAAGTGTTCAGTGACAAGCATAGAAAAAGGCTTTCTACATCTTTCACACAAGCTCCCAGCTTTAGGTGGAGTTTAAAAAAAGGTCTGTGGGGGAGACAGCAGACCTGCAAGAAATGTGCAAAAGTTCAAGTGACATTCAAAGAAAATAAGTGGGGTAAAAGAAAAAAGTGTCCCATTGTAAACATATGTAAACATGTTATACACTGTCAGTTCCAGATGTTAAGCACAAATTAAGAAAGCATTAAGACAAGTTTTTGTATTTAGACATCAGCTAGTGTCTAAATATGATGAACATGGAAACCAACATTCACTGAACTCTCCACGCAAACCACTGACTTATGAAATCCTGATTTCCTAGACAGGATGACAAACAAAAGAAGAAAAATAAAGTAAAAATCAAAGCTGCATATCAACATTAAGAGAGATTTTACAAGTCCTATGAATATTAAATGTCCACTTTATCAACCTCATGGCTGGAAATAAATCTGTACCGTGAACATAAAGCAATGACTCAAATCAACCACAATAAACAAAACTTAAGGTTGTGCAGGAAAAAAACATTCACAACAGCAATTATAATAAGTAATACATCAATCTTTCTAAGTGGTGTTGGATTTTATCAATTTCCTTTAACGTTTCCTCCTTTGGCTGAGATGAATCTGGACGTTAGCACAAAGCTGTGTTTCCCAGGGGAGGCTGACAGGGCTGAGTGTGAGTGACCTCCCCAGTGCCAATACTGACCAGACACGAGTGGGGCTCCCCCCTTGCAGCCAGGGAGCAGCACCTGGCTCCTCCTCTGAGCCCCTGAGTGATTCTCCCAGCTTGCCCTGGTTTTATGACCCTACAGAAAGGATCAAGAGGAGGTCAGCCTGAGGAACAGGGATGATTCAGTGAATGACGCATCAAGGAACTCAGACTGTGGGTCAAGAAATCCCAAAGAAGAAAAGGCAAATTCTCATTCTGGCAGAAGCCAAACAAAAGAACAGCCAGGAAGCTCATCAATAAAGGCAGATATTTGTGTCAGTACTATGTCTAGCTTTGGCCAGAAATTAGTTTCTTGCACAAACAAGCTACAGTACAAACCCAAGGTAGCTGCATCAATACAAATCCCTATGGCACAGAAACAAAGCATATAACCTTCACTATGTGTTTCTTCAACTAGTATGCTTGAAATTATTGAGAAGTATATGTAAAAAAAATGAAAGGTCCTAAAAAAGTGTTTAAAAGTTTGCTGACTTCTCCATTATGACAGGAAGAAAGTTACAAGAATGTTTAAGCCCACTGACACAGCATTAGTGTTTTATCAGAAAATTAATGTTAGCAAACATTTTTAGTGGACCCTAAATCACAAAACAGTATTTTAAACAAAGCTTTTAGCATTTGACTGCAGAGAAAAGCTTAAAAATTTTTATCACCTTTTGGTCTAAGGTAAGAAGTGAGAAATCACCATACAGTTCTGAAAGGCATTTTCTTTTTGTAAAAAATTCATAACCAAGAGCTATGTTTGGCAATACTGCAAGGAAGGTGCAGTGACCACTCAGGTTACTATCATGTTATTTTTAAAAGTCTTTTTTAAAAAGAGAAAGGGCAGGTGAACAAAACCCACTGGTGCCTATGCTCCATACTGTTAGCTATATAGCAATATAGAAAAGAATTAATGATTAATGAATAGTTTATAAAAATACAAGCAATCATCCCAAGTAGGTCAGAACTAGAGAAAACTACATCTTGAGATCATTCTGGCTCAGGTTTTACTTCCAATAAAAAGGCCCACAGTACGGTTTGCATGCTACAAATGGTCTGTCCAAATTATCAAATTATCCAGATTTTAAAGACTTTTTTTAAAGGCTACCATGGCAAAGAAAACTGCCTACCTAGTTACGTAAACAAATGTGCAAACAAAGCAGATCAATTAAAACTTGAGGATTAATAGCATATAAAATTTCCCATAGTAACTGCCAATGTACAAACTGACAGTCTCCTGTAAAGAAAAGCAGAATAATTTGTCTCACATTTACCTTATGTTGGGTAACATTATACACAGGTAATAACCAAGGCATTTTAACTTGCCCCCGGACAACATTTTGTGTATCACCCTCTTAGGTAACTGTTCAAAAACTGGTGTGGCCATAATTACCATGTTGCTCCCCTGGTGTAAGAATATATATTTATGTTAGAAGATATTTGTGCAGCCTGTGTGCACTGCTGGGGGAGGTGAGGAAGCTTCTGCTATCATAAGCAGCTCTGCTCTGTAATCACAAATTCCTCATGGCTGTCACAGGAGCTGACACGTATCTGAAATTTGCCTGGACATTACTAAAGCTCTTTAAACATAACAGTCCTTCATGTGACAAGGGGACACGGGCAGGGCTGGCTGGATGGCACTGCACCAAGGAAGGAGCAGCCCTCAGCCTCCTCTGCTGAATAAGACACCAACAAAGCTCATCCACAATCGCCTGGCCGTTCCCTAGCAGAACAGGTGGTTGGTGCATTTAAAAACCAGTTTTTCAGGTCTGAACTCAAATTGTATGGTAACCATGCAACAGACCACCCAGGGGTCTGAGACTGGACAGAGGGTCACACACAGGGAACAGGAATCAAAGGCTGCTTGGAGTCTTCTCACAGAGCAAAAAGGCCCTGCTGGGGGTGTCAAATACAGGGACATGGGAACCCTGGGAAACATTGACCAAATCCTAAAGAACACTTCAAAAGGAAGATTTGGGGAACAGCATGCTCTATCGTTTGTTCTGCACTGACCAGCAACCGCTAGCATCACCCGGAAAACTTCTTTAAAAATTCCCCCCACTACTAGCTCTATGTCTTCGTGACTGTCAGCTGTCTCATGCCTCCAAGAGTTAAGTATTTCTAGCTCATAGGACTCCAGAAAAGTTTTTTTACTTCAAAAAGACAGAGTCAGAATTGATTTTAATGTCCACAGCATTTGTTCCCAAGGTCTAGGATCAGTGAGTGGGGGCAGAGAGGCAGCACCCAGAACCCTGAGGTGCTTAAAGCACTTGCATATGGGGTGGGCACAAATACAGCTGGCTGGTGTCTTGCAAAGAAGGTACAAATCAGGGTGATACCATCAGTAATCTGCATACAAAAAGAGAACTTATTAAAATTCAACTACAAGGCTGGAAAGAGCAGTGGAGTTGTTCCCCACTCAGAACTGGCACACTTCCCCTGCCCACTGCCAGGCCACTGCTCTGACAGCACAGTTCAGGTTACAGCCAATAAAAAGTATTTCTGGACAACCTGATTTCCAACGTGTTAGGCAGCTGCCTGTGCTTTTTAAATACACCAGGTTTCCAGAAGACATACACTGCCTTCTCCTTTCTGGTATCTCCTGAGTCCCCTCCCACCAATGGCACCAACCCAAGCCTCACTCTGGATCAGGGCAAGTTCTTCCCAAGTCCACTGTAGTATCATTATGCAATAATAACACAATATAATTAGGTCTCCTGTGCCTGCAACCCATCCCATTTCTGTGAGGGCAGTGCACAGTTAAAGAAATTCTTCCTCCTCCTCCTTCCCCAATTTCACTTTTTTTGCCTCTTGAAAACTCTTCAATTTCTAATGAGAACATTTTTATAGCACGTAAAAACTGCAACAACTGATTCATGGCTTTCCAGTTCCCAGAGTTCCCACACTTTCTACAATCAACATTCCTCAGACTTACCAGCAAGCAGTAAGTTTGGTTGTTCACGGGTTCTTTTGGCCACTGCTTCTTAAAAAAATTGGTTGTTTGCAGATGCACAATCCCAATGATACTGGGATACTGATACACAGAATATGATGAAGCTGCCATTCAGAAAGATAAAAGGAAACAAGCACAATATTTTGGATTCTGTCTCCTTCAGAACTGATGCTTTAGTTAGTTTTCTTTATTTATACCAACAGATGTTTATGTATCATTAAATACACACATTTTTACTGGCAGCACGGAACTCCAGGAAAAGCCTAACCATGAAAAATGCAGTTTAAAATGAGTACGGGAGAATCTATTTCCAAATACAACTGCCTGCATAGAAGTAGGACAGAAATTAATTCAATATGTAAAACAAGTGTTTAATGCTACTCTGATAAACCAGTTTAGCTACAACTAGATCCAAATTCCCTGTGTAAACATGCTTGACAAATGGTTATGGAATACGGAGTTAATATAAAAAAAGAGGAACTCTTTATTTCCTGCTTAAATCTGTCCAGAATTTTGAAAAGCAGAACTCCCCCCTTTCTAATCCAAATATACTATTCATGAATTGCAATTTAATCTCCTTTATCTAACAAGATTGTTAAATAACTGGTCTGCACCTGACCAGAAGCAATTAACACCCACATGCAGCTCTGCTCAGACTGACAGCCTGTGTCACTGAATCATGTTCTGCAACTCCACAAGCAAGCTCTGAACAAGCAAGCAATCAACACATCAGCTTGCTGGGGAAAATAAAACAGCCTGTGTGGAATTTTGCCTTTTGTGGTACTGTAAAAACTGCATCAAACTGTTTTTACCAAGTAACTACACTGGGTTTGTCCTATCTCTTTGAAAGCTAAACACAGTGTCGTACTATTATCAAATCAAGTTCACACTTTTTCAGAGCAACTCCTAGCTTCAAGTACCTTTCAATGTGAATTTTGTGTAATTAATGTGCAACAACACTGCACAGTCTCAAGCAAACCACAATATACATCAAGTCAACTGTTGCTGTAGTGCTGCAAAGCATCTTCTATCTTATTTTAAAAGTGAGCATCCTGAGAGAGGACGGAGTGGAGGGATTGCAATTGCTACAATTAGCAATCTAAAATAAAAAACAAAACCAACTAAATTCAAAACAGGATACTCATCGAGAACTTGACAAGAAAAATAGATGATTTTTAAAAAGTACTGCAGTGAAATATTTTTACGTTCATTTCCTGCTGTACAAGTAAAACAGAGGAACAGAGCTCACTCTTAAGAAATACTGAAATTGGGATAACAATTCAACTGGCAGTACCTCCAACCAAAACAGAGTCCAGGTCACTTTTCCAGCATTTTTCAGGAGTATAATTTACTACTTGGATAACCAGGAGCTCAATTTTACAGTACAGCCACCATTGATGAAGAGGGAATTGTCCCTGCCTGTCTCTCTAGAAGTTTAACAATATGTTCTGGCCACTTCCTCTAGCCTGGTTGTTCTGTTCCTACAGAGGAAAAAAAAAAAAAAATCATACTTAAAAAATGCTTATCCTACGAAAAACCCTGCGTTTTGTCCATTTAGCTTCATGAATCGTCTCTGCAGCAGGTCAGATGAGCACCAGTGCCGACTTCAGGGTGGGGTGGATGCACGGCGACAGGAAGCGAACAGAGCTGCTGGCTTTTAGTGACAGCTGCTCCTTGAGCCAGCTTAGCTGCACCATAAAAATCACAGCCTTCAGTGAGCTCACTTCTGTGTTCATATTCAAAGTCATATATTTCTAGGAAAAAGACACTTTTTAATCCAAACTTCGTTAGTCATTGTTACATAATAAGTGAGTAGAAAGGGATTTAAAGTTCCTAGGGTGTTCCCAAGAGGCCCTGCCCTCCTGTATATATACAAAAGACCCCTTGCTGGGAAAAAAAGAAAAATCATTACATTCATGAACAAGGTGGATACTTCATAACAGGCAAAATTAGGCCCAAACCCCCAAAACTCAATCTGCTCACAAGAATACAAAGTGACTGGTAGTTATGTCAAATCTAGAGGAAGATAAATTTTAACCTTAAAATTGAGCTCCTGATTAAAATGTATTAGCAATGCCTACGTACACTTAACACACTTATATTAGTTTATTCCAACAAACATGCGTCTCACAAATATATAAATGTTTGTTTCCTTGGCATTGAAATCCCTGTCATCTTCACAGCTGCCACTGCCAGCAAAGGAGAAGCAGAAGGTCAAGCAAAGAGTGTCAGGAGTGAGAAAGTTCTGATAGCGGTACCCCGACTTCCTTTCAAATGAAAAAATTGAAACCAAAACTCTCTTCTGCTACTGCAACTTATTTTTTTTTTTTATATTCCCACATGTGCTCAGTAGCAATAACAGAAAAAAAAAAAAAAAAGAGAAAGGCACACAGAAAAGCTCCAGTACAAAGTTCATCCTCTCTCAACTTGACCCAGTCTGGGTTTTCCCCACAGCCTGACTAAGGCTGAGCTTGTTTGAGCACGCAGGTCCTGCCTGAAATACTGCAGCAGATGGGCTCAGGTGGACATGAGCCAGATGCTAAGAGTATCTGGCATTTAAGTCATCAGGGCTTTATCGCCCATTTCCATTAATTTCAGCTGAGTTTGAATAAACCTCAGTGAGCTCAGTCTGTCCCAATCCACCTTTGTGAGCTCCCAGCTGCACTCCTTGCCCAGCCTTTCCTTGTGCTCTGTCATCCTACTAGAACGCTTGTTCCCTCACCGTTTTGGTTACTTGGATGGAAAACAGTATTCAAGTAAGAATTAGTCACTGCTAGGTGATTTGATCATCAACTAGTTCTTTCAAAGAACCCCCAGAATGAATGTATATTTTTATATAAATAAAGCAGAAAATGCCCCAGACTAGACATTAAATAAATATTGACTAAACCCCAGGCTATATTACAAATGAAGAACATCCTACTGCAGTATTTTAGTCGACTCACTGAAATGCTAACTTATCATTATTAGTCATAACAAAAATTCATGGAGTGAAAAGTAACAACCTCAACCCAAAATTATACAGTCACAGGTAAACTATTTCTACAGTTGCCTACCTATAAAACACTATGTTGTCTCCTTCCTTGAAATAAAGCACGCAGTCTCTAGACCTGACATTATCAAAGCCCTTTAAAGCATTTTTAGTATTTTTAAATATTGATTCTGAGACTATGCTTGTGGCTTTATAACAAATAATTTACAAGGCATCATTAATTAAAAAAAAAAAAAAATTACTGCTATTCTTGCTGAACACCTCAAAAAAATACATTCCTTTTGTTGAAGGCTGAATGACAACTTCTGTGACAAAGAGCACTTGTCTGTGCACCCACAGAACAGAGAGTGGGACAAAACCCTATCACTGCCCTGAAGCGATGCAGGACACTGGAGAAGGAACCCGAAAATTACCCTCACTTTATTCTGTCCCAGCAGCAACCTGAGCAGAGCAGACACAGCCGCTGCAGTGAATGCAGCACACATGGAGCACTTGGAGGGAGAGCTGCCAGAAACAGCCAGCTCTGCTCAGAGAAACTTGTCTCCTTTCGCTTGTCTCCTTTCGCTGACTTACACCAGTTGCAGCCTTGGTAATCTTTGATATTTCTGGTTTTAACTAGAATGATTGCTTATTCACTTTAGTTTTGTGCCCAGAGACAGAAGTTAAACACACCCTGTTGGTTCTTTCTCTCTAATTACAGACCAGAAGCTACTTTTAATGCTGGAAAGAGGATTACAGAACAGCTTTAAGAGAGGAACGTTTTGGCCATTAGCTGTGAAGGAAGCTCTTAGGAAAAGTGCTGTATACAGAGAGCCCTGCTGTCACAGGAGAGCCAGTTTTGAATTTGTTTCTTCCTTAAATTACCAACAGACCTGAAGTCTCTAAACTGCAGAGCCTGTGCTGTAGAGATCAAACCAGCAGCTTGGCTGCTTCAGAGGAGGAAGTTTGTTTATTTTTTGTAAAAGTGCTACTGAAAAGAGCCTACACAAAACAAAGCTGTTTGAAGAGCACACTTAGACACAAGTCTTAACTCCAAGGTACTGAGGTAAAGCAATGCTTTGCTTAGGAAAGGAACAGCAGCCCCAGGTTCTGCTTAAATCCTGCTGCTTATCTTTGAGTAACCTAGACAAAATCATTCCACCTTTCATAGCCTCATTTTATTAACTGAAGAGGTTCTGCAGTACGGTAGCAGGAGCAACCTACACATATGTGCTATTAAGTAGTTACTTAACTACTTAATATTATTATTTATATACATATTAACTATATTTCTAGTTAATATACATATTAACTAGTAATATGTTACTATTAAGCAAAAAAAAAAAAAAAACATTTCCAAAGGAAAGATCCAACGTATGGCTTGCCCCTCTGCCTGCATATATGGACTACCCTGCTACTCAGCACCACAAGACAGAGCCTGGATCCTATTTAAGGAGCCTCAGGAAGACACAATGGTGTTAGAGGTGAAAGACAAACAACAGCAGCTATTCAAAGTGATTTCCAAGTCTCTGGAGATAACAATGATAATGATTTTTATTATGAGATAAGAGTGTTGTAAAACTCCTAATTTTGTAAGGCAGCATTTTTTTCCAGATGAAAATGGTCTGGTTTTGTAAGAGCAGGAGAAAATCCAAGATCGATGTCTTTACTGTTCTCAAAATGAAAAATGTAAAACATTTCTTTTTTGAAAACACAAGACAGACTCTTTGTAAAGTGTGCTGTAAAGGCTGAGGAAGAAGTTGCACTTCCTTACTGTAATACAAGATGATCTAACTGCACAGTGCCTACAAACTATTTCACACGGTTACATCCTGTCAGTTTAGCAAATAATCATCTTGAAACTTTGCAGATGCTATTTTAATAGAAGTGTTATTCCCCCTCTTTATGCGGTATTCAACCTTTGAAAGAACTGGTTAGCTCCTCAAATGGCGCTTTAGAGACACTGCGCTTCACAATTTGAATATTTGACCGGGTTTTATTAGGGAAGGAAAGAGAGATCTTTGGCTCAAGCAGGTGCCGGCTTTCACCTGAAAAGCCTTGCTGGTTTAAGGAAGGTCTGTAACTCTTCAGTAACTTCAGATCCTCGGAGCTGTTTGTGAGCCCAGCTGTCTGTCAGAGCGCAGCCAGCCAGAGCTGCCCGGGGCCACCGGCCCTGCCTCGCCTCCCGCTGCACATCCCGTTCCTGAGCTGCTCACCCCGGCCCCAGCCTGACTCCCGAGGGCAGCGAAACAGGAATCCATTTACACAAAACGGTAGGTGTTCCTAGACAGAAAAATCCCAAATGACACTTGAAATACAGAAGCTTTGCAGATGCTGAGTGCATTGCTTTAATCTGAAACAAATCCAGGCAGTCTGGATCCTTTTTCAGGAAGATAAAATGTAGCTTCAACACAAACTCTAAGACTGAGGGAACAATAACTGGGTGAAGTACTTCACCCTATATTTTACAGGCTTCATAAGAGGTTAAAATCAGAACAAGTAACTTTGATAAGTTACATAACGTTAAACCCATGTCAAAAGTGTAACGCAAGAATGAATCTAAGATTTCACTTTAGAGATTTTATTGTAATTCCATGGGAAATACTGTCTTTTTCCATCTTTTTAATCTAAGAGCAACTGGTAATTACACAAACACCCACCTTAACAGAAAACAGTGATCATCATCCCTAGGCTTACACCTTAAACTAATTAGCTCTCAACCAGCACCTGCTCGTTCACTTAGCACAAGCCATGAGGACAGAAATACCCACATACATTAGGGAATGGAGTCTCTCCCTTGTTTACTCTTAATGGTGTTGACATTAGCTTCATTAAGAAAAATTTAAGAAGTTTAATGGCTGCTTTACAAGAACCCCCAATGACCCTAATTGCTGTTACTAATGGCTTCTGGAAGCAAAATTAACATGCTGTAATGGCCATCAGAATCCGTATTGCCTTACTGTTGTCAGAGAGGATTCCACATACACCTCCGTTTCTCTTCCACACTTTTGGATAGAGGGAAACTGTCAATGTGTGGTGACTTTAGCAAATACTGGTTTTAATGTCACCCACTGAAGACTTTTTCCAGAAATACTTAATTCACTACAAACACAACATACCATGAGTGCACAGTATCACAGGTTGTACCTGATACCTCAACACTTTCTTTTTCTACTTACAGAGGATCACAAAAACCCTTCCAGATGAGGGCTTAAGCATTTGAAAGATCAGGATATCTAAACAAACAAAAAAATTTATTTACTTTTGACATAGACACAACCATTAAACCCTCCTGGAATTTTTCTCTTGCTCCCCTGCAATCCTGCATGCTTAAAAATAGTATTGTAAATTATTCTTACTAGTTTTCAAAATATATAACAGCTACAGAATTTCTTTATAGTAATTTTCCTTTTCAGACGTAAAGACATAAAGTTAACAAGTTCATTTTTTTTTCAGGTGAATTCCTTTTAGAAGTTCCCAGGATCCTCTTTTCTATTAAAAAACAAAAGAAAAAAAACCCCAAACAAAAAACCCAAGCAAAATCCCCCAAAACAAACAAGCAAAAAAACCAACCAACCAAAAAAAAACTATAAAAGACACCAACCACCCCCTAAACCCCTCCATCATGAATCTTGGCAGAAAGGTCACTAACACAGGTATACATTTCCTATTTCCCACTATGAAGAAATTTTCGTATTGCAGTGCCCAGATGCCTTATTTCCTATAATAAATCTCAACCACTTCAGAATCAAATCCAAAGTTTTTACACATTTGTGTGGAATTTCCTCACCTTGTATTTGCACAGCACTTATCACAGCATGGTCTTGGGCCACAACCAAGCACGTCAGGCTCTCAGTAATGCAAATAAAATATAACACATCTGACAGGAGAAAAGCAGACTTCTATGCTGAACCAAATTCAAACATTACACTGCATATTTACTTTGCATGTCCAAAAAGGGTTTCAAAGTGTCTCTGCCCAGTTCTCAGCACTTGTGCTGACCACATCCTTACTGCTTATGACAGGAGTCTCAGGCTTAACAGCCTTGGCATAGTCCTGGGTGGCTGGTGATGACATGCTCCTGTTCTAGGAGATCCTTCATCTGCCACTGGCAAATACCAGATCCCAGCAATAACGATCCAATGCTGCACTACATGTTTTAAAGTGTTTTAACCCTTTATTAACACTTGTTATAAAAATCCCATAACACATCCCATGGAGATGAGAAATAACTTACCTATTCAGCAGCAAAACAAGACACAAACCAAACTTCTGATGGTATTTCAAGCTCACACTGCTATTTAAGTACCTCCTTTAGCAGTTTAAAGCCCTGTTACGTTTAAAAAGTGCAATCCAAAAAGGATCTGAAATACCCTCTACTAAAAACAAGCCAGCTTTTGGCTTTTGAGCGCAAAAGACAGCCCCCAACTTCTCCATTCATAATGCCAATACTCAGGCCTCGCAGCTTTACCAAATCCGCCTTTTCTGAGCCAAATAAACTCGGAGCAAAGGTTTATGGGCCTCAACATTTGTTCGCAGTTCCCAAGTGTATCAAGAGGTGTCATACGAGGCAGTAAATAACCATTATACAGGAAACCTACTGAGCCTTCGACTGTTCATGTCGCGGTCGGCGCAGCGCGACCCCCGAGCCCTCACCCTGCGGGGGCATCTCCCCTCCCAGGGCGGTCTCTCACCTGCGGCCGGCGGAAGAGCAGCAGGCAGCGGGTCAGGACTGGGGCTGGGGCTGGGACCGGGCTCCGCTCCTCCTCCTCCTCCTCCTCCTCCTGCCGCCGCCGCCCGAGGTGTCTCTGGGGCCCGCGGAGCCTCCCCGGCGCGGCGAGGGCGGGACCGCGGCGGCATCGCCCCTCCTGCCGCTGCCTGTCCTCCGCGCCGGGAACGCCGCCGGCACCTCCGGGGGATCGCCCGAGGGCTCCCTCCCATCGTGAGGGGCTCCCCCCCATCGTGAGGGGCTCCCCCCCATCGTGAGGGGCTCCCCGCCCAGCTCTGCCCCGCTCCGTGTCTGCCGCGCCCCGTCCCGCACAGCTCGGGGGTTCCGTGTGTCCCCACAGCAGCGCTCACGCTCTACAGCGGCGGAAACAAATTTCAGCCTGGGACTCTGCAAATTACAAAAGTTTACAGCCAGGTTTTTCTACATCTGGCCACTGCTGTGGTGGTTCTGGCAGGGCTCCCAACCTCGTCACAGCCAGGCTGCCCCCGGCCGCGAGGGTCCCGACCAGGCTGCACATGAGGGACCCGGCCATGGGTGCACATGAGGGGACTCGGCCGTGGGTGCACATGAGGGACCCGGCCATGGGTGCACATGAGGGACCCGGCC
>CM031867.1:8351780-8406796 GCA_018697195.1 Certhia americana | reverse complement strand
TGGGTGCACATGAGGGACTCGGCCATGGGTGCACATGAGGGTTCCAGCCGTGGGTGCACATGAAGGACCCGGCCATGGCTGCAGCTGCCCTCGGCACGGGCTCCCTGGGTCCCTGGGTGGGTCCCCCGCACGGTTCCAAGGGAGTGTCGCTGGGCTGGCAATGATCCCTCAGAGCATCAAGCCTCGAACATATGGCCACTAATTCAGACGGAGCCTGGCTCTATCACACGTCAAGTCCAATGCAAAGCTCACTGGAGGCAACAGAAACGCTGATTTCCATGGATTTTTGGATTAAGCTTATCTGGTGAGCTGTTAGTCACTGGCAACCAACCGCACGCAGTCCATGGAAGCAGGTGTGTGCCCAGCTACCTGCAGCTACAGCCACGTGTTAGTCATCCATGGAGGTACCATTACTGCAGTAATACCTTAGTAACTAAATGCAATTTGTATTTGTGTCCTGCCAGCCAGCTGGTGCTTTCCCTTCTCCCTAGTGAGTGATGTGCTTCAATTGAGTGATGTGCTTCAATTGACTCTGGGAGGGAGCAGCAGCACACTGCACACAGCACGAGCATGACAGCCTTCTGTGACTCTCGAAGCTCCTGTTCCAATATTGCTGGGAAAATAGGAAAGGCTGTGTTGTCTGAGACTGCCCAGCCATTGGGATGATTCGGACTGAATTTTGGAAAGGAATTTAAATCCAGTTTCAGCAACGTGAGACAATAGATAAGGAACACAGCTAGAGAAGTGGTAACATACCTGAGGCACAGGACTGTGCAGCAAGTGAGCTGGACTCTGCTCCTCTGAACCCTGCCCTGCAACACTTTTATGTGCAGTCTTGGACAAGGTACCTGATCATGCCTTGGTCCTGCCGTTCCTGTTTTGGACACAGTGTCCAAAAGCACTAGAAAATTATAGGAGCATTCAGATGGAAGCAATGCACAGGATGTTCAAACCATTTCTTAGTGGAAAGAAGGATCTTCCAGTAAAATGATTGTTAAAAAGAACTGTCTTCACTGGAAGTTGGATTAGATAACAAGATTTTAAAAACTGCAGGAAATGGAAAATACATTGTTCTGCTGAGATCATAAATGGAGTCGTTTCAGAACAGATGGACTCAATTTATCACTTCATCAAAATTTTGTGGACCTTCCGAGTACACAGATTGCTTAACATCATTTCTGTATACCCACAAAAAGTATTTGCTATCCCAGAATAAGATCTAAAATTCCTGCATGATTCAACACGACTGACATTGTAGAGGCTTTTTAATGGCAGCCGCCCCAAAGCATTTCAAGTGCTTTATGTACACTGTTTGTGCAGATTACTCTTAAACTATTAGCAATTATTGTAACGCACTTTTAGAAAAAAAAACAAAAAAAACACCCAAACCAAAATATGGAAGTTAATATCCAGTTCACTGCCTCCTCAATATGTTATGTACAGACTTCCCCCATTCTTTTTTCTTCTGCTGCTGAGGTTTCTCTCAGCGCCGGCAGCCGAAGCACAGCCAGGGCTGGTTCTCACAGGCAGATGCTACCACCCCTTACTGGAGAGCACCTGGCACTGCTGGAGCCTGCTCAACGCCACCACCCTGACACTGTTCTGTCCTGGGCGAGGAAAATGACACCATCTCACCTGGGGTTTTTGTGGCGTATCTTTTTTGTCCCTGTAAATTAATCCAAAATAAATTTCCTATGTATACGTGGTAGCTACAAATGAGGGAGGGATACTGTGGAAATGTAGCCCTTCCTTGGAGGTCCATCTGAAATGTCCAAATTTAAATACAGCAATCCCTAGGGTTTTATTTACTTCTATGAAAGTTTTCTTCACAGACGAGCAACCATTATTATTTTCAAGCTCTTGCTTAGAAAAATATCTAACAGCTCTACAATGATATGTACGTATGGGGTGTATAAAGTCAGAGGTATTAAACACACGAATCTAATCTTTCTCAAGATTACCTGGATGACTATATCATAAATAGAGAGGTTTTGTTAAAATGCAACATATTTACTGATAAAAATCTAATAAAATTTTTAGTTTTCTGTGTAGGTTATTTGTAGATAAGATGTAGTTGCAAACAAATGTAGTTGCAAAGTGAGTTATAGAGTATTACAGGAGTCTGCTTTGTACAATCCAGACATGTGCTTCAATGTAAATTGCCACAGTACCCATGGCCATGAATCATTATGAGACAGAGAAAGATCACTATTTTTAAAAGAAGCAGAGATAGAAAAACATAGTAAACTTCAAGTATAATTCTCATGTGAGGGATTTATATTTTTCTCTTAGTAAGTCACCGTGGGTTGAACCTGCCTTCAGTTTGTGCGTGCTTGTACTATTCATAGTAGTAAAGGGGAGGACAGCATTTGGTTCTAAATAATTTTATTTGCAAAATGTTTCAACACTCAGATTTTCAGTGGCTCCCATAAATGAGTCAGTTAGGACTCGCAGAATGGTTGCTGACCAAATGAATATGTGACAAAAGCAAATCAGAAATATATTTATAACCTCAGAAAATATTCTTTTAAACCTTTAAAAATTTGAAAATTAATAAAGAGCAGACTCTTTGGTGGGTTAGATATTATATAAAGTATTACAATATGTTAAGTTGTACTTGTAAAATCAACAGGTAGACTTTTAATGAATTCCCTCCTTTTAGATATTCCTTTGATGTCCACCAGCACCACAGCACATAGGGCAGCATGCTTTTTGTAGGCATACTGCCTTTTTGTAGTTCCTCAAATACCCAAAACCAGTGACCAAGACAACTGTAATTTCTGCTTTTTGTCACTAGTTTCACGATTCTGATTCAGAAAGGCAGAAATAAAATATTTTTAATGGAGCCTTCAGTAGGAAGTATTTATTAGAATATTGTTTGTTTGTTTTGGATGAGATTTAGCATCTATTTACCAGTGTGCATCTGCACACACTCCACTCTCTTTGTCCACTGATCAATTTAGAGAATGAGACAAACAATTTGAGTAAATTATTTGCTATTTCCTGTAAAGATATCTAATAATAGAACATTCCCAACATGCTGGGCACAACATGCTTAGGAAGGATGTAGTAAGACATTATTTTGAGCTGCTACATTGCTGTCACCCTCATTTACAGGGCAGTATTAGAATCAATTACTGAAGACCATTAGGTTTATGCAGCTAAATGCAGGAGCATCTCACTGCACCAGCCTGGCCAAAGAGAAGGCAGTTTCACT
This sequence comes from Certhia americana, assembly GCA_018697195.1. NCBI lineage: Eukaryota > Metazoa > Chordata > Aves > Passeriformes > Certhiidae > Certhia > Certhia americana. Next base: position 8,403,579 of record CM031867.1, on the reverse strand, counting down.
GCTGTTATCTTTGCATTTTTGGCTCTGGGATCAATTGAACAAACTTTGGGGAATAATTTGCTGCTTTCTGTAAACAGAAGAATAGATGTCATACATGTTTCATGGGACAGGAAAAGCTATTCAGGTCTCTAATAACAAATATTGTTATTTGCTTTAAAGTTGTCAGAGACTCTTAGCTGACTTGGAAAGATGATCATCTTTCATCTAGCACTTCAGACTTCATTAAAGTTAGTGGGACAACAAAAAATTTCTCCAAAGAAAACTTCAAGCTTGCAGTTCTGTGAAATTATAATGAGGGAAGGTACCAAGAGTGCAAAAAATGTGTGACTGAGGAGCTTATGCAGCGTTTCCTAGAGGAACTGAAGGATCTAGTCCCACCATTTGCAGCTCCAGAACCTGGGCTAGGAAGTTTTGTTTGAATTCTTGGATTAACAACCAAAAAACCACCTGCATCTCCTCTCCTATTCATGCTTAAGATTCTCTCTCCAGAACAAGAAAGTGCATTATTCCTTGAAAAATCAGTCCTTGATTAATTCCTTAAACATTTTTACCTGTACTTGCAGGTGTGATTTGTATTGAACCAAGGGCTATAGATCACCCTGGGCTTTAAATCTTTCTGTATACTCAAATTGACCTGTAATAAAATGGAACATTTTGTTCTAGAAATTTAATTACTCTCAACAATGACAGATGATCTGGTCTGTGGCTTCCTAGAAAACTGTTAGATGATCTTTATTGAGGAGTCACTCTTTTTATTAATTGGTAAGTTACACAACAAAAGAAAATAAATGAAAAGAAGGCCATTTCTCTATTAGGTGCCCTAACACTGCAGATGGAGTTTGTCACAGAATGGAAGATGTTATTGATTGAAAGAACACAAAAAAGAACAGATCGTATTATGCTCACAGTAAATGATGAAACTATTTAGCTAGCTGCTTTCAGTTTGCACTTTCAGTATCTCTGCATTAGTAACTTGCATTTGTATAACTTCTATACTCTAACGAAAAGAAGAATACTTCGGAAAAATCAGTAAGGAACAAATGGACCATGCATATTATTAGGAGAAAATGCTCTTCTGTGAATTGGAATACAACTTAGAACACAAAGTTCTAAAAGAATCCACTAGGAAACATGGATTTACTGGAAAAAAACCCAAACCAAAACCCACCCAACACTGTTACAAATCAATTTTAAAAGTGTGTGGACAAACTTCATCTGATTAAATCAATATAGCCCTATTATAGTGAAACAAATGAAGTAAAAATTTTTTGTATTACCTGAGGATATAGCCTTTCATATTATCTTGCTGAGCTTATGGGAGTAGCTTACTTCTTGATGATTAGTTTATTTAGATCACAATGGGGATTTTAAAAGACAGAATAGAAAACAAAAAAGTAAGCCTCCCTTTATGTTCCTTTACGCTGAGAAACACAGTTGCTATTTTCAAGCAATTGGTATTTTCAAACAAACCAATACAATAACTGCCCCAAACCTGAGAGGAACTAAGGTGGAAAATACTTGACTTTTTTACTATCCTGAAAGAGTCCTGCTTGCTATTAGTGAAATTAGTGGAAGAACTCCCCTTAAATTCAACAAAACCAGGCTGTGGTAATTCTTAGAGTAAGGCAAAAGAACAACCTTAAATTTCCAACAGCAAAGGTTTCTCTCCTTTGCAATAAAATCTTAGAATATATTGATATAGTAACATTAAAATTATGTTTATACTTCATCTTCACTACATTTATTTTCAGTACAACACATTATAAACTGAAATTAGCTGGGCAGTGATTAATTTCATGAGGTAAGGATGGTCTGGTGCTTTAGCATGTCCATATGATAGTTGGTTGTACTGGCATTACAATAAATTTTTTCAATATGGATAGACTACTGAACTGGGAAAAAGCCTGGCTAGCTTCTAACAGGACTGTATCCAAAATGGATACTCTCTGTTCTTTAAAAATGATCCATCCAGCTCATAAAGTTTAATCTCAAGAGAAGCCAGAGCCAGTTTGGGATACAGGGCAGCTGTGATGTGCTATGCAGGCCTGATGAGGCACGATGGTAGGAAGAGCCTGTAAAAACTGAGACACTGATGAAGACACTAAAGAAGAAATGAAAATAAATAATGACATCTGAGAAACAAACATCAGTCCTTTTTAGTGTTTCACCAGCTCATCACACTTGTTTATTAGAGTTTTCCCTCACTAAGCAGCACCAGAACATTAAGACTCTCACAAATGTACAAATACAGTAATTATAGTTCACAACTACTGGGTTTTGTGAACAGGTTTTTATGTCTAAGTGTGATAATACTACAGAAACTATAGAACTGCACTATTTCATGACTTGTTATGAAATTGTTTTCTATAGTTTTTACTTTAAAAATACTACTCTAAAATTTTAACATAAAATATCACTTTACTCAATAAAGTGCAGTAATGCATTTGAAGATTTAGGTGTTGTTTTGGTTTGTTTTTAAAAAATCAGACTGTCCATTCAAAGTCAAGTTACCAGACCAGTGCTCTCTGTAACTGCAAAGGTTGGATTCCTTCTTTTTCACATTAATGCCTCAGCTTCCAGATTCCCAATGTCTGTATTTGCCTGTACTCTCAATGTTCTGCTTTGGACAGACCATCATGTGACTGTTCTGAAGAGCTCAGAAGTGCTGCCTGTTCCACAGCACTTGGTATAGGAGAGCAGGTCCAGGGCAGTGTGGCCTCTGCCCGAGCCAAAGCTGCCCCTGTGCACAACAGAAAGAGGCCAGGGCAGCTCCTTCTTGGAGCCAGAACTGCTCTTACCTCCTTGGCTCTTCTTCACCCTACTAACATTGTGCCAGTATTTTTTTTTTTGCAACAAATTTCAGTTTTCTCAATTCTACCCTTAGATTAGTGGGATTCTGTGGGTAGTTATCATTACTTGAAAGTGCTATTGTCTGCATACAAAAACATTATAAAGCAGAAGCCTTTGAACTGCCTTTTGCAGTTGGAGTTGGTGGCTTAGACACTGCACAGAAGTGATTCAGTAGGTGGAACACACTGCAGGTCAGACATACTTGAAATTGTCAGTAATTATGCTTTATGACATTGTCTTGATGGATAAAAGTTGATATCATAACACTGGGTTAGTAAAACACTTTGGGATGAAAAGAATCTTAAAGAAATAAGTACATTATTTTATAAGTCATCCCTCCCATGCACCATGAAAAATTTTGAAAAGGAAAAGCAAACAATCATTGAAGACAACATGAAAGATTTCTACCTGCTGTTGGGTTAGCCATTGATTTTTCTGGCTGAGAATGTCTTTTCATAGTTACTGATTACCAGGCAACCACAAAGGAGCTTGATTCAAGATCCACTATAGAGAAGAGGGAAAAAAACCCAACCCAGCCTTAATCAGTCTCCTATTTATTGTAAGAATGAACAACAGTCCTGTTTGGAAATAGGTCACAGGAGGAGGGAAATGCAAACAGCAACCACTAATGCACAATTCACCTAAACCACATCACATTATTTTTGTAAGAAAAATATTCGCATTCCTGGTGCAATAATCTGTTGTGTACAGGACAGCAAGATGTATTTGTTTGGGAGTTTTAGGTTTTTTAAGATGGGAGCTTTAAGTTCAGAACTGGTATTTTTGTGTTACATTGCCTGGCAGCATAAATGAGCAATCTGAACCAGTATTATTTTCAGATTTCAGTCACTAAACCTAGCACAACAAATGAACTTTAGACCTGGGAAAATGCAGCCGAGAGTGCAAATTAGTTTCACTAACAGCTATTCAGAAGCATTTGATTGCTTAATGGTCTTTAAGCTCAAGAGTCAAACATTGCTTCATACAGAAGCCAAAGTTGTTTTATATACCTGCACAAGAGCGTTTATTTTAAACAAGCAAAGCACTCGCCAAATCTGCACTCATGGTTCCTCAGATTTCTCTCCCACCACACAAATGCATTCTTTACAAGCCAGCTCTTGCATTCAGTCAAGTGGCAGAGTTTGCACTATGGGAAAGTAGGACTTCATTATACAGAGACTAAAAAAATCAGTCTCACATCCCAACATTAGATTGTCAAATAATTTACACAGAAACTAGCTTCAAATATGGATATGTGAGGGCTAAGGGGACATATTCTTATTTCAGCCTGCTCAAACAAAGGGGTTTTGGTCTATTTTCCTTAAGAGCTGCTGTAGTAGTAGGAAATACCTTCTTAAAGCACTAATGATCTGCATCCCCTTTGTGCTTCACTATAATCTGTTGGACAGCATTTGATAAATGTCACATTTAGCACCAAAAAACAAAGGGTAGGCTCAGAGTTGAAAAAGAATTAGGAAACTCAGTGCAGCAGGTTTCAAATGTCAAGAGCTATTTAGACCTGCTACAGTGCAGAGATACCTTCCAGAGATTCACTGCTGTGGTCATTTGGTATTCCACAGGTCCCCCTGAGTAAAGGGACCCACCAGAAACCCCTCCATGCATCTTGGAAACAGAAAAAGGGCATTCCTCCAAACTTTTATGCAGAGGATACCAAAGATTTTTCATATTCCCCTACTTATAGGTCTACTTAAATGGTTTCCAGGATCCCATCAGCTTTTGACAAAGCAAAATGAAATTCGCGTTCTTTTCCTTGCCCAATTTCATCCATATCCTGCGCTGCTACAGGAACAAACGGGAACAGGCCATCTCTGAGCTGGCTATTGCCAAGAGAAAGGCCCATTGAACAGTGTGGCCAAGATCCCTAACAAAGGCACTACACTTCTCTCTTACAAGTTTTTGGAGTCCACAGATTAATAAAATGATCGTGGTGGGCCAATCACTAAATATACAAAGGGCTAAAATAAAGGCTTTTAAAAAATAACTGATGTAAATTTTAAGAGTTATCTGAAATGCACATTAATTCGATCTAGCACTACTGTGCCCATTTTCTGGTTCTTTCCTTTTTATTTTCTTTTCAAGCAGGTAAATACCTGACAGAAACTGTGGGTTTGTAAAGCCTCAGTAAAGCCATTTCAATTTTAAATCTTGTGTTACTCGGGACATTAAGTAACTTGCAAAGGATTCCTGGTGTTGAATACTTCTTTCCCTGGGATCATCTCAAACATCCTAACAATCAACTTTGAAGGTTAGTTCATTAGGCTTCAGGGCAAATTACAACAGGGAAGAGCCTATGAGTACTTTAGCACAGGAAAATCTACAACAATGAAGAAATTAAGCACCACAAGAACAGCAAAGCTGTTTTCAACCTGTAGATGAAATCATGAATAATGTATCTGTCAGAACTGCTAGTAAATAACGCCTGGAAATACACATTTAGGTCACTGTACCCAGAAAACATTTGTAAGGAAAACTTTTGAAACCACTGCAAATTAGGTAGAATATAAAGCTTTCAAAATCTGCACTCTCAAGACAAACAGTTTTAAGACATACTAAACTTGATTCTTAGAAAATTATTTTGCATTGTTAAGCAAAAGAATCAAGTCCTAGGAATCAGCAGAATAATGACTTTTGCCCCTTTAACAACAGCTGGAATAATTAGGGTTTTTTTTGTTACAGCCTCTAAATAGGTAAATATACTCCCTTCTTGAGTAATTACACACTATCTTCTATGGCTTTTATTCTTTAGGAAATAAACTTAGAGTCAAACATTCAATTTTAAGATCTATCATGAGTTTTAACATCCATCAAGATGTCAAATGGCTGGCTGCATTTATTTACAATACATTTTTCCAGGTAAACTATTTTCTAACCAGCTGCTCACATTATATTTAGGCTATACTCATGATGAATCCAGACATAAAATGGAAAAGGTCCTTTTTGAAAGTACATTAAAAAAGTTGCCCCCAGCCACTGGACTACAATTATTTTCTAAAGACTTAGATCTAGGAAAACAAGTTTAGTGTTAGTATTTAAAAACCTGAGCTGTAAAAATCTGACAAAACGGAATCAAGTCATGTCTCACAAATAGGAAGATTTACTTACATTTCAGCTTCTTTTCTGCCACAAAGGAGAAGACTGTCAATTAACAAATACATAGATTTTTAACTATAAACACCATTTGATCCATTTTCTTTTCAGTTAAAATATTCTCAGCAAATCAATTTAATGCCAAGCAGGAAGATATACAAACATTTCAGCTTATTTATGGATTTCCAATAGTCTGGAAAACTACCAGAACTTGCAGTATGTGCATGTCTCCCAGGGAAGGACGAGAGGAACACACTTCAGTAACATCAGCCTTGCTTCAGGAACTGCTGAACATGGATTTTAGCTGGAAGTAAATCCAATTAACTCTTGCATAGTTCTACACAACCCCCCCTCAGCATGGCAGCTTGGAGCAGCTGCTGCCCTGCACCTGCAACACCACCTCAAAGCCAATTTTGGAAGACAAAGGAAATGGATCCTTCCATAAGTTTCCTACTTATTTGATGATGAAAATTAGACAAAAATCATACATTACGGAATCTTTCCACATGTATTATCTTCCATTTATTCTCAGGCTTACAGACTGCTCCTGCTTTCCTGAGAGGAAAACCAGCAGACCAGGGCCACCTGAACAAAATCAGCTTCCAAACTCCAGGCAGAGGGGCCCAGGACTCAGCTGGGGAAGGACCCTGTTACTACAACAAAAAATGTTACTCGAGTAACTCTTTCCACAGTGCTGTGAAGGGGGAGACAGGGTGTCAAGAATAGTGATAAACTGCAGTAGTTAGATTAAACATTTATTTTTTTTTTCATATATTCACAAAATCTTCACAAAAGTATTGAAACTCAAAAAGGAATTAGACTTGAGTCAAATACAGAGATGAAATGTACAAGACAAATGAGCAGGCAAACTAAAAGGTCTTGAAAGTATTTTACTTCAGATTGAAAAACGAACAGTTCAACTGTTCCGTTTAAATAAAGTTTTGCAAGATATACAGTATTTTATGAATACAATGCTGGTCATTTGAGGCAATGTAAAATACCTCAATTTTTCCTTCATGCTTTTTTTTTTTTCTTTTTTTTTTTCTTTTTTTTTTTTTCTTTTAGAAAGATACTGTTTACCAAAAAGAAACTTGAGCAGTCCAGGAAAAGCTATTTTCCATTAAATTTATGAAAACCATAAATTGAGGCAAACCTAAGATTCCCAATGGAATCAAGATTATCTTCCCGCTACCACCACCTTAAAATTATCACATGCTTATTGGAACACTAATATCTGCACCCTAGGAGTACATTTGCTTTCAACAATGAGGGTGATTCTTTTAAAAACACTTCAGTGTGGTAAATGCGATACAGATCTTTGCAAGTATTAAGTTTTGGAACAGTTTTGCTAATAGCAGCTAACAATACTGGATTAATATAATTTATAAATAATTGTTCCCTAAGCGGTGAACATAAGTCTACACATTCACAATAATCTAAAACAAAATAAATAGTGACTATGCATAATGTGGTACAACTTTTACTAGTTTCTATGAAGAAAAGCTGAACATCTTGATAAAATTATCTGATCAAATTAAAATATGACTCTAAAAATTCTTTAAAATTGTCAAATTAACATCACTTAAGCTTAGTGTTGGAGTAAATGTTATGACTTTCTGTATTTTTGGAATATATATATATATTTTCCTTTTTGAAGTAAAACACTTTAACACATTGAAAATGTTTATTAATTTAAGTGATGACATCAGTTCTGGTCTCATTTACTTGAAAAATCATTGCACTCATTAGTGCCCATAAAGGTCAGGTTGGTCTGTAGTATTCTGTAAATGTATATAAAAAAAGTTTCTCAAAGCTAACAGTACTTTTTATAAAAGCATCATCTCAGAACTGCTGCATTTAATACAGCCACGTACGCCAAGTACAGACTTTCCCCTTTACAGAAATATGTGAACGTAAATGCCACTTAACTCTCTACCACTGAAGTGTCCCAACTCCTGTTCCAAACTATGCCTGTGAGTGCAATTTTCCATTTCATTCGCATTCATGGCATCAAAGGTACTGCAACCTAGACTTGTGATGTGACTGAACCATGTACATGTGGAGTTTCCATGAAATGAGAACTAGGTCAATGAAGAAATATTACAAGATATGAAAGGTTTGGGTCTTTAAGGCAATATAAAGTATATTTCATTATTTGAAATTGTTTTGTTTTTAATAATTAAGTGTAAATATAAAAATGCCTAAGAGGGGAGTGAGAAAAAAATACTTTAATTGTAAAATTTACTTAAAGCTTCAACAGTTATCACCTCCTACTGGAGTTAGCAAAAATATAAAAGACAAAAAAACCCAGACCTGGAAGGGGGAGGAAAGGCACAAACAAGGAGGCATGGGATTAAAGCAGCCCAGGAATGCAAACGTCTGTAACAAACTGAGTCTTGTTGTTTTGATTTTTAAAAACCAAAAAAAGAAAACAATCACCACCATCAATCCAAAAAAAACAAAAACAAAAAAAAAAAACAAACCAACAAACAAAAACAAACCCTGAGTGGCCTTTTGTTGTTTCTTTAAAAAAAAAAGAAGGAAGGGTTGAGGAGAGACCACTAAGGGGAGGAAGAGAAGGATGCAACTATAAAACCCCACTGCCTGAAATGATGGCACTCTAGAAAACAAGGTGAAGGTTACTTCTCAGAGATGACAAGCTCAGTGTCTACACAAAGTACATGTACACTTTATACAAATGAAAATCTTCATTTGCCACCATAAACCTTTCTTTCAGAGGAACAGCTTTTGCAGATCAAAAGTTCTATGAGATCTTCCAAATGCCAAGAAAAGAAATTCTGAGCAATATAACTAGCAATGTCTCTTTATATGGATGTTAAGATGACAATTCAGATTATTTTCCAAACTAATCCTGAGAAAAATTTATGTTTACAATTTAAACAGTAATGTTATGTAAAAAGTATTAACAAATCCACTATTACAAATGTCAGTTTTCCTATATGGTCATCTATATATACACAATAAAATGGTAAGTATATGCAAAAATAATTAAAAAATCATGCACAAATTACTTTCACCTTTAAAGGCTGGGTTTCCCTCAAAATACAATTTTTTGCCTTTTTTTTTTCCTATTTTTTGTGTTTTATTTGTTTGTTACCACCCCCTAGACACACTGAGTACTATCTCTACAGGTCAGCATGAGCTGATGGGAAATACATTTATTTTACATTCAAGCTTTTATATCCTAAATGACCCTGTTGTAGCGTATGACTTATCAAATGAGCAGCCTTTTTCCTCTTTTAAAAAATTTTTTTTTCCTCTTTTTTCTTTTTTTTTTCCTTTTTTTTTCTTTTTTTTTTTTTTCTGCAGTGATCAATCTTCATGTTCCGTTCCGTGGCGAGCTGGGAAAAAAAAATGCAGTTGCTAATCTATGTCTGAACAGTCTGAAGCTCCAGAAGAGATCCAAGGAGTCACTATCAAACTATCCTGTAGCATGAGATCATTGCACACAGAAGAACAGTCATAAAGTAGGCAACTATCTACAAAGGTCTGACAGGGCTGCATCCCTCTTGTGTTTCCTCTTTTTGCCATGGAAAAACTGATGGTGTGATTTGCTGCCTTGGTGTTGTTTGTTTGTGACTGAGGTACCATGGCTTGAGTTTGTTGGACCTTGGAAGCCTTTGTTAGAAGAGCGAAATAACCGAGTAGATCCATGCTGTGGAGGAAAGGGAACATGGTGAGTCTGTGCCAGTGGGAATAAAGCATGGCAATCACACATCCCTGCTTCTGGATAACCAGCATGGTCACTTGTGAAAACAACACACTTGAAAAACCTGCTATGGCAGAAGAAAGCTGGCCATTGCTGAGACAGCAGCACAGCACTGCCAATCTCCCATTTGAATTGTTGCCAACAAATGTTCACTTCTAGCTCCAGACAGGTCCAGAGGGAGGAGCAAAGCCCTTGGAATTTTGGAAAGTATAAAGGTATTTTACAGAAATGTCCGTAATCCAAGACAACACAGGAAGATTGCTCAGATCTGATCCAGGACTAGTATTACACCACATCTTTTCAGAGATGGGGTATGTCAGATCATGGACAGGCACATTCCAGCCTGGAATTAGTTCTGCACAATTACACAAACACACCCTCAAGGCACAGCCAAGGCCTGGCGTGTGAATGGTCTTTTTAGAAGACAGATCATCAGCAAATAAGAGGCATGTCTTCAGAATTATTTTCAGGAAAAGTATTCCAGAAGGTTCTGGACTATGTTTCAAACATAAAAGATCTAATTTCTAAAAGAGTGTAAGAATTTAAACTGCGTATATCCGGGGTATAGTGTATATAGAGGCATAGGACATTTCCAAAATAGTGAGCAGCCATAGAAGCATTCCTCAGTGTGGGTAATCTCCTAAATGCATAAGCTCTGATAGGTGGCATCATAAGGATGTTTGGCTAGAAGGCACAATGAGGGGAGAATGTCATGTATCAGCAAAGAATCTTCACCTCCCTTAGTGGAAGACAGATCAACAAGTATCAACAGCTGAAAGAGCAGACAGACAGAGTTTTAAACACACATTTTTGCTAACTGCTTTCATTGAGTGTAGGCATGCCTCATTTCTCAAATTTGGCAACCAAAACTGGACTGACATGCTTTTTGCAAAGGAGGAAATGGGTGCAACTTGTTCAGCTGTATACTTCTAGCAAATTTGGTCAAAATTTGGTCAAAAATTGCCAAAATAAAGTCAGACCAATTTCATCCGTTCTATAGCTGGGAAAGCCACAGTTGCAAATTCATCTGTGCAAGCTTACCAGAGAACTAGGTGGCTTTAGATACAATCAGTGCTGGAAGTGCTTTTTAATGGGGCAAAAGGGAGGTGAAAAATGCAGTGTTCCCTTTCCAGAACAAGTTACTATAATATCTTCCATAGGGAATATGTGTAATATTCAAATAATCTACACAGTTGCTGCTTCCAAACATTTCACAAACCTGAGATTTGTTCGTGTTGCTGGATGTATTGGCTGTTTGGCTATTTTGTGTTTTCCCACTTGACTGGGAGGATTCCAGTGACACTTCTTGTGACCCCACTCTGTTTGTGGTAGACTGACGACAACTCAACTGTTTAGAGGTTTTGCAAGGTGTTCCATCAGAATCCTTCAGGAAAATGTAAAGGATTAGTGAGTTTTTCTTAAGAGTGAGTATTTCTAAAAGTGAATTTTCCTTTAAAAATAAAGTTAACAGTGGACAAAATTGAAAACTTATTTATTTCACTAGATATTAAAATTCTTTCAATCCAGAATTCTTGTTGAGTAAAACAGATTTAAAGATTTATTGATGTGATATTCTGGTTTTGAGATTTGCCTTTGATTTTTTTAAATAGAATTGCCAAACAGATTTTTTTCAAGGCTTTTGGCCTGTTTGTTTTTTAAAGCACGTGGCTTAGGACCACCAGTCTTTTTTATTTTTGAAATACAGTTTTCCCAGAGAAAAAAGGGCTGTGGAACTTTGTATCTACTGTATTCACTTTCTACATGTATTGTGTCAAAAACACACTGCAACTTCTATGTGTAGAAATTGCATAAGAGTTAACATCTTATGCAAGTTAGGATTCTGGATGAATTAATTGACTAGGATTGTGAGCGCCCAATTTGTGACAATATAAATCCGAGGAAAAAAACCCAAAGAAATTTTAAAAAGCAAAGTTAGAAAATCTCCAGCACTTACTACATCACTAGAGCTGGACAGTGTGGATGATGATGATGATAAAGGACCTGATGAAGAATTTGAAGAATGTTTACTAAGTGTTTCTGAAGTTTTATTTCTAGGTTTTCCCAGTGCTTCGTTCTCTTCAGCAAGGTTATTGTTGCATTTGTCCAGCTGCTGAGTATCTACTATCAAGGTTACTCCATTACCTAGTAAAAACAAAACAGAAGTATCACCACATTTAAATGCAAAAATATGTTGCCTTGGGTTTTTTTAATATAGCCCCTAAGATACAAAACACATGTTACATCCCACAGAACATGCACAGACATCTGCACACATCCACACCCTAAATCCGTGCAGACGCACATGAGTGCATCCGTGTGTGTGCACTGCAGGCCAGCACCTCCTACAGGGGTGATGACTTCCTGATAGGATTCATTAATGCACTGAGCATTGCCCATGGTTTGAGATGGAAATTAGGGACAGAAGATGTGAAAGAAGACAGTAACAAAGTTCAGATGTGTTGCTGTAGATTGTTTCATGCTATGCTTCGATAGCACTCAAATACATGGGTTAAAATTCTGTCCCAATACTCAGCAACTCCAATTTTTCTTCTGTGGGAGCTGCTAGGATCAGAAGAACTCCAAATAAGTCTCACTGCTTTGTAGGATTTCCTACATTGAAAATTCAAGATACAGAACTCTCATATCTCAGTAAGGTCTGCCTTAAAAAAAAAAAAAGAATTGGAACTTAAATTTGAACTAAATCAATGAGACAACCACTGTTACTATCACCACTACCTTCCCAATATGGGGTTATTTTTCTTTTTTTGATTGCTGTTTAATCTCAAATAAGACACTTAGGAGGTAGAGATTTCCATAGTGTCTATGCATGTAGGCAGCTAAAAGGGAGGTGATGGAAGCTCCTGGGACTGAGCATTGGCTGTCTGCCATTCCTGGGGACAGCAGGGCCACCAAGCCTGCAGGCTGACAGCTCCAACAGCACAGAGCACATTCAGCTGACAAATCACTAACACAGCTTCTAAAAACAAGTAAACAAAATCCCAGCCTAGCCAGAAGAATGGGTCCTTGCAACATCTTCTCTGATTAATCACTAACAGGAGAACACTTCTGACAGGGAACATTCTAAAATTAACTGGAGAGTATTAAAATTAATTCTAGTTTGAAAACTTCCAGACAGCAGATACACCTGCACTGAAAGAGGGTGGCAGCTGTCTGCTGGAGTCAGAAGATGGGCAGTGGATTAAAGGTGGTTCAAAAGGGCATTGTCACCGAGTTCTCTGGCTAGATTTTGTGTGTTTCCACTTGTTAAAAACAAGACCTTGATTGATATTTCAGAACTTTTCTGTTTAAAAGACTTATTCCACTTATATAGTGAATCCTGGCTTAAGTATTACTTCCTTACACATATGGTATGTTAGACTTTAAAATTAAAATTAAAAATGCAGAATTTAAGGATTCAGATTTAAACTAGCATGAGCAGTAATTCTTGTTAAAACCTTGTCCAAATTTAAAGGACAAAGGAAGTGTGACACTGACTATGTGGTAATTTCAATTGGATGTTTTTCCAAAATTTCTTTTTGGAAGGCAGCAATCTTTACAGACCTATCTACTGACCAAATCTATTGTAGTACAATAAAGAAGGGGACATTTTACTCTTGTACAAGTCTGACTTTCCTGGATGAAAAGACAGGAATACTGAACAAAAAAAGGAAATTGCTATTAAGATGCACACACTGACTTATGTGAGGCAAAAGGAACAACAAAATCTATACAAGCAAAATGTGCAGGAAGTTTACCCCCTCAGACCTGCTGAGTCAAAACTCACCATTACATGAGGATTCTGTTCTGCTTTGCATTCCCCACTGCTTGGATATCCAGTCTCTGTATGTGGCCACTTCTTGTGTTACTCTAATTATTCTCCCTAATATACTGCAAACCAGAAAAAAAACCAAAACCATCACCACAATTAATTTTTAGACACAGAAAAATATAAACAATGAATGTCTGAGATTTAGATGCAGAGACCTTACCTTTCTGTTTCGTTGTTAGGATAATATTTAGCTATTGGGGAAACCGCATGGCTCAGTACAACATAGGCATAATCAAAAGCCTGCTTCACTTGCATGGCACCATAGGAACTCCTCCCAACATCATTACCTTAAAATAAGAATATAAATAAATTAGTAAGATTGAAACTGTGGTTATCACCTTTCAGGCAGGAGACAGCAATCTGTTTTAAAAATCGTCCTTAAGTCCCAACTAACTGCAGCCACTTCTTGTATCAGCATAAAGCATAAATATTTGAAAGAGCTTAAAAGATCTACAGATATTTAGATGTAAAGAAGTCCAAACTGGCAATTCTCTGGGTAAAAGTACAATACATGATGGAAAAAAAAAATTCTTGCAGCGTATCTAATAAACATTTAACAGTACTGTTATTCCATTTTGGTTTCTGAGGATACCTGGCTGTAATGGATCCTCAATGTACAGCATTGATGGTCTGTAGCCATCCAACATGCTTTTCTGCACTTCATCCTTGGCAACATAAGAGCCACCATCCTTTATTCGGATTCCAGTCTTCAGATAATTGAAGTGACGTCCATATAATTCAAAAAACTCTATTAAAAGAACACCATAGTTGGCATTGGGCATACAGGCATCTTCCCTGGGATGCAGCTATTAAGAAGAGAGAAAAAAAATTCATTCTTTTAAGACTTCAAGTTCTTCTCTTTTTCCCAGAAAACATGTCAAAATACAGTAACAAATAATAATGAAACAGATATGTCTAAATATAGTACTTTCCTTTGATAAAGCCATTTTGCATCTTTAAGATGCTATGACAACTTTTATAAAATAATTTCCTCTTTAAAAAAAGGCTGTCAAGCACTAATCTTTTTGCACTTGACCTTTTAGTCCAATAAGTGAACTTCCACCACTAATGGCAGAGTTCTTGTGAAAAAGCAGATATTGCACCTCACAAACCTGGGTCTGCAATACAGATACAGACTTCTCATGTGCACAGCTACGTACAGGATCCCTACTGCTGTTAAATAAGCAGCCTGAGAGACTGTGAACAAAATCAGCTCAGAATTGTAACAGATATGAAACCTGACCTTTTTTTTGTAATTGGCTTTTTAAAATGAGCAAATGGAACTGCAAAGACATCAGCAAACAACGAGTTTCAGTTCCAGGCTTAGGTTTTCGAGTAATTACAGTCTGGAAAAGTATGGACATACACTTGCAAACACAGTTATGTGTAACATTTAGTTCAGGAAAAAGAACAGGGCTGATACAGCCAGAAATCAGCTACTTCATATTTGTCAAGTATTTCCCTCCCCCAGGCACAACAATATAGATTTAGCTCATGCATTTTGTTCGATTACATTTAAGAGGAAGTTGTAAAACAACTTTCAAATATCAAACTTTGTTTGATATCAGCTTAGAAACTCAGAGAACCAAGATTACACTGTGCTTGTGACAGCACATACAGGGTGTGTGACCTGGAGACCAAGTGTTTTAAAGGACGGCTGCAGCTAATACCTTTTGGAATTTGTTCCAAACAAGTTATACAAAATTCAAGTTTTTTTACTATGAATGACACATGTCATATTACGTATATCATAATCAGATGTATCAGTGCCTGGCACTGGTACACCAAGAGATGTTCCAAACATCTTTCCTACCATATGTATCAGCATCAGAGAAAGAACAGAAAATAGGTGGGTCATATCTAATTTTAAATGAAAAGGGGGTGCAACCCCCAAAAATGATAGCTTAAATAATTGAATTTAAGGCTTGATCAAATTCCTTCTTAAGATGATGTCCTTATGCACCAATAGCATTGATAGATTCCATTGAACTTACCTGAAGGAAACTGACAGCCATTAAAAAGAGACTATAAGAACCAATTCCACCCGTAAATACTTCATTAAGGTCCCTCTGCAACAGGAACTGTTTCAATACTAAAACTAGAAATGGTAACACAGGATATTTCTGAAAGAGAAGAACAAAGCTGTTACAATACTGTGATGCATGCATACAATGGATGCTAAGAGAGCATATTGAAACTATCTGGTTTATTATATTTTGTCTTAAAGCTAACTATAAATCCAAACTATCATTTTTAGTAACAGTGGAGAAGCCACAGACTTTACCTGTTTGGTGGCAGATATTGACAACAGAAAAAAGTTATTACATCACAAAATCTGAAGTATTTCAGTTGAATATATATACATACATACAGACACACTTACTTTTCTCATACAAGTAAAAAGTATAGAAAAGGAAGAACTGTGGAGATATCAACACCTGTAACAAAACCTTGTGAAATACCTCTGGGTAACTGGTCCTTCAATGGGTTTATCTGCATGGATTCCCCTACAAGGTGTGGAGAACACAGACCTTTGGGACAGCAGTGAAAGCTGGGCTATGCCTGCACTCTGCATACCCCCCACAGGGGAGAGGCAAAAGAGCCTTAATAATATCACTGCTTTTATCAACACAGAGCCAAAAAGTTCCTTAGTGTCACAGATGAAATGTGGGTCATGACCACAAGAAGATTAAAGGCAAAGAAGAATTTTGCTAAGAACTTCTCTGCATAGGCCTTATGGTGTGTATTTAACAAAAGATCCCTAACTATCTAAGTGAAGACTTTGAACTGTTAACTGTAACTTCCAGTCACAAGCTGAAGTGTTGAATATCAGTATATACAAAAATTTAAAGATGGGATTTTTCTCAGAAAAGTGCATATCCTTAATAAAGGCTCCAACTGCCTCAGACTTCCGAAATAACCTGGATGAAGAGAAAGAGGCATTTCCAATCGTAATGACAAACATGACATCTCAGGTATTGAAGTTAAGTGGGACAAAATAAGACCCAGGAGAATGCCCCTGCAAGTGTTTTATTTAGAGTGCCTCAAGAACACAAATGAAGTCACTTGGCAAGAACACACCAAGTTTTCTCCAAGTCAGACAAAGGACCCTCCCCAGTAGCACAGCTGCCCCTGCCACCTCTTCCCCAGCTGCCCATGCTCAAGGCCAGCTGTGGTGTGGCCCAGCTGCACAGTCTTGGCTGTGGATAAGAGCCCTGTGGGAAAGCACCACGTGGGCAGCCCTGCTGGGAGTGTCTCCATGGCTGGAGAGACACTTCCCATCTCAGCTGTTCCCTGCTCTGTCAGCCCCAGCCATGCTGCCCACACTGGTGCTGATCCTGACCCTAATCCTGACCCTCCCCACAGCCTCAACAACCCCACAGGTCACTTGTCTGCCAGGCACTGGCCAGGCTGGGAGCTGACCCCAGCTACTGGCACCAGACCTGCTCTGCTCTTGGGGCTGGGGGTACCACAGGGCTGCAGCCTTGCCCTTGCTGCCACACCCCACTCCTTGCTCCATCCCCAGGGACACAGACCCCTCTTGCCCGCTGACCCAAGGCCAAAGGGTCACAAGTAACCCAGGCAACTTGATTTTCTATGCTTTCACACAGGAAAACGCCTTCAGGCTTTCATGAAAAGACTATCTCCCATCTTGAAATTCACAAGTGTGTAGAACTGCAGTTAAAAGAGCAGAACACTTTAAATATGGATTAGTGCATTTTCCTTAATTGTTGTACCATTAAAACTACTCCACATTTTATTCTTGTATTTTAGTATCTTCATATCTTTTAAGGCAATATATCTAAAACTTAAGAACATCACTCAGCATTCTCAGACAATAAAAAACAACAGAGAAAAAGTGTATCTCTAGTAAGGATGCAGTCAAAGTAAAACAGAAAATAAAATTAAGTTATCAAATACTCAGCATGTAGTTCCATGAGAGTGTTGCCTAACCTTGATAAAATCTTTGATGAGCTGGGCTGCTTTAACCCCATTCTGTACATTAAAGCTTATATCAACTTTTACTTCAGTGAAGGAATCTGTCAGTTTAATAATAGGTACCTGCAAAAGAAAGATACAGTAAGTCAATACAGATTTCCAAGACACTTAGTTTCATTTATAACTCATATGCACCAGTAAAACTGAAATTTTTCATGAATTTATAGGACTCCTATTTATAAACTCACTCGCCTTGCCAATCTGTTTACATAAACTTTGCTTTTCTAGCTCCTAAACGCTATTTTCAATTTGCAGTCCTGCTGAACAGAACTTAATGCTTCGCCTTTCAGGCAATTTATTTTGGATTTGGGTGAGTTGCTGTTGCAGCAGTTCAACTACGGTGGGGACCACAGACACCAGAGGGAGACAAACACTGGAGAAACACAGAGAAAAGATCCTGGAGACATCAGAAATGACACAACTCATGTCACTGGGGTCATCACTTCCTCACCAAAATGAACTCCAATCAAGAAGTACAAGATATGGAGAGCACTCTGACTTATCTCCACCTAAATGACTGCCAAATTACCTCTACTAAATAAAAGATATGACTTAGATACCCCAATACTCTTACAATTAGCAAAAGGTAGGAAATCATAATGGAATTAATCTATTTTTGCAAGACATACCTCTATCTACTTAGACAAGGCTGTATTTAGCACTTCTATGTGAAAACTGATTATACCTGCTTACTTGCAGAAAGAAAAGAGATTGCTTATGTAAAACCTCAGTCCAGAAATGCACTGATAGTTAAATAGTTTAAACACATCAATGCACAATACTGACTAGTCCAATCTCTCTTAAAAGCAACATGCTGTGCATATGAAATATCACACAATTTTCAAATAGAAAAAAGTTTTTGTTATTGTGCTATCAATTATTTTGTCAGTAATAAAAATCATACTAAATAAAAAAGTTCTATATGCTCTATTTTCAAATTTAATATATAAAATAGTTTCTGCTTATGAAAATTCACTCTTTTAACCAACATCTTTCTTTGGTTAGAAATTTAGCTTAGAACAAGGAAATACCCACTTCCCCCAAACTTACAGTTGCTTTATCTAAAACCTTTACTGAGTTTTCATCTGCTACATTGTGCTTTCTAAGAGCTTCTTCCAACGTCCAAAGAGGTAATGTCTCCCATTTTCCAAATACAACTAAATCAATATCACTGAAATGGAAAAAATATAATTATTAAAATTAGAAAACCAATACACTTCAAATACAAACAACTATACATAACTTGAAAAAAGCTGACAGAACATAGCTTAACCAAACAATTAATTACTATTTTTCTGAGGAAATGGTTGGAGATGAACTCTTACACTTGGGGAAATACAGACCATTTCAGGTTACCTAGAGGTGGGGACAGATAAACATAAATCAATTAAGCTGCAAAGCCTAGGATTAGTCTCCTCAGGCTACACTGTGAGTAGAGAGGGATCAGCTTCTCTGGAGTGATCCAGAACAATAAAATAACTTGCTGTGAATCACCACCTTTGGGTTGTATTCATCAGGAATGTCAATTTAACAGCCTGACACTGAAAGTCCTGTTTCCAATCCTCTACCCCCAGATGCAGGACCCTGTCTATTCCTTTGCTCCATGTCTTGTGTTTGCCTAATTTACGGCAAATCAGTACAACCTATTAACGGGTCTGGCAGAAACCTTCTTCACTCCCCCTCTGAAGAGCCCACAGAACATTCTGGGCTAATTTCCTGTCTCTTTGCATCTCTTTGGTTTTCTGGCTGATCAGAGCACCAGAGGGCACAGGCTAAGCTGCTGGCCTGTAGTGCCAAGAACAGGGAGCAAGGAAAGGGAGAAGAAAACATGGCAGCTTGGAGTTCAGGAAGCAACAAGCTATTAAATAAGATCAAGCCACCTAACTTCACTCATTAACTGGGCTCCTTGAAGGGGTCTCCATCCCACTACACTTCCTCCCTATGCACACACATAATCATTTCTCTACACAGGGAGCTGACACCCTAATTCAATCCTTGAACTCAAATTCAAAAGGTGGCTGGTATCACATCTAAAGCCAGTGGGGGCTACTGTGAGACCCTGAGCCTCTCCCTCTTTGCTCCCCAAGGCCTTTGGTTTCCCTGGTTGCCCAGAAACATGAAGGAGGTGAGCATGTAACCCTATAGTTATGCTAGCAGGATGCTGCAGTGATATGGAAAACACAAAAAAAGGTTAGAAACACTTCCCCCTGCAACAGATTCTATAGGTCTGCTGATTGAAAAACACCAGTGCTTTAACAATCCCACAGAAGCTACATCTGGATTAGATGAGCTGGCTCCTGCCAAGCAGCAGTTCAGCCACAGACCATTGGGCTGACAAGGACTTTCAGAAATGTGTTCAAAACTGACTTGGAGAGCAGGAAATGCTGCTGGACATTTCTCTTCTAAGCTAAATTAGTGTTAAACACACTGCTGACAGTTAAAAACAGGAGACATTTTTCTGATGCACACCAAGAGAGAAAAAGCAGCTCTGTTGCCACCTTGAGCATAGATACTGCCTGCAAAGGGCCACAGAGATCCAGCAGCAAAGCAACTGTGTGCCCAAACCTTCAACAGCAGCTTAAGTTAATGGATAGAGAGCAAATCCCAACAGAGACACAGCATCAAAAACACACTTCAGGCCTTTCTGCACCCCAGAGCCTGAAATCTAAACAATTACCGAGAAGTAGGGAAAACCTAGGGCAAAGGGAACTTTTGCTGGAAAGCAACAGTGAATTAATGACCAACACACAAATGAAGGCTATTTTGAAAGTTTGGCAAGCACTGCCACAGGAAGGTTCCTTGTGGGTTTATGTACTGTATTTGAAGTATCTGCGTTTTTTCTCCCCCAAAACCTCACCTCAAATACTGAATGAAACGAATAAGAAAGGCAGTATAAAACAACAGAAAAGCATTTTTGTTACATCTGTTTCAAAACAATCAAGCAAATATAGTAAAGTATCTGTCCATTGGCCAGGAATATTTCTCTAGCATTACCAGCATCAAATCAAATTTAATTAAGCCTATTTAAAATAAATTTTAAAAAACACCAGGAATGAGACCAAATGAGAAGACAATGAGTATTTGTACACCTCATTTCTGGCTTTATAAAGAAAAACTGAGAAATTAGACTTCCTTACAACTCCTGAAACTAAAGCAGGTACTAAAGCATCTGTCAGGTTCTTTCTTTTCAAATAGAGATGAAACAATGATGAGGATATCCCTCACCTGCAGCCACTACTAGATGTCCTCCTGTTCCCAAGTATGGAACTCAGTTCAAAAGTTATCCTCAGATTTATGCTATTTAAATGTGTTTATACCCTGTAGCCATTTAAGCCTTTCACTCAGTTTCTATCTAGTTGTCATACTGTCACCATTTCTATACAGAAGATACCAGTGTCACTGATTAAAGACTCTTAAAGAAAACTAGCAATAAATTTGGAAAAGGCAGATGTTGACTATTGTACAGATTTCACAAAAGAAGACAAAGAAAAAAACCAACTCTGTATGTAACATTTTCTCCTCAGCATTAACATTAACAATGTGATGTTAAAGGTTTCAATTTAGTCATCTGTGGAGGTAAAATTTAGCTTTTCTTTTAGTGCCAACATCTTCCTTTGGTATTAATGAAGCCAAATCCCAGCATGAACCTTTTTTGACCACATGGTAATTCAGATCCTTCTACTGATTCATGCAATTCTATATAGACATGTGTTACAGTCAGTAGCCTTATTTATTCCATTTCTGTACACTTTGCAGAGAACTAATGGCTTAACACTTTCTTAGTGTAACAAGTAATATAGACCCTGGGAGAGCAGATAAATAACCCCAGGGTCACAGGTCCAACAAGTTACTTTTTTTTGTGTGGAATTTATACTGAAAAACTACTAACCTTGTAGGTAAATATAAACCAGTTTTAAAACTTCCAAATATCTGCACCTGAAACACAAGAAAAGGACATATAAGAAAACATACAGGAAGAAATAAGAAATTTTTCAGGCTTCAGAAGACAAAGAATTCTATTAAGCTGCTTGCAAAGCCTGGCTATTGCTACCCTCCATTGGTAGATTCTGGTATTGCTAACAGGCACTCAGCACTTCTGTTAAAGCATACACATCTTCAATGTACTACAAACAGCTGATCCTCATTGTTTTTACTCATAAAACATTAATAACTTTGATTTTTCTAATAAAAAAATGCTTTGCAATGTAAAAATTGTTCCCATGACCAGATTTATCAAAAACCCAGAACTCAAGATTCTGAAATGCTTAACAATTACAAAACATTTAAGAAAAACAGTATCACTTTAATTTGCTTTCTGTTTTCACTTCTCAAAGTATACCTCTCAGTATTTAAGCATTTTCTAAGTTTAATGTATTTCCACTGCTTTGCATACTTTAAAAAAAATCAATTCTATCATGACCCATGGGGTTTTTTTGCATTACAAAGCAAGTAGCACAACTGTCTATCTCTGCTTGAACAACAAACAGAAGTCTCATAAAGCTTCACATCCCACAGAATTACTTTATTATGTTGGATTTTTACTAGCACTGGAGGTGTAAATCATCAGGTTTCCCCTGTAAGCTGTTCAAAACCACACTCTCATTACTTAGCCAAGCCTTGCAGGGAGGTCAGACTCATGTGCTGAGCCTCAAAGGGAGCTTGGGGAGACTTCAAAGTAAAAAATATCTACACATTTGGGCTAATATTCAGCCATTCTTCTGATGTGTTTCCTGGAGCCACCTTATACAGACTTGAGTATTCTGCTTTAATGAGTCTCATACACCAGCTTGATTGCCACCTATTTGTATGTCAAGTGACCCACTTTTTATGTTTTTCCCCTTCAGGATAAGAAAAAGGGGGAGCCAGGAAAAGATGATGTTTTGCAAGTGCCTTAATACTTTAATGTATTAGTAGACTAAGAAGCAGTTTGAGTGCTTCTTTCTGGTTATTTTTTATCACTTCACTTCTCTTAGCCCCTCACCCCATGCCCAATAAAAACCACATAGACAATTTAACAATGAAGTTCATAGCTTCTCAAACTGGCAAAGACTGTGAGAGGTGTCATGGCATGAGCATCAATATTGTACAAAAGCATAAAGGCATCACAAAGAATGATTTACTAAAAATGCAATAATAATAATAATCACTATTTTTAATCCAGGATAGTAGTAAAAGTACCCTCTATGAAACTAGATTTGGTCAAACCAGGATTCATGTGGGCACAAAAAACACCAGAAAAGTGCTTTTGCACAATAAAACAGCCACTGTTGGGTTTGAAAAAACTAAATGTGCTTTCACATTATCAAACAAAATAGAGTGTTCAGCTGAACAGCAAAGAGGGCCTTTACTGAATAAACAATCCTGAAAGTATTCGTAAACTTACTGATACAACATATATGACCTTTAACAAAAGGAATGAAACAACATCTGCTCTTGTACAATAATTTGGAGTATGAGAAACATTGAACTATTAAAAAAGAAACCCACACCCACACTTCAACCACTCTCTCACAAAAACTGAAAATACAAAAGAGGAAGAGTGGGGAAATCAGAACACAAATTTTAAAGATTTTGATTTATTATCAATTTGGAATTTAAACTGTTGAAGCTCTGTAACCATGCATGTATTTAAAGCATCCCAAACACAGAACACTTAGGGCTTGAGATGTGAGCATTAGTTTTTGTGGTGTGCCAATGCAGCCAATCTTGTTTTTATTGCTTGTGGACAGAGATCTGTACTTGCACTCATAAGATAACTTCAGTCTCCACAGTACTGTAATGACTCCTACTTCTCTATGTTACTGTTTCTGTTTATCTCAATTTCTGTGAACTTATTCATATTAAATTCTACAGTTCCTGAAGGAATTTGTGTCCAAATACATGCCCACTAAGCACAACAGAACTCAAAAATCCACAAAAGCTTGGTAAATTTCTGGTACTAAAATCCCTCTGTCAAAACAACAAAAATAAAAATCCATCCACGGCCAACTTAATTTCTCGTTCTTCATCTCCATTCCTCTTCTTCATCTTTCAGTAGAATTTTCCGAAGTTTGTCAAACTAAATAGATTTCATCTTTCTACTTTCATTGCCAATCATAGTATTTTCATAACTGAAGTGTGAGAAGTATGCAACATTCCCTGTTTTCAGATCTATGTGGTCACGTGGACATGAAGCTGAGGCTACTATAACAAATGAATCCTAAATTCAACTATGTAAGTACTTATTTGTTCAGTAGACAAATTTTCCTACTAAACTGGTCAAAAATCTTTGTCTTAAAAAGTTCTCATTTAAATGTTTTGGGTTGTTTGGTTTCAGTGTAATTAAAGTGTTTCTTATGGTCAGAGCCCTGCTGATGCCAAGAACAGTTCTCACTTACTAGGAATGTTTCCTTCTAAGCACATTCCCTTGAGTAAGAGAGCAAATGACACAATTGCTAACTTCTATAAATAAAGGAACAGTTTAGGATACCTAGTTTTACCCCCCTCCATCTGCTTTTTCAGCCTTTTCCTAAGTGGAACACGGGAGGGAGAAAAATAAAGCACATGCTCAGGCACATTCCACATGTACATTCTCTGTACATTTAAATTCATGAAGCCTTATTTTCCTTTTCTTGGTATCTGATTTTTATGTATTTATATATTTTTGATGGCTTACCTATGTGTTTAGTGAGAAACTACAAGCTAACTGCGTATGTTTAACTTCCAAGTTTATTTTAGCTGGTTTGGCTGCATCAACAACTCAAAATGAACAGCTTAAACATTAACTCATCACTTTACACTACAGCTAGAGGACATTGGACAAGATAACACTCCACCTTCTCAGAGCATGTACTCAAAACTTGAATCTTAGAAGTAGCTAAACCAACACAGATTTTCAAAACATTAGTGATTAACTCAAAGGACTGAAAAATTAGAAGAGACTGTCCAAGTAGAACACAGTTGAGTTCAGCACTTCAGTTCCCAAGCTGATCTGGCAAAATAAGTTTTAGAAAAATAACATCACACTAATGCTGTTGTCACCATTCTGTTCCCTTTTAGCTTCCAGAAAACGGAAGGACACACAAAAGGAGAATTCTTCCTCAATGTAACAACTGCAGACAAAATGCAGTTGGGCTTTGAAGAACAGTTATTGACTTGAGAAAAAGGAACTGGCTCTCACTCTCTAACATTTTCAAGCACAGTGAAGAAAGACAGTCCTGGCACTTTTAACTGGCACTAATTGAAAAGTGAACTTCAGTTTTTCAACTACACAGTGTGTGCTTCCTCTCAGTCACGTTACAGCTAAGCCCAGTGGTCAGCTGTTGCATATGGTAGGGCTTGTAATTTGTTTCCCCTCCTTAAAATACCTGGTGGCTACAAAAAACTTTCAGCAGCTTAAAGAAAGACTATTTTCTCAAGGATGCAAAGTTATATATACATATAATATATACATATTTTATATATATATATATATATATATATATTCATACACATATATATATATATATATATGTATGTAATTAATACCAAAGACTTTTACAGATCAAGCTGGTCCTACACAGTATTGCTGGAAGCAGTATGTTCTTCTGCCCCATTCAAAGTGCTAGTGGTAACAAAGAGAGATCCCCTGGAAATAAATCCATTCACCTCATTAGACTAGTTAAGTCTGCAGCACACAAACTTGCCTAGGAAATAGCAACACCTCTAGGCTGAAGCAATCAGTGGTTTTGGTGAAATGCTCTCCTCCAAGGCAGTGGCAGGGTGTATCACAGCATACACTGTTTCATAGCCACACTGTTCCTTACACTATTGCCTGTCAGATCACCACTCCTGCTCTTGATTAGGATCCACCTGACTGTTTCACTGGGTTAGAGGAGAGCTGTGCAACACCTGTGACACATGCTGCCCTCTTACACAGTTCCCATGGAAAGGTTACTGCGTCTGCTCAAAGAGAAAATTGCCAGATACGTGGAGTAAGGACTCAACTACCTCCCTCCAGCTGTGCAAAGGCAGCAGTCACCGAGTGGAGAGTGCTCCTTCCATACCTTGCTCACTAATACGCTGCCCATAACAACAACCACTTTGAAAATGTGAGTGTATTTCACACACAAACCCACACACCATGCACATAGAGCTTATACAGAATTCACATTCTGTCGTATTCTGCCGATTTCTAAAAAGGCACTCCAAAAAAAAGCATGTTAAGAAGATTTGAAATGAACAGTGGATTTAAGTCACTCATGTCAAAACACTGTCTTTTACTGTGGCAGGATCAAAGAGCATTCCTTATACTAGGGATTCTGCTGTCTGAATCTGGTTTGCTATTCTGGCTAACAAGCCCTTATTTTCAGCTACTGTTATCTACAAATAGATGACTACAGCTAGAAATTTACATTCTGGAAATGAACACAATATTAGTAGAAGAATACAATTAAACTAGATTCAATTATGCCAGAAACCCAACTGTTTACCCCATAAAACCATACTGACTTATAAACGCAACTTCTCTGTCTTCTTTTTAATCTAACCTTTATCAAAAAAACCAGAGCTCTGCACAGGAGAAACTCTCGTTTTGAATGAGCATGTACTAGCAAAATCCCATCATCAGTGGCATTACAGATTTTAAGCTCAGCACACAAATCTACAGATTTGTTTCTTCCTAAACATAGACTCCAGAGTTTTTTGAAATTTGTAAAATATATCAATTTAGTACAACTGTCCATTAAAAATACCATGGTCTATCTATGTAATGTGACATTTCTGGTACACCACCTTAACAGATTTATTCAAGGTCACAGGTCTTTGTGTGATCACAGAGATCTAAAAGCCCTACTACTAAAGACAGGAGTTCCAGAAGATTTTTTTAAACACAATACATGCATACATGTCTGTCATGTTCCCATTCATCTAATCAAATAAATATTCCTGAGACTGAATATTGCCACACCTTATGCCTTTTCTTTGACTACAGTACGACTAACTTCTCTTTGGTCCTAACTGATAGAAAAGGTTATCCTGTATTATTTGAGAAAGAAAGATCACCTCTCTCATTTCACCAGAAGTCTTTTTACATTTAATGTGGAAAAACAAACAGCATTTGCAATATTCAGTACTCCATAGAGTAAACAGACACAAAATGTTGCTTTTACATATTAACAAATAAAACAATGTCCTACTCACATCTGCATTAGGCCAGAGCTCTTTGATAACATTTTCTATTCTGGTCACCACTTCCATCCGCATTCTCTCTTCTTCAGGTCTGGGAGACATATACTTATAAAAGTCAATGATTTCTTCATGAAGACTAAGAAAGGAAAAAAAAAAGGAAAGAACAAAAAGTCAGAAAAAAACCCACATGCAAATGAAATATCAACTATTCTAACCAAAAATGCTTTTTAAGCTCCTAGTTCCTGATTTTGTTACAGGGCAACTTAATAGCAGCATGCAATTAAAAAAAATCCACATTCACAACACTTTGTAGCATTTAGTTCCACATTAGCTTCTTATGCCAACAGGTCAATATTGCACTTGATTTGCTAAAGGCATGGAAGCAAATTTAAATCCAAGTGCCTTTAATTCATATTGAAAGTCACACTTTATTTTAATGCCAGCATAGCACAGAAATGGTTCAGTCTTCAACTATGAACGCAGCTGTAGCTCTGAGTACACACTTCACAAAAATTTAAACAGG
The DNA here is from genome assembly GCA_018697195.1 of Certhia americana. Lineage (NCBI taxonomy): Eukaryota > Metazoa > Chordata > Aves > Passeriformes > Certhiidae > Certhia > Certhia americana. The sequence goes on along the minus strand of CM031867.1, from coordinate 8,376,393 downwards.
TTTTTAGCCAACACTTCCTAGTCAGCCCCTTGGCACCAGGCAGGGAGTTTCAGGCAGCAGTCTGTATTCAGTACCACGCTTGCAGAAGTTGACAGTAATTGTGCCAGTACTAGAAAAAGTAGAGCTAGAAAAACTGCTTCTTTTACTGCTTATAGAAGTCACATAAACTGAAAATGTACTCTCCCCCCAAAACCCCAGAAAATAAGTAGTACACACGCAGCAGCAGTTGCTCAGAAAAGTGACTGACAGACAGTTAACCCATATATAATTTACCATATTACACGTGTTTTTCATTGTCAATAAGTTATGTTTAGCTTGCCTGTAATGAGAGCTGAAATAAAAATGTCTTCATACAGTGCCACAAATTTCTATGCTTCTGTAGTACCAGAAACACATCATCAACTTGACTAATAATGTAATTCCAGCCACAGAGTAACTAAATTAATTTCATTTGTTTCCTGCAATGACCATTATAGTAATAGTTAGTTATCTTTTAAGAATGTATTATTTCTAGTTACCAAGTACAACTGCATCTTTCATTAAAGCTCTGAGGGACCACCAGACGAGAGGAATTTATTAAGACCAAGCCCTTAGCTAAGATGGGGAATCTAATACTTCCCTATTGCATACACACTTAAATAAATCAAATGTTAATAACTGGAAGCTGTATACAGGTGTCAACAAAACTGATTAAAATATCCTACAGTTGTATTTAACAGAGTCAGAGCAGGCAAAGAACTCAAACCTGTGTTAAGTTCTTCCAATACTGCAGTGTTATCAACAACACAAGCTTCTCTCCCTCTACCCCCAACTCAAAGGAACAGTCACAAAAGCTTGGCAGCTTGTGGTGGCCCCTACCATGACTCTCTCTATATATAATGCAAGAGAAAAACTACTAAATCTCTTACCTCCTCCTACAGCTGCTTTCTTGCTTTTCCTTTGAAGCTTACATCCTGGAGTTAACATGAACATTCCAAACCCCCCTTATACCACAGACTACTCTGCCTTCAGCTTCTCAGCCATCTCCTGTTCTACTCTTCACTGCTATTCCATGTGCTGGCATTTAAACTTTCTTAGTTACCTTCCCAGTGCAAGTACTGGACTCAGGTGAGAAGTATGTGATAAAGGACAAGATGAGCACTCCAATGACCAAGTTCACTCTCTGTCCTCACTGCCAGTCACATGTACTGAATCACTAATTTAGTTTCCACATGCTTGACCATTAATCTAGCTTTCAAAACCAGAAGCAACAAGGAAAATGGGCAAACCCCCAATAATTAGACTCTTGAAAGTCTAGAAATTACTTTTCAACTGCAATTTGGTGAACCAGCTTACAGGATGACCTGGGAGTCAGGTCTGTCTTTAGGGGCTACACAGTGGGGAACTGGTCAAGAAACACAGCCCCATTTCTGCCTCTGCTCCTCTGGACTAGCTGGAGCAGACTGGTTACATGCACAAGGCACATGATTTGCCCAGAGCAGTGTTTTCAGGAAGGACTGAATGCCCCCAAGCACTGTGAGCCACAAGGAGCAACACCATGCTGTCTGAGAGCACTGAACAGTATGAGACACGCTGGGACGATAGCAGGGGAATATCCTTGGGGAGAAATTCACGTATGGCACAGCACAAATCCATACTGCCCATCATTAGTGGGCCCAGCTGCACCAGTGCTTGTGCTTTATGGGAGTTAATTGTTGCCCCATCCCATCAGGGAACTTTGAAAGAACAAGGCAATCAGAAAAGAGGTCCCCAAAGTGCACAGAGAGCCAAGCTATACAGACACTGCAGTTCTCAGGGCACTGCTCTTTATTAACTCCACTGACACTCTTAATCCAGATAATTATATCAATTGCTGTGTTCTTTAGAAGCACATAAAATAATGATGTATTGTCAGAAACAGATATATTTCTTTCTCTAAGCATAAATAACAGATGTCTGATTTCTTTGAATGGGATCCTTCTCATTCTTAAGCAGTCATGAAAAGCTTTGTGGCAAAACAAAAAATTAAGGTATTAAAAAAATTAATACCTGCAAACACACAAACTTACATTACACATGCACAGAATATTAGTAAACACTGCACATGTAATAAAAAATGAAATCTGAACTTTTTCCATGATAGAAGAAAGGCTTAAAGACTACTAGAGAGAGTTCTCATTGGCACACCAGTTGGAAATAGTACAGACATATCTGTGTTTCATCTGTTACAAGACTGCCTGCTGCCAGGACCTCCTGTGCTGCACAGTGCCATGGTGTGCAGAAGGCAGGCAGAAGCTACAGGGGCTCAAGACTACACCTGGATCCATATTTCCCTGCCCAAAACCAGGCAGCTGCCAAGAAATAAGGGAATGATTAATTAAAGCCAAGACAAACAGAAGTAGGCACACGTGGATTTCAGAGCAGTACAACATGACTTAGAGGTGTGACTCCAATTAATGTGGAGTTAACTCAGGCTGTATTGAAAATTAAAACTCAAGGTTATTCACTGTCTTAATCAACATCTATTATAGTCACTGTTTTTCAAAACAATTTGTTAGGATTAATGAAGTCTGTTTACAAAAGTCTCTAGTGAAATTTTCTATATTTAGCCAAAATGAAGATCAAAGAGACTGAGATGTTCTTTTTGGAATCATAACAGTATTTTATTATTTAATACCATTATATTCATCAGTAATTTCAGACAGAAGTACTTAAAAAGGGACTTGTTTATAGAAGGAAATTATACTGTAAAAAACCCAATTTCACTATTGAAAGATATTTAATTTGGCTTTATAGTCATACTGAAGCATAGTCAAAACATACTCAGGATGCATGGAGAGAATTCTCTGCCATGCATAAGAGCATTAGTTTGCCTTTTTTTTACAGCAAATAGCAGTAAACAAGTGGGCCTTTGTCCTGTCTTCAGGAAATCTTAACACATGGGGAAAAGTAAAATAAAAAGTTCTCTTATACTTTCTCTAAAGAGTTTCAAAACAAAGTTCTACCTGCATCACACCTACTTTCAAGTCTGGTAAGCTGATTCCATCAGAATTTCACAGAGAGAACAGAATTATAGAGAAGTCACTCAATTTAAATTCATGTTCACCTGAGAGAGACAGTGATGCATCATTAAAAAATAAACTGTGGCTGCAAAAGTTGTAATCACAAGAATGACTTTCCATGGTAACATCACTGAGAAACATAAGACTGAGACTCAACTCTTTTAGGTGAAAAGTTGCATCTTTTGCGAGGTGCAAGTACTACAGAACATAGTGCATTACATTACTTTCTTAGTTTAATCACAACTTACATTATTTTATAGCACAACTTATGGGCTCTAAATGCTCAACTCAGGAATCTCAATCTCCTTTACGTAAGACAATGTCCTAGAGTATGAACTTGCTGCACGTCTGGCAATCAATTAAAAAATAATCACGTATGAACAAAATGCCATATGCAGAATACACAGATAACATGGCCAAGCACATACACTTGATGTATACACTTCAGCACAACTCTCCTGCTGCAAGTCCAAAACTGGCACCAAGAGTGACACTGGGAGGGATGTCACACTATGAAACACAACTGGAGATGGTACAAGTGTCACTCCCCCGCATTCAGATGGGGATGCAGAATAAATGAGCAGCCCACTGTCCTCAAAGATTTTGGCAGCTTGAAGGAAGTCAGCCTGACTGAACAGTGCCCGGGGCTCGACAGCCACATCAGTCAGTGGCTGCTCTGGGTGGGACGATTCCTTCAGATCCCCTGTCCTGAGCAGCTGAACAACAGAGCCCAGTCCTGCAAAAGCTGAGCAGCCAACAAGGTCAAGATCATTCTGACCCATTTTGCTTAATCACAGTTTAGCAGTTAAGTGTTGCTTTGTGTGTCAATGCACTATATTATACTAACCAGAATAATTGGGTTTAATTGAAAAAATTCCTGTTTTGGTCATTCTGGAGTTGTGCTGTACTTCCATTCTCCTCTGGCTCTTCTTTATTCTTCATTTCACAGGAGAAATTATGAAGGCATGCATGTTCTAATTTCTCTCATCAGGGTGTTACCCATGGCTTCTGCTCCAACTGTTCAAAATTCTGCTCATCCATCCCAAAGAGCTTCTCTGCCTTGGGCTTATATATTCCTTTGCACACAAAAGGCTATTTGCAAGTCACTGCAGATAATTTAAAACAGTGGATATCAACTATATGCAATAAAATCGTCTAGTGCTCATACGCTACAGTTTGGTTTTGGCAGGATTCCTGAAGGAAGTTTTATTTGCAGAATGATGAAAATCTAAATTATTTAGAAACTCTGTGGATGGTGGGCTGAAGCAAGCAATGAACACACAGGTGACTTTCATCTTCCCAAACTCTATGCTTTAAACTTTAAGAGTTTAAGGGATATTTGCAACATAGTCCTGCAGCACTAAATGAGCCTTTTGTGTCTGAGTTTTCTTTGGATAAATAACTTCTAAAGTACAGTGTTTAATTGAAGTCTCCTCTGGACTTTAAAAAAAAATAAAAATCAAAGGAAACAAGGAATAATACCTTAGAATTTCAGGATTAAAATTGTCTTTGGAGAAGAATGTGAAGGAGGAGCCTGAGGTATTTTAGCCACTGAAAGCATCAATACTTAAGAATCGAAACATCGTCCATCCCAAAAGGAAAGCTAGCATTGCACAGGAGAGAGAATAACTTCATTTTGAAGCCTCCAAAGGTATTTTATTAAGAATAAGATGGTATTAGTAAATTCTGCTAAAACTTCGTAAGTTTCATGAATTAAACAAAGCTTTTACCATTCATGACCTACTTGGTTCTGAAATAGTTTTGAACAACAATTGTACTAAAGTAAAGGAAAGGCACAGAGCCCAATCCTCCCTCTTCCCCTCATAATTGTATTGGGGAATTCAACACCTTCCTAAATTAACTTTCAGTTTCAACACTGATCTTCTTAATAAAATAATAAAATAATATGAGCTTAATAAAATATTTTCTAGATTACTATTACCATCTACATGTGTTGAATAATGAAACAGGAACAACAGCAGATGCTGTAAAGATCACAAATTATTTTCCCACCTACAAACTCAAGCAAAACCAAACATTAGAGTCCTGAAAGGAACTGTAAATATACAAAGCATCTGCTGAGGTCCTTTCCCTACCACCTGGGCCTCCATAGCAGACAAATCCTTTTAATATTTGCTGGCTTAAGCTACTGAAAAAACCCCACTTAACTGCATTTGCAGGTGATTTAATAGGCACTTAAGTTTCATGGTGACTGACACATCACTCCTCATAAGAAAATAAAATTATGCATAATAAAGTAAAAAAATTTCAAAAGCCTCAGAGACTTTGATCATCAATTTTTATATCCTTAGTTACTGAACCATACCAATATATTATAGGTCACATAGTAACCATATTTTGAGACACATATGCCCTACAGAAGCTTTAAAATCAAACATCCCAAAGCATGCCCATAACAGCAACTTGACAAAACCAAGAGAGTTTAAGAAGCTGGGTTTTTGATATCACACATTTTTTCTTCAGTTCACCCATTTGAATTGCAGCTTCACAGACCATCTTTTCACAGCTTACCTAAAAACAGACATGCAGGAAAAAACAGGTATTCCACTGCCCTACGATTGCTAAACATCACTAAAAATCAGGATATCCACTGTATAAACAGTTTCTTAAGGTGCAAATGGACAATTTCCCTCGCAGACAGGTAGGAAAATGAGATTTATATCTGCCCCCATCCATTATAGCCCACGTGTTTGTTACCACTGCTTGGCTTCCCAGACACAGGGTCTGTTATAACAGGATTACACAATCTAACCTAATCCATCCAGGACAAAGTTAGCCAAGCTAAACCCCACCTCCTTTACCAGTTCAGGTAAAGCAGCCACTTCTTCTCAGAGCTGTGGGGAGCCCAAGCAGGAGCCCCCTGAGCCCTCCCAGGTGGCAAAGGGTGAAAAGATGCAAAAACTCCTTCAAAGGGCATAGCTACACACAAAAAAACCCCCACCTCTGGCAACCACCTCTGGTAGCTTTCAGGGTTTACCCAAGAACAGCTTGCCCCTTCTCACTAACATTTGTTGTCTGCTGAGCAATTCACAGAACTGCCTTTTAGGAACTAGGGAATGCAAAATTCCACAAATATATAAATGATTTAGGAACCCTGATCTTGTTTTCAGGACTTAAGTCTGAATTGGGATTAAGCTGATCATGAGGATACTGAGTTTTGAAAACATGGAGATAGTTTGTCCACTTCCACCGATTACAGCGGACTGAATATGCATGTTTCTTCAAAAGCTGTGGAGAAAAAAAAAAAAAAAAAAAGCCACTAAATTTACACAAGACCTACACTTTCTAACCTGTGCAAATCCTTGAAAGCCTATTTCTTCCTCCCCATCAACACCCACTGCCCCCAAATCCCTCAAATTAATGTTGTTTTTTTTCACTTATGTTCTGTATTTTATAATAACTTACGGATTTAACTGCATCATAAACGGGACTAAAATAGCACTGCTTTAGAGAAACAGCATAGTGTAGTAGAGACATTAAAACACTGGACAAAGAAGAAATGTGGACAGTTCTTTTTAATTATTTAAACTGGTATCTCTATTTTTCCAGTTTTTCATTTATTTTATAGACCCTTTGTTTCAATCAGCATGACTGCTGTCTTTTTTAAACTGATGAGTTACTTCTAACTAAAATTCCCAGGCATATGTTTTTGTCAAGAAATAACATAACAGACTCTTTCCATACCAAGATAAAAGTGAGCACTTTTTGTCTGTTTATAAATTTCATTGTGTGCTTTGCCTTCCTAAAACACACTTGGATGTCCTAGAATTTTTCCTACAGAAATTTGTCTTTCAAGAGGGGGAAAAAATCCTACTGAACTTTAATTATAAAATCAGAATACTGCTTGAATTACCAGTAAGTGATTTGAAGTGTAACTCAGCAACTAATCCACTGGCTTTTAAATCCATGCCATATGCATGCTCAGCCTTGCTCTATTTTTGCAGCATTTCCAGCAAAACATCAAATGCTAACTGCAAAGACCATTTTGAGAAATACCTTTACTTCCCTCTGCCTTTTTTTTTTTTTTTCTTTTAATCACACTAAATATCCATTAAAACAATCTAGCGGAATCACTGCATGTGTGGGAATAACCTTCTATTTCTTCTCTGGAAAGTATCTACATAACATCCCTCTTTCCCATCCCTGTAAACGAGAGCTCTGAGAGTCTGTTGCTTCTCTTCCCTCAGGTGATGCAAGATGCATTTTGCTAACAGAGTGAAAAAAAAGAGGAACTGCTACCTCAATTGAACTGAAAGAAAAAGTACTTACAAAACAAAAAGATGAAGCAGGAGAAAAAGGTTGTGTACAGGAAAAACAAAGTGGGAAGGGTAGCAATGGGAAGAAACTAATTCATTTCATAATGACAAAGAGTTCAACGCCAGTAATATCTAATTATCTTGAAACACTAGTAATTCTAACATCTATAAAAGACAGCCACATGGTTTTTCTATAGCTCACTTGCAAAACAGTGTCTGCTGGAACAATTGCACAGACTATGCAGTTTGCAACCTCATCTTTTAAAATACAGAGATATATTTTCAAAGTCTTGAAGTGCAACTATTAGCATGCACTTTGTATATTCTGGAATTACAGCTTCAGGTAAATTTCCAAACATTTAAAACTACAGAGGAGTTGAAGGTATCTTTTTCCTACAGTGGGGAATTCATAACACCTCAGCCTGCCAACTGCCTTTGCTTAAAAAAAGACTCAAAAAGACCAAACAACAGTTTATAAGTTTGCTTTAAAACAAGAGCTTAACAAATAAAAGTAACTATCAGTATGACCAGTAGTTCAACTAACATTAGCTAAACTTTCCCAGTAAAACAGCAGCATGTGGGTTTGTGTTAGAGCTGTAACAAAAGCTACAGGTACTAAATTACTGCAACAAATAGCTCTGACCCCCTCTGAACCAGCACAACAGGTATGAGCAGAGTTTTAAAACAAATAAACGTCTATTACATCAGTTCTGCAAATCACACCACTGGTGTTATACTATTAAACCAAACCACAAGGAAACATCAGGTCAGATGATGTCCTTCTTCTGCCTTTCTGTCTGTCTCTATAAAGCCAGGCAGCAGAGATCTTTATACAGCTCTAGTATATTGCTCCTATTTTGTTAGTGTAGTAAATATTATCACATAAACAAACAATCTGTGACCTTCTGATAACTGGAACCACATGCTATCTGGGCAGAGGTGAGACTAACACACTCCCAGCAGACTGATGAGCACTGCTGGTGGATAACAGGCTGGGGACAAACCTCCACCTGAAAACTCTGATGGGAGCAAAAAAACCTGCACAGACCTTTGCCACCACGTGCACAGCAGCAGGTCAGCCAACAGGAAGCCTGGCAAGCCTTGCATAGGGTTTTCTCACACAGAACAGAGTGGAGAAAACTCTACTTCAACACACACAGTAGGTTCTGCTTGGCAAATGTTTTTGTTTATAACTCGATAAATTATTTGACTTGAAAGATTAGTTAAATGAAAGAATGGAGAGCAACGTAATTATTAACATAATTATTAACTCCTGTCTCCTTCCATCAGAGTAGATTTACATTTTCCAATGTCCACTCAAACAAGCCCACATCAGCCCCTAAGAAGGAAGGGACTAGTATGATGGCAGGCTTACCTTGCTCACCTCAAAGCCAAGACTAAAGGCAGTGTGAGGTCCGGGCTCCCACAGTGATGGGTGCTCCTGCCACACTTGGCCACACAGATCAGTCACACCCCCCGAGCACTGTGCTCGCTCCAGAAACCCTCTGCACATCCATCTGGGCAGCAAACATGCTTTGTCACTACTCAGTAGGCAGGGGAACCAAGAACAGAATAAAACTCTGAACACCTCTCCTTCAAGAACACGGGATCATACTGAAAATAACTTAATATAAAAATACTAAGTCAAATAACTTAGTTATTACTAAGTCAAATAGCCACAGTTGCACTTCGTTAATAACATTTCAGCTCCAGAATTAGAACATTTTCAAATTAAATCTGAAATGCCAGTATGCCATCTGGAAAGACAATGCAGATTCTCAAGCCTTTCCAGCATCTTCTTATATTCACAGTCTTTTGGATGGTGGGGGCTTTTTTGGTTTTGGTTTTTTTGTTGGTTTTTTTTTTAGAGGAGGGATTTTTGCACAGGATTTTGGAACATTCAAGGAATACAAAACTGAGCCCCAAGTTACTTTGCTAAATTTCCTATAGCAGAAGTATTCAAAACTTCTTATGAAAATATCTGAAGGTAGCAATTACAATTAAAACCACAAGGTTGAGTTTGTAGGTTAAATTTCTATTCCCTGAGATGTGAGAAAATGGAGAGTGACCTGTATTGAAACAAGTTTATCACCCATTTATAACTTGTTACTTTGGTGCCAGTCTGCTACAGTACTAATACAAGTTTAGATGCGCTGCTGTCATACCCAGGCAAAATTAAAATCAGATATGTAGTTCACCCTCTCATTTCCAAATGCTTAAAAGCAAATGCAGTGGGTGCACTTTGAAGGAGAAGGAACGATCACACCTAGTATGGCAAAGGTACAAGGAACATTTCAGGTAACTTTTTACTTTGATGAATTGTTATCTTTACAGTAGTGGTGTGCACAATGAACTGTGTTCAGATTAAACAATGCAGCATTCATTTTGGGATTCATGATGTAGTATTATGCACCCTTAAAGGTATATATTAGAAACTATTTGTTCATATTCGGATTTGTGCTCTTGTCCTCAGATAATCTTACTTGCAAGGCAGGATACAAGTAAGAGTACAGGTACCATAAATATAATGGGCTGGGAGCAGTAACACTGCAAAGTATTTTGGAGTCTACAGCCTCCATTTGCTCTGCCTGTTGTCCCAGGATAGAAAGCTACAAACAATAACAATCAAAACAGGACACTGCCTAAGCAGACCACAGAAAAGTGTTTCCTGTGGTCACCTCTACCAGCCCAGTGATAAAGATGCATACTTAAGAGCTTCCATGTCTAGAACTGCAAAAAATGCTTCTTCCTCTAATGTATGTGATAGATCTCATCCTTCCAAATACCTGGAGAAGTTGGTCTGACTAACCCTGTGGATCAGATCATGAGGTTTTATCTTATTTCCCCTGAAGCTTCAGCTAGTATATCTGTCATAAAACTACTGATAGAAAACTGAGAAGAAAATACTGCACTGAAATACTTCCCATGAGCCCAAAATGTTAAAAGACCAATCCATGCTGAAAGATGACTTAGTAGAGACTTCACACAGCTACCTCAGTTGCTGGGTTTTGCTTGGACATAAAGACAGAAGAATCAGCACATGATGGAAAAAGGGGGACTTTTAATGGTCTGACTCAGACCTAGTATCACAAACGTGACTAGTGGAACTCACTCCAGGATGGGGCATCCCTGGCACGGCACACCTGCTCACAGCATCCACATGTGCACTGACACATTTGTGCACAGCCTTCCAACAGAAGTAGCAAATGTAGAGTGAGAGGCTGTGCAGAGCTCTCAGAAACACTCTCAAGATTCATCCAACTCACTTGCTGGAACCAGTCTCTAAAAATAATTTGAAGATTGCATAAAAGTGTCCTGTGTACCCCAAAAATGAGTAGAAGATGCAGCAGTGACCAGCTGTAAGAGATATAAGATGGTTGCTGTGATCTCCACAAAGTGCAGAATCAATAGCAACTGAAAGAGCATGTTTCAGCATGCCTGAAGCAGGTTTGCTTCAGAGGCGCAAAGGCTGAAGTGAATTATTCCAGCCTATAATGTTCAGTGACTTGCTGCCTACAGGCAAATACCACACTGAGCAAAAAACAAGGAAGGAAGTTTGTTAATACAGTTATACTCTTCTTTACTCCTAGGTAACTCCATGCCAGGAGCTGACACTGTTACTACAACTGAAACTTTATTTTCTACCAACTACATGTGCCCTGTCACATTTGTCCAGGTTGTAACAACAGCAGCTTCAGAAGATCACTGGTTGGTTCAAATTTAGATAGAAAAGCAATGCAAATTATGTACAATGTAATTACAAGACAGCAAAAGAAGCAGGACTCTACTGTCCTTTCTGCCTCATCTCAAAAACTATCCTGTAAGAAGTAATCTAACAGCTTGATGAGGCAAACTTTTCTTCCACCTGATGTTGGAAGCAGAGGTACACGTAAAGAAGCTGCTTACCTTAATAACAAACTAGTTCTTCAAGGCAAAAATCAACATGAAAATTTTCTCATGTGAGTACCTGCCAAGTATGACTACTACAGTAGTCATTCCACATGGATGAATGAGCATGAGATACCGAGTCTGAAGCACAACCTGAAGGCCGAGTATATAGAAGATCCTCAAACATATGAGTAGAATCACCCAGCTGGAGAGTGTGACATAACAAAGCAAAAATTAATAAAATCAACCTTAGGACCTAATTTTCTCAGCCTGTGAAAAATTTCAGTACTGTGACCTAAGATTGTGATCTGCAATCATAACCACTATTCAGATCAAGACAATTCCTTCACCACACTATGTTTAACTCAATACTTTAAGTGGCAGCTGTGGAAAGCTTGCCAACCAGGAGTGCCTCTGAATACATAAGAGATAAAGCCAGATGCAAGGCACAAGTTCTTCACACCACTTTCAGAAATGATATGCATATTTCAGATTAAAGCCAAAATCTTACTGAGGGATAAGGGGGAGGAATGCAAATGCACAGAAAGGAGTATACTTTTTATAACAACCCTGTTGAAACAAAAACAAACAAAAAGCCCTCAAAACCAGAATAAAAACCACTTGCTTTTTGTAGCACACGGGAAAATATAGCTGTTCCTGAAGTAACATAGGAAGTGAACAGCTCTAAAATTAACAGTGAGAATTAAGAAAGCTTAAGAAAGTAAGTTATCACACTTCCTCAGTCTAGCTTAAACACAGCATCAAGAGGTCAGGCAGGGTCAGGCAAGGTCAACAAGCTTTGATTAAGGACTCCCTGTCTTCAGACTATGCACACGGACTAATAACAGAAAGATCAACAACTTAGTCATCACTCAACTACAGCACAATATTCCTGCACGCTGTACTTCAGAGGACATTTAAAGAAGGGCTTATTTATACTTAATATTTGTGACAGGTTAATGCAAGTTCTTTCAGGTGTTACTGCATCCATAAACAAAGTAATTGTAAGAAATCATGTGATGCTTTCAATGGGTGTACTAAAATGTAACTGAAAGTCAATCTACACTAAGTGAAGGTGATGAACCAGTGTTGCTACTCATCTATACACCTCTCACTTATAGAATATTACCCTCATTTCCCTGATTTGGAACTTTCTAGAGGATTTTAATGTTTGAATTTGTCCCTTGTTATATTCTACTACTTGTAAAATCACAGTACTATTTCCTCCACACTGTCTTAACATCCTCAATATAGTATTGGCTACTTCTCCCATAAGAGATCACACTGACAAGACAGAAGAGTGGAGGTACACAAACACTGACTTTGATTTTATGCCTCTGCTACCATTGCTGTCCAGCAAAAATTCTAAGAAATGCAACACAAAAAATTACACAATGCATGCAACACAGTATGGTGATGCAGGATACCACACCAAAAAGCCTTCTCAAGCAATTGTAGCCTCTTTCACTTCACAAGCAACTGTGCCTCTTTCACTGAACACCATGTTTGAATAATTCAGATATAAATGTCATACCATGGAGGATGTCATGAGACCGTCAGAGAGGCTGATCTGGAATGAGGGCTGTCAAATAATTGTCATCATGGGAGGAAGAAAATTAACAGATGTTGTTGCATCCCAGCACAAGAAAACCCCAGCCTCATCCAGGCAGCCAGTTCATCCTCCCTCTGAGCTGCTGGGCTAGAGCTGCCCTCCCACCCATGACCCACCCTGAGAGCTCGGCAGCTCCAAGGGACATGATCAGTGTGGCTCAGTCTCGCACACATTTTGTGACACAGATTTAAGGGTCAGAGAACCAACCATCAGGGACAGGCAGTATCAGAAGAGTTCTGCTCCCTTGATTAATGTCCATCTCTTGTTTTAATGTCCTAAGTTTGTGATATTGCTGGAAAAAATTCCTGCTGTGTTATCTATTGCTTAAAGTACAAAACGATTTAAGTTCAAATTGCTCCTGCTATAGCTATTTGCAGCCTAGGAAAAACATCTGAAGCTCATATTGAGTTCACCAGGTTTCCTCTTTTTCTTGCCTATATAAATATTTCCTTTAGCCCCCATTTCTAGGCAAATGGCACAGAAAGAAATACACAAATACTCATGACATTTTGAGCACTCTTTGGCAGCTCATCCAAAAAGATAATTCAAAAAGAGAAACACTCATAATTTAAGACTTCCCAGCATGTTCAAATAATAAATTAACATTCCAACTGTCCACTAAGAACTCCAATAGCATTTATTTGCTTATAATAAGTATTATGCAAGATTTTCACTGGTTGTGTTGCTCTATCACTAGCAGCACAACTCCCTCCCTCAACACAACACCTAAGCTGGCTCTAGGCCACATTCTGCTCCTGCTGCCAGTTCCAACATCCACTGCTTTACATCACATACAACAAACAAAAAGCTTTGAAGCATCAGTCATCTCTGAAATTTTGGCATATGCCTGATTTTGGGAGCACATACACCATATTGAAAGATGTGTTCAGAACGCCCACATGGTGAGATTAATAAAAAAGAAATATTAAGTATTCCTATTATTGCCTATGATATCATTTTATTAGTAAAGTTATGCACACAACTTCTGAAAACCACACTTAAATTTTTCAAAGTGAATTCCCAAAGTGAAAAACAGACTTTACGTTCTAATTTTAAATAAATTATTAGAAACGGCCTAGGAGCAAAGTATATAATATGGAGATAGCAGAAAAGAAATTGAAGGGGAGAAAAAAGCCCATTATTATCTGCATTATTATCATGATACAGGTCTACATCTACCTGTGTTTCCTAGGACTGACAATATGATAGCAGGCTTCCTAAAACTGACCTTATGCTAACAGCTTGACAATTAAAAAATAAATGCTACAATCCCAACATGATTTAACATAATACTAATAAAGACTCGGGGTAAACAGATCCTCCTTCTTCAATGCAAACTGCTGCGTAAAACACACAGCGGCTCTTGGGAATCAGCAAGCACACAAGAGGGAATGACACACTCTTCCTATTACTTAATATAGACATCTCCATCTACCAAAAAAAGTCTGCCAAACTTCTGTTCCTTATATAGCCACTCCAAGGTAAATAGGTATCCAAGTCCCAAACAGAAGATATGAATTGCAGCAAACAGAACAGTTCACAAGAATACATCCACGCACTGTTTCCTTGCACATGCAGAAATCAGCAGCCTCTGAAGTCCTCCTTAAACTGTTTAAACAAAACATGCTGAAATGTTGGCCTTCTTCCAAAATCCTGCAACCTCAAGTAATACTGTTATATAATATTCACCATATATTTCTCAAAAGGTTTCATCAAACTGCCTTTAGTCCACATCTTCATCCCTAGTAAACCTGTTTCTCTCTCCCAGCCCTTCCAAAAGAAGTCATTTCTTACTACAGGAGGCTGTGGGGAAATATCTGGTTTCACTTCCATAAAACACAGCTGACTGCCTGCAAGAGCAGCACAAGCTGTCACAAGGGTACTGCCAGGATGGTGCTGTGGCATGACTCAGGACGAGACAGAGAGTGACAGTGGACCTCGGCAGACGGGTACAAGAAAAGGATCTGCACTCCAGTCACATCCATGCACTTCTGCCTCACAGCCAGCACACACAGCTACGGCGCGAGCACAGAGTGCTGCTCCAGGAGGCTTTGGCAGGAAGCAAGCAGATTTGTGTCTGTGGATTTTTCCAAATAACTCCCTCCTCTTTACATGCGATGTACACAGTGAATTCACCTGCAGCCTATGTTTTAATGTACCAAACCCAAAACACATGCAACTATTCTAACAGAGGAGGCATGAAGTCATGCACACACCTTGTAGTTTCACCAGAAGTCTGTGCACAAGGGCGTTTGTTTCACCTACATTAAGCTCGTGTGTCAAGTAATGTAACAGTAAATCAGGCAACAACCCTGCATTTAAGAACTTAAGAGCATATGATGAAAACCAACACAAATTATTAGGATTTTATCGTATTTTCCTAAGTCAGGCATTCCAGCTGATTTTACATTTTGCTGGAGGTTCCCAGACTTGCTCTGCTCACACTACACTCAGCTCTTTCTGCTTGTGCTCTAGCTCACATGGAAATCCTGCTCCCCTGGCTGACACCATGCAAGGGCCTGAGCAAACAGCTAGGCACACTCAGGGTAAATTTTCACAGGTTGATAGACACAGTGTCTCCATGTCCTCTGGTCAGCTCACACCTGGGACAGTGGGTTTGTGTCTGCCTTAATGCACTTTGCTTCTTTCAGAAATGACACAAAAAGACCTGAGAAGCTCAAACTTCACAGGAAAAACTCAGAATGGAATTTCTGTAGCAAAGACTTATGGCTTTAAGCTATTTTCTTCCCTAAAGTAGTTACGGTTTTATTTCATGGTACCTTCTGTAATCCTGGGCAACATGCTGGAAATCCTTATATTAAATAAGCAGAAGTCTGTGCTCAAGTCTGTGCCAACCAGTTCAGCAGCACGGAGTGTGTACACGTCTGCATGCACCCACCTCCTGGGGGGGGGTGACAGGATTCTCTCCCTTCCATGGCAAAGTTTCCATCAGTACCTCAAAATGTGCATTCAGTATTTCAAAATGCAGTCTTCTATCTAATATTTCTTCTCAGCAGTACACATCACAAATTTACCTCCTTAAATTCACACATTAACTGGGTTCTTGCCTTCAAGCTGCAGATTACTGTGAATACAGGTCCCTACAGAGTCCCAAATCCACATCTCCTTCCTGGGAATTGTGTAGCATTGGGCTCTTTTCTTTGGCACAAGAATCACAGAAACCTACAATAAATAGGCCAAACTTAAGTGTAAGACTTTATTTTTGGGTTTTATTGCACTTAAGGCTTCTCATTTCAGCAGTTCTTATGTCTCATTTTAGCCAAGCTCGATCTAAACATGGCAAAAGCTGTAAAATAGCCATTTCAGTATGCCAAATAATTTTTCTTCCCTTCTAATTGTGACACTACTAACATTATTTACTGCTACCCTTGGGACACAGGCACACAGAGAATCCCATCGAAAACCCCCAACCCACACATCCTCCTACATCCTTGAGTTTTGCTACTAACTACCCTGCCAAGGAAAACCCAATTTAACCCTTCAAAGATATGTATTAAGTCAACAGTAACATCATTCTCATGCTGAGACCATGCTGAAACCTTTCATTCATATTCTGCACTATCTGTTCTTTTCAGAACTGCTGTCTGATGACAGTGCCCAGAGGATGGAAGACATGGAAGCTGACTCTGACTGGTGCAAAGCAACTTACAGGCAGCACTATAATTGATTTACAGTGACACTTCACAAGCCACCACAATAAGAGTGCCACAACAAAGTAGAGTACCTGTCATGCAAACACCTGCATTATTAATAGAAGTGCAAGTCTTGAGAACTTAGACTAAGGAAAAATACTTCAGATAGGCCAGAATACAATGAACACAACAACATCATTAACTCCAAGGGAGCAAAAGCTCCCTTGTGTTGAATGTATTTCAGCACAGGTAAATGTTAGTAAATACTGTGCATACTTTGTAAAAAATCTATCTTGAAACCAAACCCAGTACTGCTGTGAGTTATTTTTTAATTATTTGATTATCTCTTTATATGTGCCCACAGTATTAACTAAGAGAGTATATTTCTCAATAATAATTAAAAAAAAAAAAAACAACTTAGGAAAAAAAATCAAGATTTGACTGAACAGCTACTTAGCTTTTAACCAAACTCTCTATTTCAACGTTTACCTTACCTAAATCTTTAGACAGCTAGTTACACACTGTTGTGTTTACATAATCTGTTCAACTTGCTAAAAATTATTAGTCTGGTTTTCCAGACAGCTGATCAATAGAATTGCATATTCAGAGCTGGTTTTGCACAGCCATTCACACAAGTGACATCCCTGCACTGGAAATATGAATGCAACATGTCAGCTTTCAACTGTGTTTGCCAGCAAATCTGGTCTCATCTTTCTGAAAGTGGGACTGTTCCACAACTCTGTTGTATTCCAAAGAGTCAAAGTTTAAAGTGATCAATTTAACAAAATTACAGTATGACATATAGGGAAAAGCACTGAGAGCCCTTATTACTTTTTCCCAATTTGCAAAGTAACAATCAGGGAAGAAAAAGATACCTCTTAACACACAAGTAACTATATAATAGCAATGCTGGTATCTCTTTGTCCCCAGTAACTACCAGAACTACTGAACACTATTGAATTTTGAAAATTTACATTGGAAACAATGCATTTAAAATATTTACTTTAGCAACAACCTCAATTGCTAGGTTACAAACCTCTGTATTCATCCTTACTGCCCAGTGTCTCAAGATGCAGACAGATACCTTAGAACAGACAGCTGTTAAAGAGAAGCTCAAAGTCAGGAGAAAAGTCAGCACCTCAGGTCACACCACAGGCACAGGAGGCTTCACCCAGCCTTGGCAGCAGCCAGTCAGTCACACTGCAACCTCCACAGGACCTAGGCATTGTCTAGGCTTTCCTAGGAAGCTTCAGCTCCTTTTAGAAATTATTTCCACAATTTTTCATTCAAGATTGTTAGCCAACAGCCTCTAAAACTTTTTATAGCTCTTTAAAAAGGAAACTTCCATAATTTAGGAAAAGCAATGTAGGGGTGTATTTGAGAGACACTTTACCTTGCTCTGCTTTGAATAAAGGAAGTAACTAAAACAGAAGCTCAGCATCATGTAAACATATGCCACAAACTTGACAGTCAATACACAAGCAGACTAAGATGCCTTGATACTGTTAGAAAAAAAAAACTCCACTTGGAGTTTGAAACTTATTCCTCCCAAATTTAACTCTAGAAACACTTTGAATACTTTGGCAGAGTTGTTGTTATTATTGTTATTAATCTCTTGCTGAAGTTCACTCTTTTTTTACCCCATTATTATTACTCTTACTCTCTTGTTGAAACTTACCCTTTTCCATCCTGTATCTTCAATACAGAAAAAAATTTACGAATTTGCAAGACAGAGAGAGAGCAAAGCACTTCTAAAAATGTTACTCAGCCTTCAAGTAAATAAGTTACAAGGCAGAACACAACCAGAGTCCAAAAACTAACTTACAAAAATTCACTACTTAGTGTGCTCTACACACATTACTTTTAAGTTGTGTGAAGAAAGTTGCAGAAAGTTCCAAGGTACGGTGACTAAAACATTAAAATACCAAATTTCTGCCATATACTTCTGTCGTTTTATGAATTACTATAAGCTTAGCAGTAAATGTAACATAGTAGCTGGTAAGAAAACAGGGAGACAGAGGTGATAAGAACTTGTCCTCCAAAATGACCAGCAAATTTGAATAGTCATTTTGACAAATCTTACAGAACAGCAATTTTGGAAGGCAAAGAGGTTGTTGCTTTCCTGTGTGAGGGGGCTGAAGGACCCTTAGGTACGAGCTGAGCACACAAAAACTCATGCAACTAAATCACTACTGAGTTCTAAAATGAGCTCTGCCAGGCCTTCAGCTCTTACCATACACCTCCGTCATCTAGACCCTGGAGGGTTCAAGGCAAAGGTTATGTTTTGAAAAGCATGAACTTTACAAAAAAAAAAAAAAAAAAATCCACAGAAGTTACCAAATGGCCTTTATCCGGGGCATTGCCTATATCAAGAGCCATCACTGTGTTCAAAAAAAGGTAGAACACAGTTTCAAACCAGTTTTCAGGTAAACAGAAGATGGGTGATTGCCTGCCCTCTATCTCTGTGGGCTCATGCAATGCCAACTGATGAGACCTAGGCTAAGACAAAAACACTAAGGACAAAATAACCAGATCAGCATATGCATGCCATAGTCAGAAACCCACTACAACCATTAATAACCCCACACTAAAATCCACTGCACACTATAAATGCATGGAAGTTATTTCTGAGAGCAGGTGCTTCCTGCATGCATACCTTCTTGTGTCAGAGCTCTCTCCGAAACACACACTCCTGGGAAATTACCTAGTCCGTTCGTTTTCTTTTGACACCACACACGATTATTGTTTTTTTAAGATTTCTAGTCCCTACCACGCATTTGTTTTCCGCAGGCTTCACCAAAGCGTTCGAGTGAGCTTGACGCGCTGCCCGGAGGGCCCAGGCGTGCCAGACCCCGGCCCCTGTCACTACCAGCCCCGTCCCCGTCACGAACCATCCCCCCGGCCCCGGTTCACATACCTGTCCCCGGCCCCGGTCACTACCAGCCCCCGCCCCCGGTTCCGTTGCAAGCCCCACGCCCCGGTCACTGCCTGTCCCCGGCCCCGGTCCCTACCAGCCCCCTGCCCCGGTCCACTACTGCCTTTCCCCGGCCCCGTCGTTTCCAGCCCCCGGCCCCGTCGTGCCAGCCCCCGGCCCCGGTCGGTGCCAGCCCCCGGCCCCTGTCACTGCCTGTCCCCGGCCCCCCGGTCGTCTGCCACCCCCTCTCCCGGTCAGTGCCAGCCCCCCCGGTCCCTGTCATTACCAGCCCCCGGCCCGGTCACTACCTCCCTGCCCCCTGCCCCGGTATTACCCATCCCCGGCCCCGGTCACTAACCATCCCCCGGCCCCCGTTCTTACACCCCCGTCCCCGGTCTCCTGTGCCCCAGGCCCCGGGCACTGCCTGTCCCCCGTCCCTCCGGTCATTACCCCGCCCCCCCCGGTCATTACCACCCCCGGCCCCTCCGCTACGTGCGTGATCGCGAGGCAGCCCCGCAGCCGGCGACACAGCAGCGACAGCACCGAGCACAGGGCGAAGCGTCGCTGACAGCGGAACGCCGTGTCTCGCGGATCCCGGTGGCATCGCCGGCAGCTTGTAACAGCTGCACGGGCGGTGACAGCGGAGGGCTGCGGGGCTCCGGTCCCTGCGGATCTAGCTGCCTGCCCATCAGCATGCACACGGGCCCGCCGCCGCACGCGTGTGGCCCCGGCCCCGCGGAGCCGCGGCCGCGCCGGCGTGCCGGGACCCTCGGCGCCGGGGCTGCCCCTCACAGCCCGCTCGGACCACCGCGCAGCTGTCAGCACGACCGGGCCGCGCCCGCCCGGCCACCCACCGCCCGCCGCCCCTTCCAACCCCGCGGACCCGGCCCCGGCTCCACTGCCCTCCACCGCGCCCGGGCCCTCGCCGCGCCCCAGGTACACGCGGCCCAGCAGGCCCCTAGTCGGCGGCCGCTGCCCGGCCCCGGCGTGCGCCCCCGGGCGGGAAGCCTCGGCCCCGCCTCTCTTCTCCTCCTCCGCCATCCCCCCTCTCAGTAGGCCGAGCGTCTGACGGCCCTGCGCCCCCCTGGCCCTCCCGGCGACGCTCACTCCACGCCCCTGTCTGTAAGTTCCTCTCTTCCAGGGTCCGGTTGTAAGAGCGGCTCGTGCCGGCGAAGGCTGGGCGTCGGCGGCCGGCTCGTCGGCCGAGCGGGGGCGCAGTCCAGCAGCAGTCTGTATTTGAGCCCGAAGGTGCTGTCCTTGTTGTCCGCTGCTTCCTCTTGTTTGCTCGCGGCGGCGGCGCGGCGTGCGCGCCCCACGCGCGGGCCGGGCCCGTGCTGGCGGCCCCCTTGGGCGGCCGAGCCTGGCGGTCCTGCCGCGGCTTTGCGGGTTGGGGTGTGTTTTGGTCGCTCTCGCTGGCGGAATCGTGCTCGGGGTTCGGCGCGGGGGGCGCGGCCGTACATGCCGGGCTGGGGAGGCCGGGCCCGCCGCGGCGCGGGGCGCTCTTGGCTCTGCTGCTTGCGGCTTTGCTGCTGTGCGTGCTGCTGCTTCTGCTCCTGCTGCTGCTGCTCTGCTGGAAGTAGAGGTTGCGGACCGCCCTGGTGGGTCTTCCCAGAGCTGTCATCCACGGCGTTCGAGGGTGCCTAAGCTGCTCTGCTGGAACCATGCTATTCCGTTATCCCTCAAACGTGACGGCGTCTCCGCCGGGCTTGAGGTGCGGCTTCGCCGCGGGCGTGCGGGGGGTCGCGCGCCGGCCGGCGCGGGGGGGGTGGGGGGGGCCGCCGAGACCCTGTGGCTGGGGGTCCGCAGTGCTCTATCGTGCGGCTCCTAGGGAAGGGAGCTCCGCGCCTGCCTGCTCGCTGCTGCCGCCTTCGCATCCACATGGGGCCCCCGCTACCCGTGCCTGGAGATCGCGGCGAGGCGGGCGCGGGGGCCGGCCGGGACGCCGCCGTGCGACGCGGGCCGCGCGCAGCACGGGGATGCGTCGGCGGCGCCCCCGGCCGCTCCCTCAGGGGGGGGAGCCAGGGAGGGGCGGGGGGGGGGTGGGGGGGGGGGGGGGGGGGGGGGGGGGGGGGGGGGGGGTGGGGGGGGGGGGGGGGGGGGGGGGGGGGGGGTCCGGCACCCCCACTCGCCTGCCCCCGGGCCGCGGTTGCTGAGCGGGGCAGTCGCTAGCGCGCCCTGTCCCGGCTTGCGCGTCTGCAGATCTGCGCTGCGCGAGCCGCTGCCTCTCGAGAGAGTAGGCGACGGCGGAGTCGTGTCGCGGGACTAAGGTGCGCGCCAGCTGCCTGAGCGCCTCGTGTGCCAGCCGGCAGCCGCGCGTGCGGCGGGCGCCCGGCGGCTGCGCCGGTCTGTCCTCGCGGGAACGGGCGCAGCGTCGCGCGGCGGCGTGGGTACCCGGGCCACCCATTACGGTACGAGGGGAACGCGTCTGAGGCGACCGTCCGCTGCGCTCTGCCCCTGACACTCTCCTGTCCTGTCTTCTAACCGCTGCTCCTTTCGTTAGGTCTATCGTCTAGCGCTCTTCGCGTCGTTCTTCCCGTGTCGAGCCTCGCGGCGCGCCTCTCTGTCTCTCGCCCGCTTCGCTCCCTCGTCGAGCCCCGCACCTGGTCGGGTGCGGGGCGGGGCTGTGTTACCCTAGAGTGGCTCAGTGCTGACGATTGATTCCGATCTGCCAGCTGTCGCACGGCGACATGAGGTCCCGCCCGGTGTTGTATCCGAACGTGGGCGAAACGATACTTCCGTCTCCCCGCCGGAGACTCCTGCAGGGGGCAAGCCAGCGAATGCGCGAGAGCCGCGCGGCACTATTCAAATAAGGGGGGGAAACAAGGCGTTGTGTGCTCGCGGGCTTAGCAGTGTCGGCCTCTCTAGTCCACACTAAAAAGACGAGGTAAGCTGCATGGCGGCACACAGCGGCAGTAGTCAGGAATAAAACATACACATCGATCGAAAAAGTGATACCACCAGTCTAATTGCGTGCCCACACACACAGAGCAGAAAAAAAAGCAATACACACTTTAAAACGTCGCGACGCGTGTAGAAGAAAAGAAAAAATAAAAGAAGTGAATACAAAAAAAACCGGGCCAGGGCAGCAGGATCAGTGAACCAGCGTCTGTCGGCTGCAGCAAGGGTACGGCGTTGCAACAACGGCCGGCCGCGAGAACGTCTATTTATGTGGTCAATTTGCAATGCTTTAGCTCACCTAAAACGCTTACGCACAATCAACAGGTTCTTAGAGACCTTTTCTTGTGTATCAGAACTTGTTATGGAACTAGGGGTGGGTGTTTTTTTGTATTTCTCCAGTTCTTATGTGGGGCACTGTTTGCCTATTATACGTCGTAGGATATTCCCCACTCCATCCTTTTCTACAGATGTATTTGTCTCACCCAGGCACTAGCAAATCTTGTCTATGCTGTATTGTCATACCAGAACCGCATTTATCTAGTCAAATTACCACACATAGCCAGGCAAGGATTGTATAGCTTCAGGACGTTAAAAAGCTCCTGCTTCCATTCAGCGCAGTAAAATTGGAGCCGCCAGTCGGCTGCTCAATCTTTCCGCCAATCCCACCTTCCATCTCCTCCCTTTTCCCTCCCTGTGATGTGCGCCTGTCTGTGTCTCTGCAGCTTCACATCCAATTGCTGAAGTGAGTGAGTTGCCTGTGCAGTATTTCCAATCTGTTGCGCAGGAGCAGGTCATCCAGCCTTTGTGCAGAGGGCGTGGGCCTGTTTTGGGCCTTGCTGATGATCACAGTTTAGCTGTTCGGAAACAGCTGCGGGCTCTCCGTAAGCTTGGTACTGCCCCGGTACAATGAGGGTGAAACTGGGGGTTCTGCTGGTGCACCGCTGTGACTTGATTGCCAGCCTCTCTTGCTTTAGTTCGGTCTGATGAACTATGCCCACACATCACTGAAGTCTGTTACAGAGGTCTGCTCTCTTGCCTCTGTGAGCCTTCATGTCAGAGCATCTCCACTAAATTGTATTACTTTTGAGGAATAGAAGAACTTGAGTGCGTTTGTATGCATTTGTGTCAGAGGCTATAGTCACGATAAGCTTCTAATTAGGCTTGATGAAAAATGAAAATAATTTTTTTTTTCTACACCAAAGTTACTCTCTTGTGTTATGAGTGGACGACTAAAGCTAACTGGTTTCGCAAATTTGAGTTTAAAACAAAAAGACCATAACCTTTAGAGACGAATATCAAAGGCATGGGGTTTTTGAAACATTCTTATTTGGATTGCACTGTATCTCATCCAAGCATTTCTTGCTTGTTTTCCCCAGGTCAATCTGCGTGCTGTGGGTGGGTAGGATTTGGGTTGCGTGGTGATGACATGGTGGACAAATGACATCATGACACCTCGGTTGACTTCTAAAGAGGTGTTTTTATTTTTATTTGATTTTAAACCTATTAGTAGTCATTTGACTTGTCCCATATACAAAAACATTTCTATTTATAGCTATTATTACAATAACACCTGAAGATCTTTTTTTAAAAGGTGTTTTTGATAGGTGTATGATACAATTATTGCAAGATTTCTAACCACTTGTCAGTTCCCTCATGTGGATGGGGGGGGGAGCCAGCTACTTGTGTCCATGGTTGGGTTTGCCTCCTAGGTGGGGGTTATTTTTTTGAGTGAATGGTCGTAGATTTTGGGTCTGTACTGCTTTAAGACAAGTTTATCTGTCAGTGAAATCCGGTTCTTCACTTATGTTTGCAGCATTTATTTTTAGTGAGTTTTTTTGAATGAGCAATTTCTATAAATTGTTGATTTCATCTGGGTAATTATTGTGGAATAATCTGTACTGAATTTGTAATTCTTTGTTTGGTCCAGGTGTTGCCACTTCAGTTTGGAAATTGCATTGATGTTCTCTTACCTGTTGTCTTTGTATGAGCAACCTTGAGCATACCATCAGTTTCTTTATTTTCTTCCCCATTTTAAATGAGTAAAGCTTACGTAAAGCACATAAGGTGTGAGCTTAGTTCGTCGTTGGTGGGTACAAACAACTGTTGACAGCTGCAAGAAACGCACTTTCCGGTTCAAAATGCTCAAGTTTTTTTTTTGTTTTTTTTTTAATTAGAAGGTGCGTCAAGATTAACTGCAAGCAAGTACTGGTACAGTCTTTCTAACCAAGAAAGTTACAACTGGTTTTCATAAAGAAAGAAAACTAGTCAGTGTTTTGTAATAAACCCTTTCATGAAGATGATTCTCATCCACTTCCATGCTGATAAATTTA
>CM031867.1:8268628-8351680 GCA_018697195.1 Certhia americana | reverse complement strand
GTGCAGTCTTTGAGAACTTAAGACTACGGAAAATACTTCAGATAGGCCAGAATACAATGAACCCCAACAATACATCATTAACTCCACAGGGAGCACAAGCTCCTTGTGTTGAATGTATTCAGCCCTAGGTAAATGTGAGTAATTACTGTGCTACTTTGTAAAAAATCCTTCTTGAAACCAAACCCAGTACTGCTGTGAGTTATTTTTTAATTATTTGGATTATCTCTTTATATGTGCCCCAGTATACTAAAGTAGAGTATATTTCTCACATAATAATTAAAAAAAAAAACACTTAGGAAAAAAAATCAAGATTTGACTGAACAGCTACTTAGCTTTTACCAAACGCTCTATGTCATTCCACCGTTTACCTTACCTAATCTTTAGACAGCTAGTTACACCTGTTTGTGTTTTACATAATCTGTTCCCCCCAACTTGCTAAAATTATTAGACTGTTTTCCAGCCGCTGATCATAGAATTGGCATATTCCAGCCTGGTTTTGCACAGCCATTCACAAACAAGTTACGGCCCTGCACTGGAATACTGAATGCGACATGTCCAGCTTTACTGTGTTTGCCCACAAATCTGGGCTCTCTTCTGAAAGTGGAACTGTTCCACAACTCTGTTGTATTCCAAAGAGTCACAGTTTTAAGTGATAATTTAACAAATCACAGTATGGTATATAGGGAAAGCCTGAGATCCCTTACTACTTTTTCCCCAATTTGCAAAGTAACAATCAGGGAAGAAAAAGATACCTCTTAACACACAAGGTAACTATATATAGCAATGCTGTTATCGCTCTTTGTCCCCAGTAACTAAACCAGAACTACTGAACACTATTGAATTTGAAAATTTACCTTGAAACACGACATTTAAAATATTTAACTAGCTTAGCAACAACCTCATTGCTAGGTTATTACAAACTCTCTGTTCCATCCTTCCTGCCCAGTGGGTGTCCAGATGCAGACAGATCCCCTTAGAACAACAGCTGTTAAAGAGAAGCTCAAGATCAGAGAAAAGTGTTTCGCACCTCAGTCCACACCACAGGCCTCAGGAGGCTTCACCCAGCCTTGGCAAGCCAGTCAGTCACACTGCAACCTCCACAGGACCTATGCTTGTCTAGGCTTTCCTAGGAACTCAGCTCCTTTTAGAAATTATTTCCACAATTTTTCCTTCAGATTGTTAGGCCAACACCTCTAAAACTTTTTATAGCTCTTTCAAAAAGGAAACTTCCATACATTTAAAAAGCAATGTAGGGGTGTAATTTGAGAGACACGTTAACCTTGCCTCCTGCTTTGAATAAAAGGAATAACTAAAACAGAAGCTCAGCATCCTGTAACATATGCCACAAACCTGACAGTCAATCACAAGCAGACTAATATGCCTTATACTGTTAGAAAAAAAACCCTCCACTTGGAGTTTGAACTATTCCTCCCAAATTTAACGTCTATGAAACACTTTGAATTACTTTGGCAGAGTTGTTGTTATATTGTATTAATCTCTGCTGAAGTTCCCTCTTTGTTACCCATTAGTTATTCTCGTACGCTCTTGTTGCAACTTACCCGTGTCCCATCCTAGATCTTCAATACAGAAAAAAATTTACGAAATTGGCAAGACAGAGAGAGAGCAAAGCACTTTCTAAAACGTGACGCAGCCTTCAAGTAAATAGTTACAAGGCAGAACACAACGCGAGTCCAACACTAACTTCAAAAATTCCCTACTTAGTGTGCTCTACACACATTACTTTTAAGTGTGTGAAGAAATTGCAGAAGTTCCAAGTACGGTGACTAAAACATTAAAATACCAATTTCTCTGCCTATACTATCTGTCCGTTTTTACTGCATTCTATAAGCTTAGGCATAATGTAACATAGGAGCTGTAAGAAACCAGGGAGACAGAGGTGGGTAATAACTTGTCCTCCAAATGACAGCAAATCTGACATATCGTTTGAAAAATCTTACATAACACAATTTTGGAGGAAGGCAAAGAGGTTGTTGCTTTCCTGTGGAGGGGGCTGAAGGACCCTTAGGTACGGCTGTCACACAAAACTCATGCAACTAAATCACTACTGAGTTCTAAAAAATGAGCTTCTGCCAGGCCGTCATCTCTTACCATACACCCTCCGCATCTAGAACCCTGGAGGGTTTCAAGGCAAAGGGTATGTTTGTGAAAAGCATGACTTTACAAAAAAAAAAAAAAATAATCCACAGAAGTACCATGGCCTTTATCCGGGGCAGTGCCTATATCAAAGAAGCCTCACTGTTTCAAAACAAGGTAGAACACAGTTTCAAACGCATTTCAGTAACAGAAATGGGTGATTGCCTGCCATCTAATCTCTGTGGGGCTCAGCACGCCAACGCTGAGACCTAGGCTAAGACAAAAACCTAATGACAAATAACCAGATCAGCATATGCAGGCCATATCAGAAACCCACTACACCATAAAACCCAAGCACTAACACCCAACTGCACACTACAAATGCATGGAGTTTATTTCTGAGGAAGGTGCTGCCTGCTGCATACCTTCGTGTCATATTCCGAAAACCACTCCCTGGAATTACCTAGTCCGTGCGTTTCCTTTGACACCAGCACACGATTCTTGTTTGTTTAATTCTAGTCCCTACCACGGCATATTGTTTCCGCAGGCTGCACAAGCGTCGGTGAGCTTGACGCTGCTGCGGAGGGCAGCGTGCCAGACCCCGTCCCCGGTCCCACACCCGCCCCCGCCCCGGTCACTAACAGCCCCCGCCCCCCCGTTCACCTACCTTTCCCCGGCCCCGGTCCTACCATCCCCCGGCCCCGGTCGGTGCAGGCCACCCGGCCCCGTCCTGCCTGTCCCCGGCCCGTTCAATACCATCGCCCCGGCCCCGGTCACTGCCTGTCCCCCGGCCCCGGGGGTCGGTGCCAGCCCCCGGCCTCTTTCGTGCCATCCCCGGCCCCGTCGGTGCCAGCCCCCGCCCCGTTCACTGCCTGTCCCCGGCCACGGTCGCTGCCAGACCCCGTCCCCGGTCAGTTGCCAGCCCCCGGTCCCGTCATCCAGCCCCCGTCCCCGTGTCCACACCGCCCCCGGCCCCGGTCATTCCCATACCCCCCGCCCCGTCACTCAGCCCCCGCCACCGGTCTTACCAGCCCCCGGCCCCGTTCATTACCCTTTCCCCCGGCCCCGTCCCTGCCTGTCCCCGTCCCCGTCATTACCACCCCCGCCCCCGGTCATACCAGCCCCCGGCCGCCGCCGCCGTGCGTGAGCAGCGAGGGCAGCGCCGTCGACACAGCAGCGACAGCACCGAGCACAGGGCGGAAGCGGTGCCTGACAGCGGAACGCCGTGTCCGCGGGAGCCCGGTGCAGCGCCGGCAGCTTGTAACACGTTGCACGGGCGGTGACAGCGGAGGGGCGGCGGGGGCTCTCGGTCACTGCGGATAGGCGTGCCTGCCCCATCCTCATGCACACGGCACCGCCGCCGCAACGCGTGTGGCCCCGGGCCCCCGGAGACCGGCCGGCCCGCGGGCGGACGCTCGGCGCAGGGGCTGCCCCGCACCGGCCGCTCGACCACCGGCGGGGGCGCACTGTCCAGCACGACCGGGCCAGCGCCAGCCCGGCCCCACCGCCCGCCGCCCTGCCCCAACCCGCTGAACCCGGCCCGGCTCCCTGCTCCACCCGCCGTGCCGTCGCACGCGCCCCAGGTACCGCGTCCCAGCGGCCCCTCGGCGGCGCTGCCCGGCCCGGCGGTGCGGCCCCCCGGGCGGGAAGGACCTCGCCCCCGCCTCTTTCTTCCTCCTCCTCCTCCTCCTCCTCCTTCTCAGGAGGCCGAGCGCGTCCGGGCCCGGCGCCCCCTCTGCCCTCGCCGGGCGGGACGGCTCCCCACCCCACACTCCCTGGCTGTAGTTCCTCTCTCCAGGGGTCCGTGTAGAGCGGCTCGGCCAGGCCGGGCCTGGGCGCGGGCCGGGGGCCCGGCTCGGTCGGGTGGCCGGGGGGCCGGGGCGCGGCCCCAGCAGCAGGGCAGGCAGTCCTGTAGTTGGAGATAAGCCACGGCCTCGAAGGTGCTGGCCGGTTGTCATGGAGCGCTTTCCTCTTGGTGCTGGCGGCGGCGCGGCGCGCGGCGCCCCCCCGCGCGGGCCGGGCCCAGGCGGCGGCCCCCGTGGCGGCCGAGTCCTGGGCGTGTGCCGCGGCTGTGCGGTTGTTGGCGCTCTCGAGCGGCATGAAGTCGGCGGCGGTGGGGGTCGGCGTCGGGGGGCGCTGTACCTGCCGGGCGGGAGGCCGGGCGGCGCGCGGCGTGGGCGCTCTGTGACTCTGCTAGCTCTGCGCTGCTGTTGCTGCTGCTGCTGCTGCTCTGCTGCTGCTTGCTGCTGGCTGGAAGTAGAGTTTGCGGCCCCCCTGCGTGGTCTCCCATATCGCATCCACAGGCGGTCGAGGGGCCGAGCTGCTCTGGCTGGAACCAGGCTACCGGGGGATTCATCAAACGGGGACCCACCCGGACTGATCCGCTCCCCGCGCCGCCCCGGCCGCCGCCGCCGAGACCCTGTCAGCGGGTCCCAGCGCTAATGGGCTCCTATGGAAGGCAGCTCCGCGCCTGCCCTGCTCTCTGCTGCCGCCCGTCGCCCACACGCCCCCCCCCCTCCTGGCGATGCTGCTGGAGGCTGGCCGGGCCGGACAGCCGCCGGCACGCGGCCGCGCGCAGCACGGGGTGCGGCCGGCGGCGCCCCGGCCCGCCCCCCGGCACCCCCGCCTGCCCCCGGGGCCGCGGTTGGCGGCTGCGGGGCCCGCGCCTCCTGTCCCGGCACCGCAGCGGCCCCCCGCGGACCCCACGGAGCCACCGTGCGCTCCCAGGGCCGAGCGCTCGTTCCGGCCCGCGGGCGCCCGGGCCCGGCCCCGCCGCTGCGGCGGTGGGTACAGGGACAGAACGGGCAGAGCCGGGCCGGCTTCCGCTGTCGCACACCCGACACCTGCCGCTTCCCCGCCTAAGATCTTCTGAGATCGCGTCCTTGGTGGTTCATGGTTTTCCATGCCTTTCATTCCGCACCAAAGGAGGGGCAAAGGCAGCCTAGGTGCAGCCTTTCTTGTAGATGGAAAAATACATCACATACAGAATACCCCAAACAGCAACACTGAGTAGTACCAGTTCTTGTCAGACTCGGTTTTATTTTTAGTGTTTTCATACTACAGCCTTAAAACATCTTTAATATCAGCTACAAAGTTTCCAGAATTTTGCACGAAGGGCCCAGTGCTTCTCCCACTTTCACAATTGCATGGGAGATGATCTCTCTTTAGGAAGCTGGAGGTGGAGGGTTTAGAATTAAAAAGTCGCATTCCAAATTTCAAGCATTCCGTGAAGTGAACAGTTCGCAAAGAAGATCTAGCACCTTTTCCTGGTGACAACCAGGAAAAGACTGAATTTCTGGCTTCTCCACACCATCCCAGAGCAGAACATACTGTCCTCAGCACTCCTCTGTTGTGTCACAGCATGTCTGTTCTGCATTGCCCAAGAGCAAATGAACCACAGCAAGAGAGTGAAATTTGGGGATTGAGTTAACAGACTTAATTGCTTTGAAAATTAGGACCTGTACCTAAAATTACTAGTGAAAGCCAAATAGAAAATGGTGGGACTTGAACACGGAATTTGGGAATAACCACTATGAGTAACCTTATTTTCCAAACCCCACATTCTTCAGTTATTCTGAATATCATAAGCTAGTAGGAAAAGGTAACTGGAAGAGTCTAAATGATGTTCCCTGTACATCAAAAATTCAAATAAAACAGTTTTAATTAATAAACTTCTTTCAAAATGCAACAAAGTGTAGTAAAATAAAAGATTTCACACTACTGTTAAGAAGGTAACAGGAACAATAACTGATTGTTTCCTTCTCATTTTTAATAAAACTAATTCCATAAAAATTGGTGATTTAATCTACTCTCATAGCACATAAATGCCAACAAGTTTTGTTTAAGGACTAAGGTTTATTTACAGGATTCCTCAGTAGCAACCCTAGTCCCAAGCAAATAGAGCTAAGATACAATACAGGTGGTGTAGTAACACAAATGCCACGAGGGGCACAAAAAACAAAACCCACACTTTAATATGGCAAAATTGGGGTTTTTTTGATCACCATTTTGAATTTTAAGTCTTTTATTTACTAAAAAGGGAAGCATCATGCATTTACTAGCTGAATCAGCCATTCTTCCATGAAGTTCTGGAAGTGCTTTTCACTCTCCTTTTGAAGGGGCAGAGAGGTGGGAAGAGACTAATGCAATATTCCTTAAAAGTTAAAAAAAATTCACATGTCAGAGGAGAAAGAAAACAATTTTCAATGGGATTTTTATCATAGCAGGAACACAAAATGAGAAGAAACTTTATTGAAAGCCCAATGCATCTTTCAGCATGCTGCAGCACCTCACAACACCAGGGCTGCATCAGGACCCTCCTTGTGCTGAGAACACACAGCAGCCACAATCACTCCAACAGCAAACAGATTGTAACAGTGGGATCTTACTTCAGTTCCCAAGTAGTTTGATTTAAACCCCTAATGTAACAGTAATGCAAGGAGCTCCTGACACCCAGATTCAAAAGAAAAAAAGCATCTTCCTAATATCCTCATCTGTGCAAGCCTCAAACTACACTTTATGTGGTCACTGAATTATGTCAGAATGTTTCACAAAATGCCTCTCAGAGAGACAAGAAACTTACAAAAATTATATAGAAGCATAAAGAAATTTTAAGTGAATTGACTTAAATGCCTTCAATTTTTTCCCAGAAGGTACAAAAATTAAGGTTCAAATTATCTGAAAATAGGCCAAAACAACCCCCACCACTCAAGTAAAAGCTTCTTCAAACAGAAAGGCTCACCATGTGTCAGCCCTGGTGGAAAAATTTCATGTTCCTTAATCTGCTGTCAGAGACCTCAGATTTTGCCAATTATCCTAAAGTCATATATCTTAACAACTTGTCCAGAACAAACTACACACAGATAGTTTGCTGAAGTCACTTGTGCCAGGAAGGAACAATTACACTATTTTCAACTACCACTACTATTGCCTGAATTGGAATTTCCAACAGTAAATGTAAGGCTAGATGTTTCTATCCAATCCTTGGGAACGTTTTTATTGAAAATCCCTCACTAAGGAAACAACTTGCATTTAAGGGCATTTTTGGTTGGTTCTTTTATGTTAATATTCCACAAGACATTAATTTCATTTGTAATACTTAAATTACAAACTAGTTTAAAATTCATTTGGTCTCCAACACACTTCTCATTTCGTACTTTTACTGTGCTCTCATTTTATTGGTATTTCTCTCAAGATACAAATATTAAACCAAGCCAAGCAGTGCTGGTTGAAGTTATACTTGTTTCTCTAAGAAGACAATCTTCAAAAAAAAGATTGTGCAAAAAACTACCTTCAACACATAACCCCCAAATGTTAATCTATTGACTTGATTGTGGTATACAGCCATCTTCTGGTTCTGAATGTCAAGGCATGATGTATAAACAAATGAACATTTAAATCTAGCCATTTGTTTCTTTTCATAGAGAGTACGAATAAAACCACACAAGTGATAATTCCTTATTTCCACAGCTGGGAATTCGACATTTTGCACGTTGCAGAGACCAAGGCAGCAGAAAATGCCAGTGGTTCTGCTGCACCTAAGCAGGGCAGGGGACCCACAGCCTCCTTCACACTCTTTACTTGATACCACAGAGTAAGGTAAATTCAGCACCTATTTTGGTATTACAGCTCAGCTCAGAGCCAGTCTGTTGTGCTCAGCATCAGACAGGGACACAAGCAGAGCAGCAATCCATACTTTCCAAGGACTGTGGTTTTTAACTGAAGCAGACAGATGATGCCTTAGGGACCAGAATAAGCAACCCAATTCAGATACCATTTTTGATAACAGTCTTATCTGTGTGATTAGATTAACTGATGAAGATCACTTACTTCTCTTTAGTATCTATTTATTTATGCTACACACTGTCTACATCAGTCCAATTTCTGACACTCTCAGAGTATCAAGGTCTGTCCTCCCCTTTGTAGGCTGTAAAGGATCTTGTCTTTGTCAGAAGCTTACCCTAGACCTATTAAATAAAACATTTAGCTTGCACATTATCATCACTTTTGCTGCTGCCTTAATTTTTCTCAGTTGTTTCAGAACAACTTTTGTAACCCCAGTCTTGTAGTTTAGCTCTTTTGTGCCAGTGTATCTCATCTGGTTTTAGTCCCTGATTTGACACTTCTTTAAATCACTCATAACTTTCCTTGTCTTCCATAGATGCATTAATATTTTTCTTTAAGTGATATAGTTTGTACTATGCCCCAATCACATTACAAAAATATTTTTTCAAGACATTCAACTGATCAGTGCATAGCAAAAAAATAATTTGTACATTCCTATTGCCAGAACAGTTTAAGATCTAAATGTCAGTCTGTTTTTCACTTGAAGGGAAAAAAACCCAGGGTCTAACTGATTATATTAAACCCATGTTCTCTAGTACATGCTCCATCATCTGTATATTTATCTGCAACTTTCATATTTGTATTTGTAGATGAAATGTTTCTTGTCATTAGCAACCTAAAAGAAAAACCCCAAACAAAAAATAACATTCTTTGGTTTTCTAGCAGTCCCCAGCAAACAGATTCTGGCTGCTACACTTGTAAAATGTAAAGTCATACATTTGGGGCAGTGCTCTTGACTGAATGACCAAAGGACAGCTTTGGAGAGAAGGACCAAAGGGTTCTGGTGGACAGTAAGTTGAAGCCAGCAGTGAACCCTTGCAGTGGCAACAGCTAACAAATAACAGCTGTGCTGGCACAAGCATGGCCAGCAGGACAAGGAAACCAATTACTTCCCTCTATTCTGCAACTAGATCACATCTGGAGTAGTTTGTCCAGTTTTGGGCCCTCAGTGCAGGACACAGTAGAGCAGGTCAAGCAGAACACCACTAAGATGGTTGGAGGGTGAGAGGATGTACAAGGAACAGCTGAGGGGGCTGGGTTTATTTGGCCTGGAGCAGAGGGAAATACAATTGCTTTTTTCAACTGCCAAGTGGGGGTTAGGAGATGGAGCCAGGCTCTTCTTGGTGGTGTGCAGTCAAAGGACAAGAGGCACATTTTGCAGCAGGGGAAAGTCCTACAAGGCACAAGGCAAAAAGGGAAAAAAACGTGTTTCCAGTGAGAGCAGTCAAGCCCTGAAAAAGGCTGTCCAGAGTTGCAGAATTTCAATTCTGGGAGAAGTTCAAGGCCTAGCACAACCCATCTTCCAAATCAGCCCTGCTTTGATCAGAGTCCTAGACTAACAGACCTCCAGAGAACTCTTCCAATCTAGAACATCCTGCAATTCAATGTAGCATCCAGAAAAGGAGAGCAGAACTTTCCACGTGGAAATCCTTTAAGTGCTCCAAACATACTAATACCCTTCATCAGGCTAATCAGTATACTATCCTCAGTGTACAGCAAGTATAACTAAGAGCAGGATTAAAATCCACACACTGTAGGGTATTATGCCATAATCCACCTTTCTTCAGCTGTTACACTCCAGACCTCTTCACTGCCTGCCCTGCCAAACCCCTGGATAACACCTCTCATCTGCTCCATGCTCTTGAGTTCTGGTTTTCTCTAGTCCAGCCTCAATGGCCCTTGAGCCCTCCCAATCCCACCCTCTCACTCCTTTGACAAGCAGGCATCACATCACACATTTCATCTGACTCCTGTAAAGTAATAACAGCAACAGCACTTCCAGGCAGTACAGCTGCTTAAACTCATCTTTTGCTTCCTCTTGTATTTGACAAAATACCTTGTCAGGATTTCAGAAAGTCAGCCATTTGCAAGTTATCAGTCAGTTCTCAAGTCTACTTTCCGATCTTAGAGACTGAAATCTAACAAACTGAACATATTTGGTCTTTTTAAGTTCCATGCTTTTAACATGGGAAAAATTTTGCCAAAAACTGGATGCCGGAGCTAAGGCAGCACATTGAGAGAGAGAAGGAAAAAATTTCAAAACCCAGCAAAACAAAATGTTTTGTGTTTAGTTGTGGGGTTTTTCCTTGAAAAATATGTATAAGAGGACTTCACTCACAGAAACAAAACCGAAGCTTTTGATGTATGGAATATATAATAAAATTTGCATGAATAAGTGACATTTAAAAAAAACTATTTTCTGTATTTTACAGCTTAAAAATCTCCATCACAAATATTTGCAAAAGGTATTTTAAGCAAATATAATTTTACTTTAAGGCCTTAGTATAAAAAATACTTTATGTTGGATTTACTACTTCCCTGAATTCAAACTCATCCTGATGCAAAATTACAAGGAAGACTATAAAACAGGAGACTTCATTTTCAGATTACCAATTAAAACAAAGACAGGGAGCTGTGTCTAAGTGTAGGATCTACTTACACTGATTTTCACAGCAAAAAGCTATCACACTGAATTTATCATAAATGAATCTGAAAATTTTCTCCTCATGAACCTCATGAAATAACAGATCCAAGCACCGGCTGGAATCTACACATTTGTCACACGCTTCTTTTGGGAAGTCTGCCGTAAGTGCCTGTGAAATTCTAGGAACAGGTAAGAGCAAATAGCAAATAAGAACATTCTCCCACTGCTCCATTCCCTGAAATAGATCTTGAACTATTACTTTTTTTTTTTTAATCCAATCTATCACATGACCAAGAATATTTTCAGAATTACTTTTTCATGCAAGTGTAGTTTTCTGCCAGGATACATGAAGATATCCAGGCAATGACAGTGGTGTTAGTACAAACCTCAGGACCTAAAGAGCACCTTCTTCTCACTCCAACAACCTCAGAATATGCTACAGGGTTTTTGATGCTGATATGTCTGTCATATTGCACCAACCCAAAAGTACAAAAATACTGAATGTCATAAAATGTAGCATTAACATCAAAGCAAAACTGCTCTGCTCAATAAAGTTTGGAAGTTCAAAAAAGTTATATTTTTTGAAAACATTACTCAATAAGGAAAACCTTAAAAGTTCCTCGATGTTTCAAGTTGGGGTTTTCCCTAGTGTCTCCTGATATGCAATGAATCTTCTCAAATTCATCTTCACATTGTCAAGAACACACAGCTGATCTGTACTATATTGTCCTTTGCCTTCTTTTCGCATCTGTAAAACCAAAAGAATAAATGGTTTACTAATGGAGAAGTTTCTCCTATTAGATCACCTCAAGTTTCCTGTAG
Organism: Certhia americana; assembly: GCA_018697195.1. NCBI lineage: Eukaryota > Metazoa > Chordata > Aves > Passeriformes > Certhiidae > Certhia > Certhia americana. The sequence continues at coordinate 8,340,495 of CM031867.1, read as the reverse complement.
TTCTGTTTGTAGGTGTTCTATCCAGATATGCTACCCGTGAATTGTGAGAACTCCAAGGTGTTCTCATGTGCACATGTAGAGTTTAGCAATTATTTCTGCAAGTCTATTTACTATAATAGATTGCTGCCTAAAACTAGAATAATGGCACATTATTTCACCCAAAAATCTGAGACATATACCTCAAATCTGTAGCTTTTTATATGGAAACCCTTGCACATTTAACCTAACAATTGAGGCACCATAAAGTATGTACTTCATGTGTACAGTGCTTTTAGACTATGAAAATCACTCCTTAGGCTGAATCTGACGAAAGAAACAATGTGTGAAAGGTCATTCTCTGTTTAAGCCTAGGATGTACCTAAAATAACAGTTTAGAGTGCCAGCCTTGTTATTCTCAAAAATACGGGATACACAAACTGTTTTAATTAACCAAGAATGGAACAAAAACATCCAACTACAACTACAAGTCAGAACCCAAATATGTCAATGTAACTTCAAAAATGACTTTTCTCCCACCTCCAGAGACATCTGCAGGATTTTTTGTACAACTGTTTCAGAACAATACAGCGATTTGGACATCAGTAACACTGATGGTGTAATGCAGATGTTGCAATGCAGGTGCTGCACTGTTACCTTGACACTTCCATGAACTTTAAGGTAGGTGTATTTGCTTTCCTCTAAAGCAGAGTATCAGAAAATCAAACACTTTTTTTCTGTCACCTTATAAATTAATTATCTCTTCTAGGAGCCCAAAACTCAACCTTTAACCCACATTGTGTGCTGAGACCCTGAGCTGGCTGCCCTTGATGCCTACCCTCATTCTGAACACCGGCTGAAATTCTTTCAGTGTTGGAAGCAACTTGATCTGTAATGCTGCCTTTTCTGCTTCTTTACCATCTGCAAATACATCAAAAAGTGCATCCAAGGCTTCCCCTGCTACCACAAGAGAAGATTCCTTCATAGCAACTTCAAGAAGAAATTTTCCAATCATCTGTAATAAGAAAGAAATGATTTTTCCAGCAATGCTAAAGAAAATTGAAAGAAACATCAAAATTCTTTTAAGCTTGCAATGCAAAGTTTGCTTTTTTCACCTTCAGTGTTTCAGCTGTATCTTGTCCTTTTGCCAGGACACTGCCAGAAATTCCAAGGATGCTCACCACGTTCACTCTAACACTGGCATTGCTGCTTTGAATTCCAGCCTCACACAAAGCCAATAGCTGCTCAGGAGTCATACACTGGTCAGCAAGGGAAAAGGAGGGAAAGAAGGAAGACAGACACAGTCACATTTCCATGGAAATTTTGAAATACATTTAGACACCATTCTTTTACAGAACACAGGCAAATTCTTCACAGAGAAAGAGAGTCCTAGATTATGAAAACTTTATGAATTATGAAAATGCAATTACTACAAAATTTCAATTCCCTTTCAACTTGTTTCTTCCAGAATATAACCAAGGCTGACATGAAGTTGAAGTTCCGAGATTTTCACAAATTTATCTAGCTCAATAGTTCTTCCAATGCATTACAAATTACAGTATAGAAGCTCAGTTTTCAGTTTAAGGCCAGAAAGGACTAGCAGACTATCTAATATTGTGTCTTGTATAACAAACCATTATAGTTCATTCCTGTTTTCAACTCACTAATTCATATCCAAGATTCAAGGACTACCAGCTTCAACTAGGCGACATCAGGAAATAAAGAATCTACATTTTTAGGTGCTAACTTTCTAAATATTTGTCATTATAACTGTCTTCTAAAGATACCTGTGGCTTATTGCTGTTATGGTTTTAAAACACCTTTCATCTGTTTACATGCTGAGGAGTTGATACATAAAAAAAATATTCCTGTAAGGTCAATGAAAAACACACTTAGTGCTATTAAATCTGTTCTTCCAGTGTTCACAACTGCTGAAGTTTTGAACTAAATTTATATTGTTTTGTTTCAAAAACTTTCCAGCCCAATCTCACAGGAATTTGAACCTACCAGAGCATTTGAGTTTGAAAGCTTTTACCTGTGAGATGTTCTTTGATGCCATTGTTTGTAGGAGAGCCCTCAAAGCACTGGTTACAGCTTCCAGGAATTCTATGTCTGTAGGGAGTTCTGTCAAAGAGTAGAACCCAGAGCCAGAAGTTGAACAGCAATATGAGGGACACAGAAAGCAAAGAAATACAAATTCCTTAATCCCTTAATTGTTCCTCCAGGTACTACCACAACAGGAAAAGCTACATTTTCAGAGACTGGTCTCTGTAGGTTGTAACCATAGTGATTTGTTTGAATTTAGCATTGACTGCATCTGGAGGTCAGAGCACAGCTGGGCCTCCTTTTTCAAGCACATCCCTGGTGGAGACACTAGTGTGACCTAACAGACAGTGCCAGCCACTGTCACCAGGACAGCAGCTGAAAACTGCAATCACATGGAGGCCATAATACAGGAACTGAGAAAACTACAGAAGCTGGTGCATACTTTACCTTCTTTCTTCTGCCTTCTTAAGCAAGCTTTTCAGACACCCAGAACACTGGACTCTTTCCAATTGATATAAAGAGCATGTTTTCCGGTGGTTTAATAACATTTCAGGAATGTATGACTCAAACACTGCATTATTCTTGTTTAACTACAAACTCGTTGGTAGCAGCCATCACCTTCAATCTATGCTCTGCATTTCTTGAGGCTTTTCATTTTCCTCTAATGTGTTTATTTTCTGGACCACTCCAGATGCAAAACTTCTTGATTTATGTGCATCTCCTCCCTTCTCATGTAAACAGTCAGATCTTTATGCCTCTTTTTTACCCTGTAAACCACAGAATTCCTTCCAACCACAAGTTGGTATGTTATCAGCTCTATCTGGCAGTTTTCATTACACAGCATATAAAAAACGGGCCTATGCCATTAAATTATTTTTAGCATCCCTATCTGTCTTCAGATAGCAACTTCTCCAGCTTCATCTAAGAACGCCCAATTATAAAACATAACATGTAGATCCAAAATCTTGGAAGTCCTCTCTTCAAGTATGAGACATCGTTTATGTGAACTTCTATGCATGTTTTCATAGGTAATTTCATTTCTGCATTTTAGTTTTCCACACAATGTACTCTCAGAAATAATGTTCCCATAGACTGATCACATGTCTTTAAAGAGACTGAGAAAAAAGTGCATTTTGCAGGCAGATGCATTTTCAAGCACTAATGCAGTGTCATTTTACACCACAGCAGAGCAGTACATAAGCTATATCTGTGGCTACAAAGAGAGAAGACACTTGAAGGAAGGGAAGAAAACTGAGCTTCTAAGAAATGACAAAGCTACAATATGCCAGACTTCAACAGAATTGTCTTAGGGAAAACGTTTTCTGACAGTTTGGAGAATTGGCAGCTTTTCCAGGCTCTAATAATATATCTTATTTTTTGAAAACATATCACTGCTGACCTTAAAACAAAGTTTATCAGAATAGTCTGAAGGAAACAGCCAGTCAGGGACCCATATCCTCAGTTTGGAAACAGGTGGGGTTTTCTTAAACCTTTTTTTTTTTCAGTCTTGGTTCAGCTTCTCTCATGACAGTAACAGAGAGATCATAGCATAAATGATCCAACAGGACTATGGAAATGATACTGCTGTCATGAACAGATCACAGAAAGCAGCTGGAAATGCTACCTGCTGTACAGATGATCCAGCAACACTGTACTAGCAGATGTATGGGGAAACCTTCACAGTATGTCTGTGAAATAATGCACAGTGAAGACACTGTAGTGTTTACCAGGATCTATCACAGAATCTGTGAGGCTGGGAAAGACCTCTGAGATCAGGCCAACCTGTGACCAGTGACTGCCATGTCAACCAGACCCTGGCACTGAGTGCCACCTCCAGTCTTTCCTTAAGCATCTCCATGGATGGAGACTCCACAGCCTCCCTGGGCAGCCCATTCCAATGCCTAAATACAGATCTAATATTCTAAAATAGTGTTTTTAGAAGAATTGAATTTGTCACCATATCTGTTGAAACTGTACTACAACCAGAACAGGAAGCTGAGCAGCTTTAGCATTTAGTTGTAACAACTCTGCACACTTTCTTACTACAAATATAATTCCAATAAAGCTAAGCCATCATAAGCATAAAGCATGTCCTGGGGACAAGGTAGCTGCTTTCTTTCCTACTGTTATAAGTATGGATATTCTTGAGATTTTTGCACCAACCACTTTTGCCATAATTTGGTAAAGATTACTAGAAAAAAAAGATGCAAAAGACTGTGCTAGACATGTTTTGTTTTCACATCTCCTTATGCTAGCTAGGACATTTAAAAAGAAAATGTCCCATCTTCTTCATGCTTGTGTGATTGCTGTAAAACTGTTATTACCACAAATCTGATCAAGCAAAGAGCTTCTGGTCTCCCAACAAGGCAGTGCTAATCCACTAAAGACACTTTCTGTGCAGACCCAAAGGTGAAGCAGGTTCTTGCATTACTAGCAGACTTTGCTCAAGGTGCAGTTTGGATAAACACATCTTAACAGGATATGCTGTTATGCCAACATTCAGTATCCTTATTTTGAAGGACCAGAGAGATAAAATTAATAATAATTTTAATTAATAGTCCAATATTAGTATTGGAACATAACACCCATGGCTACCTTATATCTATATGATCAGCAAAGGGAGTCAGCAAGTCCTCTTTAACATCTTACCTGCTTTAGAAAAGATCAGCTCTGAGAGATGCTGTGCAAGGGACTGAAGTGCAGAAGCTCCCCCAAGACAATCCACATCTGACACCAACAAAATGCTCTGAAGACAGGTTAAAGCTCTACACTGCACTGCATTCAGTCTGGAACAAAAAAAAAAAAACAAAAAACCAAAAAACCACCACACTGAGCAGGTGCTTTTGAAAACACCTGTTGAAATGCAAAGAGGAATCTTGAATTTAATAAGACTGTGATCCAGTATGCAGTTCACAAAAACATGTGTATCTCTTTACTCAAAATCATATATCAGATCTGCCAGTTTCCAGATCTTAGAAGCAGCCCAAAGATGGACAATCCTTCTAAGAGTTCTAAAACAGCTGAATATACACGAAAGATAGTAAGAGAGATGATGAAATGCCTACTTTTTAATTAATGGTTTCCAAGACGGATTGTGCATACAGATGTCTAGAGCAACACTGTTCGGAAAAGCAGTTTTTTCAAGAATCTGAGGAGGGGAAAAAGAAAGGTTTAGCAATAAAGCCCTTTTTTCCTTTTTCTTTGTTCAAGTGTGTTCAGAGGGAAGACTGAAATTTTAGCTTAATGTTAGAAAGATACTTCAAGCTATATATTTCAAAGTTTTCCAGGTAGCAAATATCTCACCTGCTAAAAATACCAGAATTTTCCTCTATCACTGAAATGGCACAATTATACACTGGATGTAGCATAGTGTACTTTAAATGTTCAGCTGTACTAACAACAGGTGATTTTCCAGGTCTGCTATTCTGTCTTATTTAGCTCTTTCTTCTTATAGATTCTGCTACAGGATTTTCAGATAGCTGCGAGTCTGGAAGGCCTTGTCATGAAACTCTGGCTATTAAGTACAAAAAAACCTTCAAAGTTTTCATCTAACACCTTGATGTCTTAGCCCATAATTCTACAATGCTGCTGAACTAAGACTGTAACTGATTCAAATAATGACCTTGACCTTTACAACCCCAAATAAAAATGAGCAAAACAACTCTGAAACAAAAACATCTCATTTCCTATCAGTGCCAAATACTGTATTTCAGACACTTTGTCTAAAACAGGGGGAACAGGAACTTGCACTTTTTCAGTGCTGACTGTTGCCATTCATTAATGTTACTTCCACCTCATTTAGCTAATACAGAAATCTGGCTGTCACACTTTAGCCAACTTTCCTTTCTTCCTGTGGGTCATCTTTTTCATGTCCAAATCAAGGAATAACAACCTTTGTATTTTGGGAACAAAAAATAATTTAAAAAGCTCTACCAGATTTCTGAAATATATGACCCTTCCATTCTCACTTACGTGAGGAAATTATTTAGGTCATGGAATGATGCATCACCTCTAGGCCAAAAAAGTGAGGCCAAACTCATTTTACAAAATACGCCCTTCCTCCAGGTGGATTGGGATAATTTGTTTGCCTAACCTGGGATACAAAGCAGGAACAAGGGGAAGGCTATACCATGTGTTGGAAATAATATAGAAAACAATACCTTCTTTGGAATGAGGTTGTTCAGAAATGCTGAGTTAACCTCATCAGAGAGGCACAGGGGTGACATTAGCAGCCCACTCCCCTCATTGTAGGAGTTTTCCATGAACAAGTCACTCTCATCACTGCTGGAGAGCTCTTCCCACTCATCATCAGAGGGATCTGAGAACACAAGACAGATTTGTAAATGTAACAGCCCTCATGCAACAGGTATCCTACTTCCCAACTAAAATTGGCTCCTCCAAACTTCTTGGTTTAGGAATCTTTACGCTCTCGGGCTCTAACAAACTCCTCACAAACCAAGTGCCATTAAGCCACAGTTCTAAATATTTTATTAAAAAATGTTTTATACTCACTAAAGCACAAATATACTTATGAGAGGTTCTTCATACACGGGCATGTTAATCTCTGATATTAACAATGTGTTGTTTAAAAATACAAAAAAAATGTATAGAAGAAACATTTCATAAAGATTTACTAAGATTTTAACTTGGATTGTACCACTTCACTTTCTGAGGTTGATTCAAGTATTCAAATACACCAATTTAACTGAACTTGTCTAATAACTGCAGCCAGTTTTAAGGCAATTTTCCTCTTCAATACTGAAGCCACAGACAGATGTCCTCTGCCTGGGCAGTAACTGGGCTGGATGATGTTACTGTCTCCACAGCAAGGTCAGTTGAAACAGAATGATGACAGCAAAGAAAGACAAATAATCTCTGATAGTCATTTCAGGCAACTCGTCTTATTAAATTAAACTAGGTTTATAATCTTAAACCTGAACTAGGCCATACTTACATGATTTATTTTACAAGCAGATCTTTAAGGGCAGATATGGTGAGAGGAGTCGAAGTCTTATTATCAACAGGCTACTGGGTGAATAATCTGTCCACAGCTGAAGGGGGACTTGGGCTGACAAGCACAAACTAAAATCATCCTCATTTATATTTAAACTCATATATCTACATTCACAGAGTTCACACTCATTTAGCTGAAGTTTCTTTACATCTGGTTACATTTTAACTAGTGTTTGCCCAAGTCCTAAGTCTACAGGTTGGACTGATCCTCCTTTCCAACAGATGAAAGATCTGTGGTACATAGGTCAGGATATTTAACTATTGTGACAAAAAATATCATATTCATCCCGAAGTAATTTTGTTTGACAACACAGATTCTCATGAGATGTAGGTCCTGTAGTAACTACAGGAACAACCATGCATTTCTGTGGCAAAAGGTAAATTCACTAAAAACATAGCAAGAAAGATCAAAATGAATACATTTCACTTGTACTGTGCAAGTTTAAGAATTTATATGAAGGTTATGGTTTATCTGATGTAAAGTAACTCATCAAGGTGTGGCAACTTGACCACACAGGCATCTTATGGTAATATGCAATTAATTCCACAGCCATAACATGCTGGTGTTACTAGCCTTTGCATGAGAAAATGGTTGTCTTTCATGCTTCACCAAACCATGGCAGCAAGAAACATGAAAACAAAGCAGACATCCCCCTTTCAGTCTCTTGCCTCTTCTAAAAAACTCCTTTTGCATCTTTAGAAAATAAAGAAAGCAAAAAAATATGCTTTGAAAACTAAAAGGTAACAACACAAGCTGACAATGCAATTCAGCAATTACAAAGACAGCAGCTGCCATAAGTTGACAGCGAGTGACCAGGGCAGAGCAGGAACTGCTCTAGAACACTGGTCCATAACTATGATCAAATTTCTTGTAATGTTCTGGGAAACACAGAAGCATTTCCAGCAGCAATCCCATCTTACCTAGCACTGGTAACCTGAGAACTACAGACTGGACAGCAGTGCTGGAGTCTCTTGGCTTCTTGCTCCGGTGCCCATCAAAGGGGAGCACTCTGCTTCTTCCAAACACTGGCCAGTGCTCACACAACACATCCCTCACCAGCCTGCTTATTCCTCTCAGTCCCGTTGCAAGCTGAGTGTTCTTATGAACTCAGCATAATGGCTAAAGCTATTTTAGTCCTCAAATAATTTGAAAATTAAATGAACAGCTGCCTCTGGATTCCTCTTAATTTTTAGAGACTGTCTGCCCATGAATGGGTAAAGTACTGTAGCAAAATACAACACAATCAATCTTACATTACACTGAGTGAATGGCATAATATGCAGCATATCCACAAGAGATTTTCCAATTAAAGGAGAAAGCTTATGAATTACAGCTCATTAGATGAGAAATGCAGTTATGAAAGGAGCTTCATACACTAGGTGCAGAATTTCCTTGAGCTGTAAGAGAAAAAAAAAGTCACCATTGGGAATAACTGGGTATTACTGTGGATTTTATTAGAACCTGAAAGTTTTTACTCAGTTAGTTTCTACACAATTACTCCTGCATCGGGCTAAACATACAGTATCAGTCAAAGTTTCCAGGTTTTGGAGAGTTTATGGGACTAATTTTGTTTGTTGGGTTTTTTAAATAGAATTTGATAATCTCTCCTTCCTTTTCCTGAAGATTAGAAGAAAATCTAGCAAAACTGACTTTCAGAATTCAGAAAAGCTACAAAATATCTATATCCTACTTCCCTCCAAATAACAGCTTCTCTTTCTCCTCCTCCTCAAGGCTCATAAGGGCAGAACTCTGGAAGCCAAGATCTACATTGTTGCCAGAGTTGCATGCAAAAGCAGTGCCCACTCCTTATTTTGCAATACTTGTAGAATTAAACCAAATCAAAGCTACAAGATTTATCTGCCTCAAAAAAACTGACGCCCCCATCCTGCAATCAGATTCACACATCTTGCATCAAAAGAACAGTCAGACCACACTCTAACTGAATAAAGATTTTCCTGTAACACTTTAGGAAATATCTCTCTCGCGTGAGTACTTCTTTGTTTGCTCTTAAAATGTTGGCACGTTTAAGAACATAAATGCAGTATCACACACACAAAAAAAAATTAGCAACATTAAGTCACTTAAATGGTATCTATCCTCTAGATGAGGATACCAGGGACAATGTGCCCATGGATGTTTGCCCTTAACAATCCAGAAGACCAAACAGCAAGCTAAACGTGACATATTCAGAAACAAAACACACCACCAACACTTGCAATAATGAGACTCCTACAAACCTTCACTGCAGCACATATTAACAATGATTTCCAGAGCAGTCTGCTGAGCCGTCAGTAAAGCTGTCACTTCTTTCAGTTCCCACTTATCAGACTAAAAAATTAAAAACATGAACCAAGTTTGATTTTGGAAAGCAACATTTAAGTGCCATTTAAAGTATCCAAGCTGTCAGTTAAAAATACAGTCCAGCCATTTCCTCTTCTCAGTCTACACCCAAACTTGAAAAAAAACAAAAAACCCAAACCCAAGCAGTGTTATCTACCATCTTTTTGTTGGACATTCCAGAGCAAATTTTATTCTCAAGGAATGCCACTTGCACTAAAGCTGTCCAAAAGCCATCCAACCACACTTACTGGAAGTAAATCTGAGACGTCATTTTCCCTTCTGAGTTTTCCTTTTGGTATTTCTTCCATGGTATCATCTTCATTCAAAACACAGTTTTCTGTAGTATCACTCATGTTTTCCTCAGTTTCTGCTTCTACAGCAAATTTTAACCTGTTTTTTTCAGCTTCATTCATACGAACAATTGTTTCACCGACATCTATTGCCAATGATTCTGAAAATATCTTCAGGATTGCATTAACTGTGCTTCCCAGGTTGCCTGGTGGAATTGCATCCTTTATATTCCAGACAGTGCCTAAATATGAGAGAAACAAATTATATGAATTATTAAAGTGCTCAATTCCCAGCTCTGTAACAGCCATTTTGTAAGGACACAGCCTCCACTACTTAAAATACTTAGTGATTATACTCACCATAAATGTTCAAGTCTTTTCTCTACATACTCCTTTTTTTTTGTACAATATTTCATATACTCATCTACAATAATTGTTACGCCCACATCTTAAGCTCAAGTAAATTTCAGCATGTAATTGTTTACAGAATATTTGTGTGGAGTAACCCTGGTGTCACTCTATACCTGAGATAACAAGTCCACATGCAAGTATCATTGTCTAAGGAGTCTCAAAATTAATTTTTTACACTCCAGTATCAAAAATCATCACAGTTAAGCACTTGAGGTAACAACAAAAATTCAAGGTAGAATTTGAGGTAAAAAAAATCTACAACTAGTAAGATCAAAAGAACTCCTGTACCACTTATTATTGACCCATTTAACTGTTAAAAACTAAATGAGCAGTTAAAGCGGGCTATCACACTGAGCAGGGGTGGAATTCAGAATCAAGCATTTAAGCCAGTTTTAAAAGCAGTTGCAAATATCTACTTGCAGTTCCAAAAGGCAGATATAACCTCACAAACCACCTGTACAGGCCTTGATAATCAGATGCCCAGACCACAGCAGAGAAGACCAAGCCTTCTGTCCTTCCCAGCCTCCTTAACCTGCCATGCTCCCCATCTCAAAGCAACGAATCCCCTTGTGCACTGTACCTGCTATCAGTGTTCTCAGAAGGATGTGCTTCATGGTGCTCTCTGGACTCAACATCACTGTTTCCAGTATTTGTTGTGCAGAAGCATTAAATGAAGAAAGGAGATCTGGATTATCTTCTGTCACTGCCTGCAAGCAGTTTGCTGCAGCAAACAACAAGAGCAAACATAATTAACAAACCCAGTAGTAGCTTTTGCTCTGCTAATGAGGAAGCATTATCTTCCTGAGAGCTGGAGTAATGAAATGCTGACACAGGAAAAAAATTTCATGCAGCATCATGTTGTAGTGGTCTGACACTGTCCTTCACAAGCTGTGTTTTGGATTAAAGGACATTCTAGGGCAAACCCATACATAAAACAGGTGAGGACAATACCACATCAGCCATGGAACTGGCTGCATTAATTTCAGCTACTAAGAATGAAATTTATCCATTATATACTGACAATGGACAACATAAAAAAATGCTGGAACCTGTCACACACCTGTACGACCACTATGAAACTATAAGAACAATAATACTGATAAAACCAGATTGAAAGTGATAGGAATTGTTTGGAGGTTTTTTAGAAGGACTATCTCCTCAGCTCAACAAATTAAATCCTCCATTACCAAAACATGAAAACAAAATGAAAAACACAGCCTCCCTCTAAAGCCACAAAATTTTTCTTCTCATGTAATTACCAATAAGCCATTCTCTTTTGGACTCTAAACAAGCACAACAGATGTCAACTTCTTTATTATGTGCTGTTCCAAAATGAATTTAAAGTCTTACACTCAGTGAAAAGTTAAGCAATGCTAAAGCAGGTCCATTATGCAATGATGTAGTATCAGTGTTACATTCATATAGTAAAAAGAAAAGAAAAAGTATTTTTAAACCCTTATCTTCTCTTTTTACCACTTACCTACTGAAATAGCCAGATCCACATTTGTGGCAAATTTCTTCATGTAATGTAAAACAGCCTCCAGACATCCTTCTTTATTGAATATGTGTAGGGCAGTATTGTTGCATTCACTAATGTGTGGAAAAGATCTGTCAAACATTTTTCCAGGGAAAACAAAGTACTGTAGCAACATCTTAAGCACCCCATACTTGTTATTACCCATATTTTTAAAAGATACCTAAGAATTATGCATTAGACAAAGAGCTTTCCTTCCTTACTTAGGTTATGACCAACTCTATACAAGATGCTGAAATAGAAGCTGAAAATCATGGACACTTTTGAGGAAAGCTGGCTTGTGCCAGCTGCTTGCTCCCTCACACAGTGTTTGGAGTTTATTTGGGCACCTAACCACAGGCTCCTGCTGGAGTGTGGAAGGCAGCTCAGAGCTGTGGGCTGCAAGCCAGCCCAGGGCTTCCTGCAGCCACAGATTTCACCCACAAACCCACTGCCAGCAGAGCGGGCTGCTGCCTCTCACATCAGTACTCACCCACTCCACAAAATGACTGCTCTTACCACTCAGAAATGCATCTAACAGTGGGAAGTGGGATTTGTGTTTCTTAAGTTCTCACAGCTACTCACTCTTTTAAACTGATAGATTGATACAAGACTATTTCAAACTAAAAAAACACAGGAGCTAACTAGCTACAAGGGTCTTCAAAAATTTAATTTTGAAAATATGTCTCAGCATCAATGCCAGCCCTGATTTTATCAGTATCAATGAAACAAGCAGTTCATATTCATTGCCACAAAGTTCAAAATACAGAAGTGATTTACATCACACTTAATGATCATACTTCCTGTTCTCAGGCACTAACTAAAAAGCAAAAAAAACCTGAACACACATTGCTGAGTCAGAGTTACAAAGGGTCATGTATTCTGTGCAAGATGCTGAACAAGGGAGTTTATCTACTGTTCTAGATTCCAATCCCTAAAAAACAAATATCCCAGTTTAGGAATAAGGCCTCAAGCCATATCACACAGACAAGGCATAGAGGCAGTTCCACTAAACAAAATCCAGTATGCAAAATGTATAATGTGAGAAAAAATTAAGAGAAACAACACAAAGTTCAAGGAGAACTTCTGGAACAGATTTATATCACTTCAATGTCTTTAGTCATTTCTGCATTAATAGTGTTGCCATTTCTCTTCCTTCACCTGATGTTTCCAATGTAAACTACTAATAGAACAATTTACATTATTTTCTCACAGAATAACTAAATTTTTATCAGTGTCTTAGTAACTACAGCATAGTTCCCCAAACACCTAATATTAATCTTCAGGATGACCTGCAGAGGGAGGAAGTAGTATAGAAACTCCTCATATTCCTAAAGCATTGATCCACTGATTGGAATTTCATTTTCTCCATTTCTTGTACCATGATATGCATCTACAGGAAATAAATGCAAGAAGCCACAACCCAAACGGTACAACACAACATGTTTAGAAAACACAATCAAAACTCAGGATGAAGAACCCATAGAAAAAGAATTTCTTACTCTTCTAAAACTAATGACCAACTTTGTGTACTTTTAGAATCCTTCACTTTAAAAAAGTAAACTATACTAGGAGATAAACTTTGATTTCAGATGAGACGAGGGCTCATCATTATTAAAGCAAGATACATGTAAGAGCAACACAATCAGAATCAGCAAAGGAACACATCTTCCCATGCCAGGACAGTAATTCTTTTCTGCCTCAATTACCATGTTCCTCTTCAGGAACAATTTAATTTAGCTAAAATGCCAGTGTTTACACAGTAAACTTACTTACCATATATTCCACAGCAAATTAATAGCCTCATTGGCTATGTCTTCAATATAATTTTTGTTCACCCCTTTGCATTTCTTTGGAGAGAGCTGGTTAGCATCCAGTCCAGTGCTGCACTACAACCAAACAAAAGAACCAGGGTTGGGAAACAATCAAGTCACACAGAGAAGCAAAACTTTAAATTTTATCAGCATTGAGTGGAGAGATCCTCTCATGAAGTGTTTATTACCAAAACACCTGACTAGTTTTCTTTCTTTATGAAAACCATTGATAACTTTTCTCTTGTAGAAAGACTCTTACAGTACTTGCTTTGCAGTTAGTCTTTAGAAGCACTTTCTAATTAAAAAATAAAAAAAACTTGGGCATTTTAGAACCTGAAGTGCTGTTTCTTGCAGCTGTCAACAGTTGTTTGTAACCACAAAGACGAACTCAGCTAACACCTTATTGTGCTTTATAGTAATGCTATTACTCATTTTAAAATGGGGAAGAAACATACAGAAAATGATGGTATTGCTCAAGGTTGCTCATACAAAGACAGCAGGTAAGAGAAATCAATGCAATTTCCAAACTGAAGTGCAACACCTGGACCAAACAAAGAATACAAATTCAGTACAGATTATTCCACAATAATTACCCAGCTGTATATCCAAACATCCATTTATATAAAATTGCTCATTCAAAAAACCTCACTAAAATAATGCTGCAACATAAGTGAAGGACCTGGATTCTCACTGACAGAATAAACTTGTCTTAACTGACATTACAGACCCAAAATCTCCAGACCCTTCACTCAAAAAATCACCCTAGGCAGCAAACCCCACCATGGACACAAGTTAGCTGGCTAGGAGCTGGAATGCAGTGGTTAGAAATCTCTGCAATAACTTTTGTATCACTAAACCCATCAAAACATTCTTTTAAAAAAAGATCTTTCAAGTGTGTTATTGTAATAATAGCTATAAAAATAGAACTGTTTTTGTATATGGGACAATTCAATGCCTAAATCAGGTTTAAAATCAAAATAAAAATAAACACACCTCTTTCAGAAGTACAACGAGGGGTGTCATGATGTCATTTGTCACCATGTCATCACAGACATCAAATCCTCCACAAGCACTCAGATTTCTGGGGAAAACAAGAAAATTAATGCTTTGGATGAGATACAGTGCAATACAAATAAGAATGTTTCAAAAACCCCATGCCTTTGATATTCTTCTCTAAAGGTTATGGTACTTTTTGTTTTAAACTCAATTTGCTTAAACAGTAGCTTTAGTCTTCCACCTCACTAACACAAGAGAGTAACTTTGGTGTCAGGAAAAAAAAAATTATTTTCATTTATTCATCAAGCATAATTAGAAAGCTTATCTGTACTAAAGCCTCATGACACAAAATGCCATACAAACTGCACTCAAGTTCTATTTCCTCATAAAGTCATACACTTCTAGTGTAGTCTGCTCCTGACATTGAAGTCTCACAGAGCAAGAGAAGCCCCTCTCTCACAGACTTCAGCTGATGTGTGGGCATAGTTCCTCAGACCAGAACTAAAGCAAGAGAGGCTGGCACTCAAGTTCACAGCTGTCACCAGCAGAACCCCCCAGTTTCCCCCCTCATTGTACCTGTGCAGTACCAAGCTTACCGGAGAGCCCCTGCAGCTGTTTCCCGAACAGCTAAACTGTGATCCATCAGCAAGGGCCCCAAACAGCGCACCACATCCCTCTGCACAAAGGCTGGGATGACCTGCTCCTGCTGCAACAGCTTGGAAATACTGGCACAGGCATACTCCCTCACTTCAGCACTTGGATGCTGCAGCTGCAGAGACACAGACAAGGCACATCACAGTGAGGGAAAAGGGAAACAGAAGGTTGGACTGAGCGGAAAGATTGAGCAGCCAGCACTTTGGCTCCCATTTTACTGCTCCTGAATGGAAGCAGGAGCTTTTAACTTCCATGAAAGCTTATAAATCCTTGCCTGGCTTATGTGTGTTAACTTTATGACTAGATAAATGCTGTTCTGGATATTTGACAATACAGCCATAGACACAGATTTGACACTAGCTGGCATGGGTGAGACCACAGTTACCATATGTTAGAAAAAGGACTGAAGTGGGGGAAAATATCATCAACGAAGTATAACAGGCATAACACGTGCCACCATAAAGAAAACCTGAAGAAATATAAAAAACAAACAAAAAACATAGCTTTCAAATTAAAAGTATCTGCATAACAGCAAGAAACAAGTGTTCCCTACATTCCCCAAGACAATGTTGATTTGTGCTGTAACAGAATTTTAGGTGAGATACAAGAATTGCAAATTGCAAAAAAATAACACAATAGAAGTTCATATGCTGGAAGGCCACAGTTTGTTGAAAACCTAGCAGATAAACATCTGCTGAAGCAGAACAGAAGACTGGTAACATCAGATCCTGCCTCCACTGAGAAAGATTTCTCAGCTCATCCTCACCTGTGCCTTTATTCTCTCTTCCCCTCTCTCTCCTAAACAGGTTACACCAGAAGAACAATCAACCAGTGATCTGTTCAATGAATTAGGTTGGGTGAAGTGAACAAAGGGAATTTAATTACTTAAAGGAAAACAGATTTTTACTTCTGACTCTAAATTCCCACCTGCAGAAGGAGATTTACATCAGCTTCCATCCGCAATACTTAAACCAGGACTATGGCCTACAAGTGGCCAAACCCAGTCATTTTCAGCATTCCCTATCCATTATTCCTTACGCGCGGCTCTCGGACTGCTGGCTCTGCCCACCTGCATTAGTCTCCGGCGGGGGAGACGGAAGGCAAGCCCCCCAGGAGCTCCTGGTTATCCGCCGCAGGTTGTGTTGCACGGAGCCGCCCGGCCCGCCGCCGCAGCAGTGCGCTCGGGAGCGCGGGCGGGGCCGGCCCGCACGGCCGTGACACCGGGGGAGCGACACGGCGGTAGGAGAGGGGAGAGAGGGACGGAGGGCTCCGCACGGCCGCTCGGTTCCTTCCCGCCGGGGGCGGGACCGCGCCCGGGCCCGCGCCCGGTCCCGCCGAGGCCTCACCCACCACGCCCGGCCCCGCAGCCCCTGCCGCTCCCCCGGCCCGGAGCTCCCCCGCACCTTCTCCAGCAGCTCCGCCGCCGCCTCCTCCTCGGGGCCGCGCTCGCCGTCGCTCTGCAGCGCGGGGCCGGTCGGGGCTCGGGCCGCCCTGCGGAACCGCCTGGCCCGGCTCTTGCCCATGGCTGCTCGGCGCCGGCGCGCACACGTGTGCTGCCCCGCGCAGGCGCCGCGCCCGCCCCGCTCCGCACACCCCGCCCTGCCCCGGCACACCCGGCACCGCGCAGGGACACCGCCACTACTGCCACCCGACAGCAACGTTAGCAACAGAAACCATTTCCTCTAAAGGCACTTACAAGAGGCGGGATTGACCTGGAGGATGGAAACCTGGAAGGGGTTTCCTCTCTGGTGTCAGAATCTTAGATTACAAGAATCACATCAAATACGGGAAATGTTGGCCCGGTATGAAAGTTAGAGTGCGGCTATAAATTTTCTGAAGTTCTTCTGTGTTCAGTGGAGATCTGTATTTGCACAGTACAAAAGAAGATAACACCTGTTTATACAAAGATTTTATTTTATACACATTTACCTACAAAATATACAGTAGTTAAAAATAATGGATGGGCAGAAGACTTACTGGAAAAAAAATCCAGAAGACAATTCTTAAAGTTTCAATTGACAAAGTTACATCAATAGGCTGCCTTTAAAAGCCAGTCTACCCTGTAGTAGGGGTTACTCAAGTTGCAAAAGCTTTGCAGTTAGAGTCAATTTAAAGAGTTCAAAACATTTAAAAAGGCACCTTGAACAACTTAAACTCTTAAAACTTGACAGTTTTAGCTATTCAAAAGTTACACTTTATGCGCATATCATCCACACCTTGTTCTTAACATTCTGAATAACAAATTTTGTTATTTTTATTGTGGCACTCTTTAGATTTTCTTCACCAAATCTGAAGTTAAACATTTGCAAGACGAGCTTCATATTCTGACTATCACAGCATAAAAATCCACTCAGAATGGTCAGGTGGATTTAGATACAGTACAACCTTACAATTGGGAAGATACAAGCATATTTAAGACAATTTTTAAAAAATTAAAACCTTAAAATTTAAGTGTTTTGAACCAGATCAAACAAGGAACTACATATGACCACAAGGAAAGTGGCTGGTGCACTATATACACAACTTGACAAATGTGATCCTTGATATATTTGCGAAGTTCTTAAACAGTATGATCAGTTTTCTCTGGCACAAACAGTCAGTCTTCCTGCGAGCCTTTAAACCAGTTCCAAAAAGCGTGACCAGGAGACAAGGACAGCTGTAATGAGGAAGTGTGCTAATAAAACATCAGGAGAATGGCAAACGTTCCTTTCAATACTCCTCACGAGAACAAGAAAATCCGTACACCAGATATTACTTTTTTTCCTCAACATCAGCATTGATCTGCTATTTACAATAGCTTACGAAGACACGGAACACAAATGAGGTTTCATTTTCAAGTTCAACTTCATTGCCGATTAACATACTTCACCTGTATGTTCTGTTCTAGCTGAAGTAAAAAAGTGACACTAATACTGAAAAAGAGGTAATCTGAAGTAGCAAAAGCACTGATAATGTGATAACAAAGAATTTGGATAAATACTCAAGAAAGTAATATTGCACACTTTCACTGTCAACTGTGTTAAGACTTTTACTCCCAGGCAGTGACAACCAGTCCCATTTGATTTTTTGCTGTCATACTACCTTAAAAAAGGTCATTTTTGGTTTCCATGGCAGTGGAAAAAAATGAAGGAAGACAGCCCTTATTGAACATGAGGCCTAGGTTTCAAAATTAATTTTCCAGTCTGCAAGACAGAAAACAAAATAAATCAAGTTTAAACCCTGAGAGTTGAATGGAACAATTACATTTCAAGTTCAATGTTACAGTGTTAAAATGAAACTAAGTATTCCACATTCCAGTTTTACAGACCCACAGAATTTGCTGAGGTATATACAAGTGCTGTTCAAAAAAAAAAACAAGGTATGTGTCTTTTTGAATTTT
This sequence comes from Certhia americana, assembly GCA_018697195.1. Classification (NCBI taxonomy): domain Eukaryota; kingdom Metazoa; phylum Chordata; class Aves; order Passeriformes; family Certhiidae; genus Certhia; species Certhia americana. Next base: position 8,322,062 of record CM031867.1, on the reverse strand, counting down.
TTTTCTTTTTTTTTTTTCCCTAAACAAGGTTTAGGCAATGAACTAACACTTACATCATCACAGGACATATTATATTCTGCCAAAACAGTTCGACATCGGGCTGCTATACTGTATGGATTGTGTCAAGGAAAGCAGCTAACACTTGCACACAGTAAGCAAAAAATAAAGAAGCAGTATTAGCATAAGCTTCAACAACTGCAGCAGCTACACTTTTTAAAAGACAAACATTATCAAAGGATACATTGATGGTGCCACCACTCTTTTATGTATTCCAGCAAAGAACAAGCCTATTAGGGTAATACAGCTAATTGTGAAAAACGGGTGATTCCAAAGTGATGTGAAAAATGATACCTAGGAAAGAAATCAGATTAGTCCAACTGCATGCTTTCTAAAACACACAGAAAGTCACTGCCTAGATCGCTTAACTAAAAATAAAATACTGCTCCTAGCCATTTCCAAGTACTTGTGAACAGTTCTTTAGATAAGCATTCAGGGTACAGTATTTTGGCAGGCATTGTCCCAGGACACATTCCACAACAATTCCAAGCAGCTCGATAGCTTTACTAAAAATCACCTCCCAGTTTCATGTGAGAATGTGTTTAGCCTTTCAGTTTTCAATACACCACCTGACTGCAGCACCAAGCCATGGAACACAGCACATTTGCCATTAGCCTGACCTTACCTTCTGTGTCTCCGGGTCTATTAACCAGTTCCAAGCCCCAGTTGCTGTGCAGACTGACACCACTATCAAAATCACTGATGAAGAAAAGAATGAGAGTCATAAACAGTATACCTCACTCATATTTAAATACATTTATTTTTCAGCAGCAACTCTTAAACACTTATTTCTTTTCTCACTTCTGAGGGAGGAAAACCTCCTAATTGGAAAGCAGAAATGAAAATATGCAAAGAAATGTCTAACATGTGAAACCCTAAAGATTGTGTACAAACTTCCCGGACAGAACAAGTACACCTGAAAATCTAAATTCTGTCAAGTAAAAACGCCTGGTCCTTTGAAGTTAGCTTTTCAAAAGAAAATTGAAGAAGATCTATCAAAAGCATAGATCTTCTTCTCTACATCATATAAATACTTCCTTTTCAGGATAACAGGAAGAAAAGTTAACATTGGTTACCCACCCCATTATAATAGAAAGCCCCTCTTTTACATCAATTACAAAACAAGCAATTTGGGAAAAAACATGAGCCACTGAATACAACACTAGTTATGAAAACCTCATTTAAATAGGCTTAAAGGTTTCCAGTATTTTAAATTGTAACTGACGGAAAATAGCGATTTTGGAAGCCAAATGCATTCCTAAAGTAGGTGTGCACAAACTCAGCAGAACTACATATAAATATCTGATTGCTCTGAAACAAGGGGGGTTTGAGGTGATGGTAGTGGTTATATTTGTGGCCACTACCATCAGTGATCATACCTGATCATATTTATTTTTAAGTAACTACAGCAATAGTCTCATACATCTGAGTCTTGAAGAAAAAAACTTGAGTTACATAATAAAAACCGAATAAAACAGAAACAAACATAACTCATTGTTTCAGATATTTCCAGAATAATTCAGCCAATTCAATCTTAACCTCATTTTTCTAACTCTGACTAAAATATTAGTTTATTATCCTGCATTAACTTCTTACAGAGTGTTTGAATGTATGCCACAAATTTTAAAGTAAGTCTAAATATTAATTTTTCTTTGGGCAAGCTTAAATAAAGGATGCACACAGGTAAATCTAACAAGCTTGAAAGCTTGAACACACGCCTATTTATTCCCTGGAACATCAAACTTACTTCTCCAACGTCCTGTAGCTGGTTGCAAACATGCAATGTATTCAGTAAGTCTTCTCTCAAAAGCTTTGAGATCTGGGGAAGATGTATATCAAGCATAATTAGATCTTCAGCTATTTACTCATATTTTAAAGTAGAAGGTAAGAATTCACTTTTCCCCCGTGCACATCCAGTTCTTAAACAGGCAGAGAAAACCAATGCAATGACCCCTTATATGCAATAAAAGTCCAGTCAGAGTAGCTTTACTCAACATCAGGTAAAAAGTACAGTGGTGGAGTTAATCCAAAGCAAAAAACATTCCCAATTATAAAAAAGAAAAATCAATATACTTGAGAAATCACACTGTTTCAGACATCTTTGGAAATAGTGACTTAGATTGATAGTAACTTGAATTGCCTCTCAAAACAAAACAAAAAGTATCACATTTTGAAGTACTAAGTATATCAGGAAACCATTATGTTCTACAATCAATATAACAAATCTAAAAAGAAAGTTGGCCATTTGCCACTGTTCGAGGGATTATTTGTAGCAATGGGGCTTTGATGACTTTGTTCTGTAGAAATTTTGAGTGCTGTGATATATATATATACACACATATGCAAAAAATCCCACAGCAAACACTACTCCAATGATCTTATTCCAATCTTTGTTTTCTAAAAGTAGATCTTTCTTCTTATTGCCATCATTCTCCCATGGTCTTTCCACTGAAATTGCTATTAATTCCATTTAAAGTTGATACTCCTAATTGTCTCCAAGGAGCTGTTTCACCTTAAGTCCAGCTTAGATTTACACTTCTGTTCAACGAAGTCAATATTTGATAACATCCCAGTTAAAGCCAGAATTCTACCTGGACTTAAGTTTTAATTGGGATCAATGTAACTTTAGCTGAAAGTCAAAGTCTCTGTCAGCATCAATGTGAAATTTCAACTTCCAACTATTGTTATATTAGTTACCACAATAAAGCAACTAAGCTTAGAAGAAACAAATGTATTATGCTCACTGTGAAAGCAGTTTTCTACACTGTGAATTTATTCCTAAGTGGTCTGCAGGTGAATTTACGGGGGAAGATTACAGTACCTTGACTTCAGCCACAGAACAGCTAACTAGTCTTAATTACTGCCAAGAACAAGGTAGTTAATGGCCTGTGCTCCACTTCCCTTCTGGGGAAGTTAAACCACTGCTGACAATTACTGCTAATTAGCTATTCCCTGACTAGCACAAACCCCTCCAACTAGTCACTGAAGCAAGAGGGGGAACACAAGGCACCACACGAAAACCTACTATTTGAGAAAGAGCACCCTGAAGGCATAAAAACAGACTACTGACAACAAAACTCTCAAGAAAACACTCACCGAATGCAGACATCACTGAAACAAAACATGAAAAAAACTTTTTCAGAAAGAAGAAAATGGAAGTTTTAACTTATTTTCAACTGTGCACATTCTAAGAACCTTCTCTGAGTTGATTCCTTTGGCAGCTGTGACCAGCAGGGCACACTTCTGGGAACCCTCAGCTTGCACAAGCATAGCAACAAATCCCTGACAACGCCGGACTGTCGGTTTGTGCCGACATTGCCTACTTCTAGTGCCAGCTACAAAACACCTGCTTATTCCGAAACACTGGTCCATTTCAAAAATCTCTACCAGTCTTTGGACACTAAAAGCTCCTTTCAGGGTTTTGACATCGCGTGAGCTGTAACTTCAAAGAACTCGTAACCCAAACCATCAAGCGTCCCCAGACGAGAAGGGGATATTTGAGGTCGCATTCTTCAAATGCAAAAGGAGCCCTGGCTCAGTGTCAAGCCTGGTGGGGCTCAAGAGCTGTAAGAAACGCGAGAAGCCGTGACCGGGCAAGGAGCTCCCAGTGCATAAGAGGATTTTCATCAGCTGCAGCCGAGCAGCGGCACCGACAGGGACCGGCGGGCACTCGCTCTTCCCCGGGCAGGCAGCAGCCCCTCAGCCCAGGCCCTCCCGCGGGCCGGCCGGAGAGCAGCACAGCCCGCCCCGAGCGCAGGACGCCGAGGAGGCCCCGGAACCCCGCCCTAGCTCGCCTGTCTGGGCCGAGGAGGAGCGACGGGAGCGCGGTGCAGAGGGAGCCGAGGCCTCCCGTGGCCGCTTCGTCCCGCTCCGCAGGGACGGGGCAGCGCGCTCGGGCAGTCCGGGCGCAGAGCCGGCAGCTCCCGGCGCGCCGAAGAAGCAGCTCCGGGCTCGCTCCGAGCGGCCGCACTCACCCTCAGCCTGGTCCAGGGAGTTCATGGCGGGCGGGCGGGCGGAGCCGGGAGCACCGGGCGGAGCACCGAGCACGGGCCGTTCCCCGCGGCCCCGCGCACCGCCCCGCCGGCCCGGCCCCGCAACAACGCCCCGCGCTACTCGCCCGCCGCGCCGCCCGCAGCAAGCGCGCCTCGCATTGGCTACCGGCAGGGAAGGGGCGCGGCTCGGCCGGCTCAGGGCGTGTTGTCCAACAGCTGTGTTGAACTTTATTTCTTAAACACCAGCATCGCCCTTCCTTCTCTTTTTTTTCTTTGCGCCTCCGAACATCTTCACATGAATTAAGAAGGCTGTTCAATATATGTGTCTCGGCAGAAAATAAAAGCTGGAAAAGATAGAATATTCTTCCTTCAAGACAGCCCAGGGTCAACCTCTACACTTGCTGTTTCGGGGCCTTCTCTACACCCCTCCCCTCGCAGTCACCAGCCAGCGCTCCAGCACACAGGCTGCTCACCCAGGTGCTTGTGAGAGCCATTGCAGGGCAGATTTAAAGGCTGCTTCTGAAAACAGACCCGGCCAGACTGACCTGTGATCTCCTCAGCAGGGCCAGGCAAAGCTCTTGCAAGCTACAGGCACGAGTGGCAGGCACTGGATATCGTACACAGGCAGCTCCAGTTCAGCGGGGTTTCTGTGCAGGAGGAGGGTGCTGGAGCACGAAGAGCGGCTGTCTCTGGGTGCAGGGCCCGTATCTCTGTTAGAAGGGGTGTGAGTGCTGCCACCATCACCCTTACCCCCCATCCCCTGTGCTCCCTGCTGCAGGAGCGGTGTGGCACCCGAGGGGTGGCCTTTGTGTCAGGGACAGCAGCAGTGGCGGTGTCCCTGCTGTGCTGCCAGACCAGGCCCGGCTGTGCTCCAGCGGCAGCAATCGCATCCTGGATGGCAACAGCCGAAATGATGGTCATCCAAAAGCAGTGCTGGAAGGTTGGGTTTCTTTGCCGCTTGTAAGTGTCCCATGGGACATCCAGGGATGAGCCATCGTGATCCCACAGCCCTGCCTGCTGCTAGCCCAGCTGGGCTACAGAGGTAACTGAACTGGCCTGTTTGCTAAATGAAAGCTTTCTGAGTTACTGAGTGACTCGATTAGTGAGCTCTCCAGGGACCCAGGCTCTCTCTGCACTGCCATCTGTTTTCAGCTAACTGGTATTGGAGCCTGGATTGTATTTTGTATTCCAGTAAGAATTTTGTGTTGCTTAAAGCAGAGGCGCTGCAGTGCTCTCAGCGTCGGGATATGTTGTAATTTCTCTTCTTCTGTTTCTTAAAAGGAGCCCCGAAAATCATGAAAATGTGATTTATAGCATTTTTTCTCTCATTGGTTTAAGCATAATTACAAAAAATTGTGTATTCTAGAAATTCATACATTACTTTTGATTTCGTGATGGCTCACTGAATGTAAATGATGGCCTGATATTTTCTTAAGAGTGTTTGAGTCCAGCTTATTGTAGTTTTGCCTAGGTAGTTTACACCAGTTTTGCCAATGTAAAAAACAGAAGAAGCATGGTGGTGGTTGGAATTTTGTCTGCCATGTGGAAAGGTGGAACGCCTCAGTGGTGTTTTTTCGGGCTGTTGACAAAGGCTATAGCAGATACTACCACTAGGTTTCACTGAATCAAAGACAGGAATATGGGAAGTAGATGTTTTCTTCCTTTCTGCAACTGTACTCTTGCAGTTAGTAGAACCTTAGTCAGACTCCAGGATACTGGATGCTGCTCTGAAAAAGTGAGTTCTCTGCATAGCCCTTGGATATTTCCAGCATCCTGAAAGGATCAGAGAGTTGTCATTTGCTTTAAGATATTTATAGTTATGTGAGCTTGCTGATGTGCAGACCTCCTTTGGTATTTTATGTTACTCCGGCTATTAGGTTTACATCTGAACAGATACAGATATCATAAAGCTGTTTTTTATTCAAACTTCAGTGGTTTGTGACACTTAGAGGCTGAATCTACATCAGGAAAAAAAAATCCAAGAGCTGTAACTCTTGAAATACTTTATTGTTTCTAATGTAAAACTTCTTGGACTGTTAAAAATGTTTTAGGGTATTTTTCCCCCAAATAATTTTTACTGTCTACTGTACAACTCTGTTGACTAGCCAAGATAAATGAGGCAAGGCAATGTAACTGTCATCACACTACAGCTATGACTTAAATAAACTGTTTCTAAGGGTTAGTGCATCTGTTAATAACCCCTGATATCTTTTTCTGCCAACACCTGTGAAGCCTGAAAATTAACAGCCTAAGCAAAAGGGCTCTGTGTACACTTGGATTGCTTCACAAGGCAGAGGTGGTTGGAAGGACCATGCTTTGTCAGTTTAGAGTGTGTCTCAAGGTGCAAGGGATGCATCTTTCTGAGTCTAGCATCTTTCGTATCTATTTCTGGTTCTCACAGCTGTACTTGGAGCATAATGTGAGAGCATCTGTTGGCAGCATCTGCTATCAGAGATAATTAGGATGGGTCACTTGTTTCTTAGTTTGATTGCTTTTCCAGCCTTCTGCATTTTTTAGTCTACATATCCTTTTTCCTGCTCATTTTCCTCTGAACAATCCCTCTGTCTTGAGGCAACGTGTTACTTCAGAGATACTGTGGTAATGTTTAAGACTGTTACATATTCAGTCTTTTTTAATTTACTAACCCTGTATTTTTAAAAATCTGTTTACTGTAGTAAGTTTTGTAAGTAAGTAGAAGAGTATAATCCTAACTTGCATTTAGTGATACAGTGATAGTGTTTACATGCCTTATATTCCTTTTTTGAGTAGATTTTGGAAGCTTAAAGCTTAAATCTTATCAAGAGACTGTTCGTTTTTCCTTCATTCTATTTCATTCTATCTCATTTTCTCTGAGAAGTCTTTTACTTATCTACAGTACTGCTGGGTTGTTGTTTTTTTTTCTGTAAGAGGATCCATACTCAGGACTTCTTGGTTTAGACACACACACAAAAAAAAATCTCATCAAAAAACTTTTTTTTTTTTTTTTTTTTTTTTTTTTTTTTTTTGGCAGGCCTATAGAAAATATTCTAAAGTTTATCCTGGAAGATTAGCTTCATCAAATAGATGCATATTCTGTAGAAAAGAGAATGCCTTTTGTTAGACATCTGAACGAAGTACAGAGGATCATCTCTACACAATAAGTATAGTGCAGAAATACGGATTTTTCTGTATGTGGCTTGATGTAATAGAAGATTCATTTTCACTTCTTGGAAGTGTAATGTAAAACTTGTTCTGCCACACTGAACGTAATAAGTTATGGTCTGAGATGCTATAAATGGTTTGGATTTTGGTAGACTGTAAAGCTAATTTGTGTTCCTCTGCTCTTTTGCTGCAACTGGAATGAGATTTATAAGTTTAGGTACTTACAGCAGGTGTGGTAAAACTTCACTGTCATATTCCATATAACACTTCAGAAGACAAGCTTCTTTTATTCATCATAATTTTATCCTGTATTTAGCTTATTGTTCTTCTTTACACATCTGTCACAGGAGAGGCACATCAGTTTCTGAGCAAGAAATCGAATCACTTCCAGCAATCCAGTAAGAATCTGCATTTCTGCTGCTTCAATAATTTGCTATTTGTGAATCAGGTGACTTATGATTATGGAAGGTGACTGAACTTGTAGTGCTGAACTGGCTCTGCATTTACTTACTTATTTACTGTGCTGAATTGACTTCTACTCAGAACTTAGGCCCAGCCACTCCCAGCCCCTCTGGTAACTGAAGACCAGCTGTAATGCAAGGGGATTTGTCTTCTACCAAATTTACTTACACTTAGAACAAGAAACTCTCTCATTAACTTCTTGTTCACTTTTTTGTCACTTTTTACAAATATTATATGGATTATTGCTGTCATACACAATATGTATTCAAATTTTCCATTTTCTAGTCCTTCCCATTTAATTCCCTAGTAGAGTCTTCTCAGCCTCTTAATCCCCATGTTCTCCTACACACTGTATTTGGTTTTCTAAAAGCTCTCAGGAAACAGATGTATTCACCTGATTTTGCCTTGTTTTCAAGGCTGCTTTAGTCCTGCAAATGTCACTCCTGGTATGCTAATAGAGTGACAAAGTTGTCTTCTTTTCCTGACTTTCAGGTTGAAAGTTAAGTGTTTAGAACAAGCACATTTTTCTTTGAAATCTTAGATTTCTGCCAAAGACATTACACCATAACAATTCAAGGCTCATAGGAAAACCAAACTGTTTGTTACGAACAACGTAGAGAAGCCAAGACTGGAAGCTGGATTTGTTTTATTCCTTTTGGAGGTGGTGGTGTGGAGTCTGTGCTGTGGGCAGGCAGACCCTGAGAGGTGATGGGGCCGCTGTTCCTGTGTGCCTGTCACTCCCTGTGGGTATGTCCCCATCTCCCTCCCCAGCTGGCAGCTGCCACCTCTCAGTGGGGTAGCCCTTAGGTGTTCTCATCAGCTGTGATGGGTGCAGAGCACAGTGGGACAGGTTGTGGTGCTGGAGCAGCTGCATTCCTTTGGCAGCTTCCTGAGAGCTGGCATCTCACATTTGTTTGAACTGCTCTGCTCACAGCCTGCTTTGTGCCAGACACAGGAGTAGGAGGTTTGTTGGCTTTTGAAATGATGAGCCATGTACGCTGCTGGTTTGCCAGGATGTGCTGTATTTCTTGCTGTATTTCTTGTTGTTTCCAACCATCGTTTTGGGCATTTGTTTGTTCAGCCTGAGATCCTATTCACAGCAGCTGCTGTGAGGGTTGTTTGTATTCAGGTGTCTGCTTGTCCTGTAGGGTTAAAGTTGATAGTACTTTTGCAGCACAAGGATTCCTTCCAGCCTAGTAAGTGCTTCTTGTGAAAAACAAAGAAACCACAAGCACACAAATCTGCTTATAGCTTTTTTCTTCCAAGGCTCCATCCTATACCTGCTTCCAGAAAGGCATATCCTGAAGTAACATGGCAATCCCTCTGTTAAGTAAAATTCCCTTGCTTTTCCTTCTGTAGTATTGCAGCTATACCGGAGAAGTGGGAGATAATTTCTCTTGAGGTTTTTGGTTAATCATCTTCTGAGGAAAAACACTGTTTCTAGATAAATACAGAAATTAAATGGATTCTTTATATTTAATTATTTGTACCCAGGTTATCAGTACCTTTAAAAAACAAAATCCATTGTTAATGCCCTTGTAACTGGCAGTCCTGAACCTGCTTTACTGTTACTTCAATAAACTGTGCTGTTTATGAACCTGTAATCATGGAAGTTCATAGTGAATTCAACCACACCTATAGTGCTGAATTGATTCTAATCAGAAATCAAGCCTGGTCACACCCAGCCCCTCTGATCTGTGAGAACCAGCTGGAATGCAAAGGTGGTGTCTTTTCTGCTATATTTCTATTCCCTTAATGCAAAAGTCACTTCTAGCTGCTGATGCTTAATGAAGGCACCTGCTGCTGTACATTTTTCGGTACCTCTTTACTTAGGGAAAAAATGGATGTAGCAAAAGCTTTAAAAGCATCTTGTGTAAGCAGAAAGTTTGGTTCAAAATGTCCCACTGTGGCTGCAAATTTTTGCTGTGACTGTTGTGATGTCAGTATACTTCTTTAGGTTTTTTAAGCAATGTCAGGAGGAGCTGACTGAGCTGCTCTAAGTGTGTTCTAAGGCATTCAGTAATTTAGGCAAAGCCAAAGAAGGAAATCTGACCTTTTCATATCTCCCTAGAGTTTGCTAATGAAGAGTGGTGAAGGAAAAATAGTATATCGCTTCTAGCTGATATGGCACTCTTTACAAAACAAATACAGTGTGAAAATCTATTAAATATGATTATTTTATCTGCTTAACACTTTGAATTAGCCTAGCTTTTAAAAGTCTTTTCTGGTAAAATATACCTTAACTCATATTCTTACCTTTCTTAGTAGAAATCTTTACAAAGTGAACTGTATCTTTAAATCAAGGTGAGAGAAACTTAAGTAAATAATCATATTTAATAGTATCTAATAATAATAGTAGCTTAGCCAAGTAGTTATGTAGATTCATTATGCAAATATTGCTTGAATAGAACTGTATAAATATGCTTGTACTTTTGGCCTTTGGCATACTGTGTGTGTATTTTGCAGATCCCCCAAAAATTGGAAGGTGGCTTCTGTTGGAGATAGGCAAGCAAGCTCATTTCTGATGACTCCTACATTGGTGTATGTCTGTTGTGAGTATTTTTTCAACATGAATTTAAAAGTATTTAGGAAAGATGTTTTGTAACACAGATGAAAAATGTTGGTTAGTCTCTAGTGTCTGGCTGCAGTCTGGTGGCTTTTCCTAGTTGCACTGCCATCCCGTGGAGTGAGATTTGAGTCCCAGCATCAAAATGGAAGAAAGTTCAGGAGAGAATGCTACAAAAGTAATGCGTTGGAATAGATGAATGGATGGGCTGCTCTCAGTAGAATAATTCTGAGAAGTTTGCAGCCCAGTTTAACCAGCTGTTTCTTATGCATTTTTCACATGTCTAACAAATATCCTCAGGGAAAATGAAAAGTGTGGTGGGTAGAACCCCTTGCTTTAAGGGAATGTTTTTATCATTTTTAGCAGTATTGTAAAGCAGTAAAGTAGTGAAACTTGGTGATGTTCTAATACAGTTTTGTAGTCTGTGCTGTTCCTTTATTGATTTTCCAGTTGGTTGTGGATGACTACACCAGGGGTGATTGTAGAGAGAAGCTATACACGCAGTTTTACCAACAGATGCAGAAATAATGAAACAGCTTCTGACTGTCATTGCTACCACCAGCAAGGGGGAAAAGTCGGTTTCTGTTAAAGGGTTTTAGGTTTTTTTTGCTAATTCTTCAGAGATGGTAATTACATAGGTAGGTGTAACCCAGTTCAGAAATGTGACCCTGCAAATATGTAGATAATGTTTGAAGATTATGCCTATTTAATGTTTCTGGATCACCTTAAAACTTCTAGTTAGTTTTAAAATTTCTTACATATCTAGGCAATATTTTTTGCAGTATTTAATTCCCTTCCTCCTCACTGACTTACAAATTTGATATTATCTCCTGATAGTCATATGGCTGGAACTACCCCAGAGATTCTCATGGTTCATGGAGTGCTGCACGTGTGTAGGGGTACATAATCTCTTCAAATGAGAGTTGGAAATTCTCTGCCACTATCACAGTGTAATGATCTATTGAAATGTTTAGGCACAGGAATCCAGATAGAGCTACAGCTGCTTCAGCTGAGTTGGTTAATGTGTCTGAAATGCAAAGATCATGTGGGATAATTGGAGCAGGTTGTAAATTAACTTATAATTTTTTTAAAACAATTAAATAGCGAAGCTGAGAAATTAATTTTTTTTCAGTTGGTTTAAACCAAATATATGCTTTATTATGTAGATGAAACAGTTTCAGAACTGCTTAAAAAATAGGTGTATTCCAACATAAAATACTAGTTCTTCCTTGACTATCTACTGTTCCACTTGTAATTTCAGGATCAGTGTTAACATTTTTGTTGGTGAAGCAAATGAATTTGTGACTTTCATCTCTTCACACTGCTAAGAAATGTAATCTTTCAAGTTAAATGACTAAAATCAAGTTATCAGTAAAATTATTAAAGATTAATGTTCAGCATCAATCCTCAGAACATAGGTACTGCTAGTCTTAATTTTTTGTGCTATCTTCAGTATTTTTGCAAAAAAGCCCAGGCTACTAACAAAATTACAGTAACATCAGTGTAATAGTTCATAATAGACATTATTATTTTCAGCTGAATATTTCTCGGTATGCAAGGATAGTGAGATAAAATCAGATTAATTTTAATAGTTTTTCACTCTAGCCCTAAAATGTGACCAAGCAGGAATCATTAACTAAAAATCTTCCTCTGATGTGTATTGCAGCTTCCTACTGTTGTAGGAGGTGTTTCTGATCAAAGAACACATTGTTCTGTGGATTTCTTACAGCTCAGCATTGGACTTGGTACTTGTGGCTTCTGGCACATGCAAGATGGCAACAGCATAGTAATGGGAAACAGTGACACAAACTTTTAGTTTTATGTAACCAACTTCTCTTTTGTTCAGGGGATTATTCTAGAATTATAGGCAATCGTGAACCTGAACATGAGGTGAAAATAACATACCCCACGTAAGTCACATCTCACACCTGCAGTCCAAGAACTTAAATGACTGTTTTATGTTCTTGAACAGCTCAACATAGCATTTTCCTCTTGCCCTGTAATCAGATTTCATTATTCTGTCTAGAGAAAGTTTAGGTTGTTTGAGAGATGTCCCTTAAAATATTCTCCCTTCTGAACTGCAGTTTAAATTTCTTTCAACCTGTTTAAATTTTAAACACAGATTCATGCACTTCTGGGTAACAGAATTTGACCTAGTTAAAATGAGACATCTTTGAAATAGTTCCCTGAATTAATTTCTAATAATGCATAATACATGTAGTGATTAAATGTCTGTTCTGGATTGCTGCTTACATGGCATAAAATGCACTTAACAAACTCACATAAAATAATTAAATGATAGGAAGTTACATAGCAATTGCCTAATTATAATTTCAGTTTCTTGTGCTGATTCTATGTAAATAAATAAAAATGCTTAAGATTTATCTCCATTTGTTTCAGAACTTCTATTTTTAAATTTACAATTTTCACATATTTTCATGTATCAAGAACACAGTAACAAAAATGCAGCTTCTCCTGGAGCAAAAGTAACTGCCATGTACTTCAGTTAAAAATATTCTGAAATTAAGAAAAAATCTGTACAAATTGATTATTTTGGGTGTAGATGTTTGTGAAAGTTTTTTTGTGTAGAATTGGGAATTTTTATCTTGTTTGTGATCTAAAGTTAAAACTGACCAATAATGATTTGGCAGGGGGAAGGAGAACTTACAGCTTTTCATTTATATTTCAAATGAAGTTCATGGATTGGTTCTAAATCAAAACTAACCTCTGCAGCTACAGGAGGGCAGTGTCAATACTGAACTGAAGGCTTGAAACATCTCACTCTGTTACATTGCACAGACTTAACAGCTGTATTTTTCTCTCTGTCTGGAGAAGTGCAAAGTTGATGAAAACACCAGTTTGATAAAGCCATCTCTCTTCTCTCTAGTATATCATAATGTGCAGGATGCACTGGCTCTCATGGTTAAAGCTCTTGGGGACAGATTTGCTGAGTGTTTCAGGGTTTCACCCAAGACCGCTGATCTGGTAGATGACTGCCTAGCATGGGAGCTGTGAGATGTGCAGTATGCCTCTGGACAAGAGACTTATTTCTGTTATAAGCAGGAAAATACTTGGATTGGTTGGAGTTGGACACAGGAAGTGACCCTGCAACTACCAGAAGATAGATAATTGAAGGATTTTTTTTTTCCCTCTGAAATGCAATTTCGAATATCTTTTAAATCTGATATAAGCTTGCTTATACATAAGAAATAATCTGTAAATAAATGACAGGCAATAGAGATCAAAAGTTTGTGTATAAAATGCTGGTGTATCTATTAATGGGCATGTGACTGCTGCAGTATGTGCAGATATTCTTCACGAAATTAGACATGTTCTAAGATGTCCCTAATGGGGAATTGCTCTCTCACAGGTTATGGTTGCAAAGTGTTTGATCATCTGCTAATGCTGTTAAGGATTGAAGTAGTAATAGCACTGTACACAGAAATGCATTTCAGTTAGTGATATCCGTCAAAATAAAACGCAACTCTTGGTTTAACAGGATTCACTAATTTAATGGTGTATAAACTTATTTTAATTTAAAAGTTTAAAATTCAGCAGAACACCTAAAAAAAGTTCCTACTCTCTATGTAAATTATAGACTTGGAATATTGGTGTCATTTTGTTTGTAGAAGTACTCTACTGAAAATTTTTGGATGCCCCTTATGATAAGAGGATAGTGAGATTCTTGCAGATTTGTACTTGTCTTCCTAATTTCTTTTGAAGAGTTGCTCATCCCTTCTGTTTATTGAGACTCAGACATGTTGAACAAACTCAAACTCAAATCCTTCACCTGAAGTTGAAGATCCAATCTCATGAGGATGTAAGGCCATGGACAGGCACTGCCATCCAAACCTTACATAACACCTTCACCTCCTCTGCTGCCAAGCAGTATTGCTGTCTTAGGCTAGTCATCCTTTCCTAAGGTTATACCTTGATTTGGGTGAAAGGCTGTCAGGGGCTCTTCTTCCAGCACTCTTTCAGTTTCGTATTTCAAAGTAATTTGTTCTGTTTCTGTGACTGACTTGATCTCTTGCCACAGTACATTTATTCATAGAAGTAGAACAAAACATATTAGATACTACACGAACTGCAATCAAGTAGATAGGTGAGATGTGGAAAAATCTGAACTTGCAAATATTTGGCAGTGATCAAATAATAGTTGAAAGAGTGGAACTCAGCCATGCTATTTTCAGAGCAAATTTTATGTGAAAGAATTGGAGAGTAGGGGAGTATACTATTCTTTATCTAAAAATGAATTCGTTCTAGCATTATAAAAGCATAAGAACATAAAACTCATCTTTCATGTCCTTAGTCTGAAATCAGATTCAGCTTCTGTCCTTGCATCTGTTTGAAGTTGGTATGGGTTGAGGTGAACACCTGGCTATTTTAGAATGCTTTTTTTCCTCCCCTGTTGTGAACTTTTCCCATTCCACAAAGCTTTCTTTTTTAGTTACCAAGTTGGTTGCAATTCTTTTGAGTTACTGAAGCTCATGGGGAAACCAGAAGGGCAGCAGAAACGGTGAGGGCGGTACAGGTTTTAAACATGAATATTCTTGGATGCATAAGATTAGAGTGTAGTGTCTTTTTGCAAATTAAATACTGCTTTAATGATTGAAAATGATGGGGAAGTCAGCAAAAAAGTATTGTGACATCTGCTTAATGGGATTATTTTCTTTTATTAAATGCTGTTGTATAAAGAAACTACCTGTACACTCTTGACAGCTATTGATGTGCTGAGTCTGATTCCTTGGATGAATACTAGGCACAAACTCTATCAAAACTAGTGACCTACATTATGGTCATGGATTAAATCCTTGCTTACAACCAGCTTTACATGACATCTGTTTGTCATGAGATAAAATCTGGCTTTAACTTTTCATACCAATTGTCATTTGTCAGTTTGTTTTAACTTGCATGCAGGTTAACATTAATATCAGAGAGTTTGGCTTTGTAGTGTGCTCATGCTATGATTAGTGACACTGCAGGTCAGCGTGCTCTGTTGTTAATACCTATGGGACTGGTAGCTCAGTGCCTGTACATCTTTAAAAGTAGGGCACTGAAAGAGAGAGGCCAAGACGTTTGTAGCTGTTGGGATGTGGTGCCACTGTTTTGGCTGCTTTCAGTTACCTGTTTTCAGACATTTCTCAAGCCTGGTGGTTTTAGACCTTCACAGTTAAAGGAGTGTCCTTTACAAACAAAGGTAGATTTTACTGTTTGTTTTAAAACAGTCGACAATGAAACACAAAAACTATTTCCAAACAGGACTCTCATATGCAGAGGATAATCCTCAACCTCACCTGTTAAAAGATTTGGATTTCTGGGGTGTTCTTGACATCAACCTGCAAAATGGCCACAGCTTGGAGGGACACCTGGCCTTTTGCCACCAGGTGAGTGACAAAGTCCTTTGTGTGTTTGGTTTCATAACTGTAAATCATTTCTGGTTCGAACCTGATGCTGACAACTACACACCTATTCTAGCTGGAGAACTTAAATAATTTAAATAATGATTTCAAGAACTTTTCATTTAAATAATGAAATCAGCAGCCATTTTTCTTCAAGCCCATGTCAACCTGAAAGGTACTGTTTCTATACTGAAAATAATTTTATACTCCTGCCTTCCTGCGTGCCTTCCTTCCTCCCTCCCTCCCTCCTCCTTTCTTAATCAAAACCCCACCACTATGTGTTTATACTAGGAGGGACTGAATAGCCAGTTTTTCATTCCAAGTGTTTAATTTACTAATAAAACTTTGGTTTTGTAGCCCCTCTGACTTCTGTCATTCCTATCCAGCTATGGGCATCCATGCAACTGCCTGATTCTTTCCCTTTCAGAGTGGGACACCACAAGGACATGGAACACACAGAAGTGTGTATCAAATCATTAGGTTTGATAATACAATAAAATGAAAATTAAGGTGTCAATTGACCTTTCGCTGATAAAAGGGGGTTGATTTTTATATGTAAGCAGATGTGTGGAGGATGACCAAATACAGAAACTTCAACTGTCTTACAGTATTTGTTATATTTTGTCACAGCTATTCATGTTAAACCAGTGCAGGACCAATGAGGAGCTTTGCCTAAGAAGACACTGCTGACAGCACTGAGAATAGTGGAAGTCCTGTAACCACCATCAAACCCTCTGTCACCTGTGAGAAATGAGAAATTTAGGAAGGCTTTTCCATTAAAACAAATGTTCATGAATGCCACTGCTGCACCTTTGTGATTTTAAATTAGAAATTGTAAACATCACAGAATAAAGTTTCATGTTTTACACAGCTGCCACCAGTTTCAGCTTGTGTCTGAACTTCATCAGACTGTTCAGATTAGAATGGGCAGATCTCATCAGACCTGGCTTTCTCTGCATGTTGGGTAGGATGGATGGAATTTCTCTTAATTCAGGGAAAGTTCCTCAGTTGTTTCTGCATTTTACCTTAGAGAGATGAAGGTGAAGACACTGACCAAGAATTGTTGGTGTGAATTGCTGGTCTGTTAACTGACAGTTTGAAACAGTTGTATCAGTCTCTTGAATGTTGAATTTGCTTGGGATTGGGTATTTTTAATTTTCAATTGTTTTAACTCCTATTATAAGTTGAAATTATAAGAGTGAGGAAATTAAGGAAAAAATTGAAATAATTATAATTAAAAAAGCAGTGAAGTAAACTAATGTGAAAAACTGCCTTAATTTGTAGTTACATTCCGATCAAATACCAGATTTAAACATTTCTAACATCCATTCTACAAAAATACAAAGTATACTTGGACTTAATAGATGCAAAATAAATGGCAGATGATCTGCCAAAATATTTAAGATTAAAATATTGCTTATAGATTGAACATAAACATGCCAGCAATGCTGATCTTGAAATTTTATATGGGCTTTTCCAACTTCTGAGAGAGAATTGTTTTCATACAGAACATAGTTTAGAAGTATGTGAAATATATGTCAAGTCACTGAAAGTAACTTTTGTAATGCATTAAATAGATCATTACCTGCAACCATAATAGGCACAGCACCTTTGCAGAAATGAGTGAAATTTTAAAGTGATTGCCATGTCTTTAAAAATGTGAAGTAACTTTTGCTTTATATTTCTGTGACAGCTGTTTTTCATAATAGCAGGAGAAAATTTCCACTGGTAGTGAATAGCAAAGAACATGACTAGTATGTCTTATCAGTATATCAGAGTAATTAAACAGTTTTGTTCTTTTTGCAAGACAGACTGTCTAATGTCATCAGTGCATTGTGTAGTGCAGCACTTCACTGTCTAGAAGGTTACACAGTGACCTCAGTATTATGTTTTTCTGATAGTGCTTGCTGAATTTTCTCTATCACAACCCATTGTCAGATGAGTTCTTGTTATTAAATTCATTCATTCTATGAATTATATAAATTCATATTTTATTTTTTTTTGCCAAGAAATAATACCTGCTATAAATCTTAATGGAACAAATAGTGCAAACCCTCGAAAATAGTCCTGTGCTTGAGAATTAAGTGTTGTCTTTTTGTAAGACCTGCCAATTTATTTTTATCTTGCAGCTTTTTTCATTCATTCATTCATTCATTCATTCATTCATCATTTCATTAATACATTAAGTAAACCCTTAGGAACTACCTGTCAGCCCAGGAGTAAGTAATAATGTAGCTTACTATTTTTCTAGAATCTAATATCAATTTTTAAGAACAATTTGTGGTAAGTGACAGTGTAATGGAAGTGCCCTCATTGAATGGGTAACTAGTCCTCAAAATTATTGAACCTCACCTAACTCCTAACTATGAATTTATTTAGCTGTTGGTACTACAATGTTTGAGGGCTGCACACACTTACAAATTGCCCTGCTGGTGTCCATGTGAGATAGGAGATTGCATAGGCTTTCCCAGGGGAACCTGGAAGCTTGTTTCAGAGTCTGGAATTGAACTAATTCTCTTGAGCCCCACAGTAGGTCCTTAATCACAAAATCATTCCCCACTTCCCCCAAAGGGATTAAATGTAATAACTTGTATCATTTAAGGGCTTTTCTTTTTTAACACTTGAGGTTGAGGGTTTGAGGTGAACTTTGCTAAAGAGTTAGCTGTCATGGTGTAGAATTTCTCTTTCCAAAGGCAGGGAGTGGGAAGCTGAGATGCTGCTCTGGCACACAGGGATTGATCAGGCCCTGCTGGCCCTGCAGTGGCCTCCAGCTCTGAGTGGCACCTTGGTAAACACTAATCCCTCTGTGTCCTGAGGAAAGTGCTAAAACCAAGTATCCCAAGGAACCAGAGTGAAAGACATATGTAGCTGCACTGTGAAGAATGGAAATGAAGCCTGTAAAAGGGAAAAGGAATAATAAGCTGCCATTTTAGGAGCCAGCTTGGGCCTCTGATTTCACATATGAACAGGATATTTAAGGGAGCTAAAAGCTGCAAAACCATTCACACCAGTTTATACCTGCATTTGGACACAAGTGGAGCACTTCAGTGGATGCTTGCTTTTCAAGTGAATTAGATTAAAGTTAGTAAGTGTTATGACATGAAATTAGCATAAAGCTAAATTCAGCACACCTGTGCACAAAAGAAATCATGTTTGAAACTTCAGCCATTTAAATACAGGAAGAAACCCCACACAAACCAACCAAGACAAACAAACTCAAGCCTTGCTGAATGTTGTCATCTAAGGGAATTGTAGTTTATTTTTCTGAGAAAACTCCTGAGCCATGTATATACTTCTTCCATTGTTCTGCTATTTTCAGATTTTCACAAGTGGTCTTAATCACTGTTAGGCAAATAAAAATGCTTGTTTCTCCTTCAGTTAGGTGTTTGGGTGAGGTATACTCTTTCAGAATTGGTTAAAAAGGCCAGTGGTCCTTAAACATTCACAGTGCTGGGAAGTGTGGAAGAAAACGGTATGCAGCACTGTACAGGTGAGTAAAGAGAAAGTAAACTGAACTGTGAACAGTTCCTACGTCCTACTGCACTTTGTAAGAGCTGGCAATGCTTCCCTGAGGGAAGAAGTGTCCCAGGGGTTGAGGCATGGTGTGAGGGAGCTGGACACACAGCACTGCCCAGCACGGGAACATCTCCTCTGCCCAGGAATGTGAGGGCTCCAGCACAATCTGCCTTAGACCCCTGCTTGTGCAAAGCCCAGTGGAGAGATCAGATTCCCCCTTGGCTGATTTTGCTGCTCGTTCTTGAGTCACCTGTGAGCTTCCTGATGTGCCTCTGCTGCCCTCAGGGCCGCCGGCTGTGTGAGGGGTGTGGGGCTGTGTGGGACAGCCGCCTGGCTGAGGCCGGGGTGCAGAATACAAACTTGCTGCATTGTCTGTCTTCAAACCTTTGTGTTATACCTGAGGATGGGAATAAACCCTGTGTTTGCCCAGCGTCAGGGCCCACAGGAGAGCTGCTGAGGGCAGAAAATGGTTCTCAACACATCCTTTGATCAATCTGCTGTTTGTTTTCCGAACTGCTTAGCTGGCCAGGAGTCACTTGAGGCCTACATCGCGTTTTACCAAAAAGAAAACCTATCAGATGAGATTTTAACCAGAACCCTGCTCCAGTGATCAAGTAGAAAAAGAAATAACTTTCATCTATAGTTAAGGCTGACATATGGCCCAGAGTGCTTGAATTATTGACTGCTCTTTGTATTGCCAGTACTGCTGTTGATTTCCACTTCCTCAGGTCTCATGTGGTGATAGATTTTAAAGGCACTGTATTTCTCATCTTGCCCTCTTGTATCTTTAGTTGGATTTACTTCTCTGACAGAAAACTTGTATTTAAAATATTTTTCAAACACCAGTGCTATTCTGACCTGCTTTGGAACTCAAATATTTTACTTGGAGTAAATTAAAATGTTGTTGAACATTGTCCGTCTGCAGAGGCCTGGTAAAGTTTGAGTAACTAAGGCAGGAGCAAGTGACTTCCTTGTTTAAAATGTGTATTTCAGGGCATAGGACTTTTCTGTGGTGTACCAACATCCTGGCTGCACCTCAGCCTGATGCTTGCCCTGGTGCCATGCACCTAACATGACAGAGGCAGGACAAGGAGTGAAGGGAGGGGGAGGCTGCCCATTTCCCCAGCTAGTGCTGTGCTGCACATTTATGGTCAGAGCTGCCAAGGAGGAAAACAGCTCTCACTGCTACTCCTTCACCAGGAGCCTGGGAATTGAGCACAAATCGTGGAGGGCAAGGAGTCATCTGAAGCTGGTCTCCTGCTGGAGCAGATCAAAGTGACGCAGAGAGCCTTGTAGCTGCTGCAACCCAACCAAGAGGGAGGAACCAGTGCCCTCAGTTTGCCTTTCATTTCCATGGACAAAATGCAGGTGGCATGCTCTCTACCCACTGCAGACTGAGGAGGAAAGTGCCCTGCTCCCTTTGCCTGCCTGTCTTTTCTTTTGTCCTGTTGCTTCACCAGCTGGCAGCTAGTGGCAGGCAGGTGAGCGTTGTGCCAGGGGTGGGCAGCTCTCCTACTTCAACTTGAAGGCTGCCTGCTTGCAGTGTGTCAGGAAGAGGACCCTGCTGCAGGTAAGAACTTCTTCATGATGTATTTGTCTAAAGTAATCTGCAAGCTGCAAAAGGAAGCTTCAATTAATGCAATTTTGCTTATGCTTGTTGCAAAGCTGTATGTAAAACCTCAGCACAGTTGGTTTAGCTGTTTCTGTGCCTTGTGGTACCCAGGCACAGTATGAATCCTGGGTGGGCTGTGAGAAAACCTGTCAGCTGAGTCCCCCACAAACACGCACATGAGCCATGGGATCGAGAAAGAAGAGTTACTGGTTTATGAAGGTGATTTCTTATGTTTTCCAGCTGCAGAGCATGAGTAGGGAGACTGTGGTAGGGCAGCAATAAACTGTCTTTACTGTCTACACAGTCTTTGCAACAGATGTGTTGAAAAATACAAATAGTGGTTGGCTTGTTAATTGCTAAGTGATGAGGGCTGTTGTTTTAGTCTGAGTGCACTGATGAGTAAAATAATGAATCATCAAGCTTCCATCATCTTACACTGTCTGAGTGCATGATGATGGAAGTTTGATGATTAATTACTTTAATACCTTTAGATACTGTTCTTTTAAGCATTTCCTAATTCTGCATTCTTTCTCAAACTGTTTTTTGATTTTTTTTCTAGTTACCTGTGCTACATAGAGTTGGGCATAAGTTCTTTATTGTGTTTTTAGTTTGCTTTTTTTTTGTTTTAATTAGTTTTACTAAAAATGAGAGTGTTCCATGGGTACCAAGCAGGATGCTCTTTCCTTTTGTGTTAAGAAGTTTTCACATGTGCTTGTTTTTTCTTGGTTTGTGGGATGAATAAATGGTGTGAGCCTAAGACTTTTTTCTTTTGGGCTCATTTGTTGTAAACTTCCTACTGATGTTTGTAAAAGTATTTTATTGGATATTTTCCTCTTTGGTACTTTTTCCTTATAATCCTTTTATAGTGTTTAATGGGGTGTAACACTGTTGGGGAGGTAAGTGGAATGTGTAGAGGGAAGAAAAATTCCATTCTCAAGTCTGTTATGAATGAAATTAGTGCAGTGTTGGCTTGACAGTACTTAAGCTACTTTGATGTCTTAGCAGCTTCTTAATATCCCTTCAGTGAAAACTAATTGTTCAGAAATGTTCCCTGGCAAATTCTGGCATCCGTAGTTATAATTCCTGATTTCCTGGGTAGATCTTAGACTCAAGTCTAAGTCAGAAACTGCAAACTGTGGAGTTCTGATTCATTTAAGGTATGTTCAGTGCTGGTTTATGTATTGGGGTTACATTAGCAACCATATCAATTGCAATATCAAGTGTCTAGAAGGTGATGAACTGAGTCTCCAGTTCAGTCCCATCCCAGGTGTGAATGATGATGTTGCTGTATTCCCTAGTTATGGTTGTCCTCTGTCGTGTGTGACTATTGTTCTCTTATTTGAACAGGATGTTTGTCTCAATATATCTGGGGTACTTTAACATCAAAGCTGTCTTATGTAACAAAGGCAGAAGGTGTTGCTGAAATGGGAAGGCTCCTCATAGATAATATCAGCAACACACCGTAATTTTCTAAGGCTGTGATAAGCCTGAGAACTGAGATATCACAAAAATCATGATGTTCTTCCTGGAGTTTCTTGCTTATTACAGCATCTCTATGTAACTTTGGGCAAACCAAGTAGAGCATCTGTAACTGGATGCTGTTTGTGTAAGGATTTCTTTATTTTGAGTACCCAGGTTGGTATGCTGTCAGTGGATACCCCAAACCCTCTGACTCTTTTGTCCTCAGTGACATGGGACAAAGAAAAGTTAGGGGAAACAGAACACTACATCCAGTGTGTGCTGAATTCTGGGTGATAATAGAACACACTCCTCTAGTTGTACTCCCTATAATGAAAAAAAAACCTCATAAAAAAATGATTCTTTGTTCCTTATCAAATAGACAGTCATTCAATTAAAGTGGTTTATCTTTATTTAAATCTGTAATCTTGTAATCAGAGCATGTGCCGTACTTTACATGGATATTGGAAACACCTTCAACTCGGACACATTCTAATATCTGAGCATTTTGTTCTGCATCTGTAAAGCTTCATGAGGCTTCCTAGGGTATGGAAAACAAACAGAAGCATCAAAAATCTAAATATTGCTTTATTTAGAGTCAGTATTGCTTTACTGTATGGCTTTGCTTTATTTAGTAGCAATTTCCTACACATTTCAGAGCAAACCAGCTGTGTAACATTTTAGTGATGTCTGCTTGGGTCCTTCTCTGACTTTTGGAGGGAAGAGTGCTGGATTGTGTAACTTGTGTAAGCTAATGAACTGTACTGAAGCAGGGCACATATAGCAGACAGCATGAATGGAAGTAGAAACTTCTTGGAAATGTATCTGCTGCCTCTTGTGAGCTACTCTGAAATTGCAACAGGAGGTGTACTTGTTTCTCATGAAAGCTGTGAGGCTTCAAGCCTCTTCATCCTTCACTGTAAGTGTTTAGGCTCTCGGGCTAAATCTTTCTGAAATTCCAGCTATTGACACCTGTGTGGAAAGGCTGGAGGCAGAGACAGGCTGAGTTGGTTTGTCAAGCCAAGCACAGCCTCTGTGCTGTAGATTGGGCTCTTCTTTGGGATGGGGAACCCTTTTGTGGTGAAACTTTCAAACAGCAAAGCAGCAAGGTAGTAAATAGCCAAGATTTTGTGTCTGGGTGACTCGGTTGGCTAAGTGGACTCAATCATTGAACACAGGCACAGGCCAGAGCTGGCTCTTGCACATCTGGGCACAAAGAAAGCAAGCTGTGTTTCAGCTGGGAGATGGTGCTTTGCAGCTGCCACTGTAAGACTGAGTGCTGTAATGTACTGAATCACAGTAGCTCAATCCTTGAATGGCTTTTTTCCTCTTTTGGTTCCATTAACAGAAGGGAGAACACTTTTACGAGTGCTGTTTTCAGAGGAAAAACACTGGAATTGCCTGGTTTGAGTCCATATTTTAGTAAGGATTTGGAGATACACTGGTATTCTATTAGAGGCCACAGAAATGAGCCATGACTTTGAAAACAAGCCTCATGCTGTTAAAGTGTTAAGAGATTGTTTTCTCTCATTAAAAAAAAAAAAAAAAAATTGTTTGGCTGTGGTAAGAATGTCCAGGTACCTTGGCAGAGAAAAGACATAAAATAACTGGGAAGTTTTTTACCCTTCCTAACAATGTGCCTCAAGTTCCAGGGCCGGACCCATTAAATTAGGGACTTCTCTATTTACTCTTTTGTTAGTTTGTTTGTTTTTCCCTTCGTGTCCTTGTTAGGTCTTGCAGAAACGATTGTTGATACCATGTTTCTCTGATACTTTTCCCACTGTTTTTAACTCCAAGGGCTTAAGTTCTTTTCGACTCTTAAGAGTATACTTACTTACCTGATTACATACTTGGGCAGAGTATGTAATCAGATAACCTACCGCTGCTGGGCTCAGGACCCTGGCAATAGCCGGAGGGGCTGTCCGTGCTCCCGCCCGTCCATCCGGGCTTGCCGCGCGTTTCCTGAGCTTGCTAAACGGTTCCTGCAGTGCTGTTGTTGTCTCCAGCGCCGAGTCTTTCCTTCAAAGGGATGCCACATGCCTGGAGTCCTCAAGCAGTGACGTAAGGGGGGAGGGAAGAGAAAACAGCGCTTTACACAAACTGCTCCGCGACTTAAGTTGTTCGCACACGAGTATCTCTGCGCTCTGCTTCCTCTGCTCCCCCCGCTCGTCGGGGCCCTGGTACCAGCTCTCCAGAGTTATGGGAAAGGTCCGTAAAGGTTAGGAAAGTTAGGATTTAAAGCGAGTGGAAGATGAGAGTGATTCATTAGGACAAGCGGGAAGCTGGAGGGCTGTTTGGAATGTTTTGATAGGCGCTGCCGGGCGGGAGCAGCGTTCGGTGGGCCCCGCTCTATTTCAGGAGTTTGGCAGAGCCCGGAGATGTGGAGTTGCAGGTTAAGAAAAAACCTACAGAGAACCCAGAGACTGCCCGTGCCCGCGGAGCGTGCTGGCTCTCCAGAGCCTCCCCGGGGCGGGGGAAGTGCCCCTGCAGCAGGACGAAGAGGAGAACGCCGCTCCTTGAGCCTCCTCCCCGGGGCGGTGCCGGTGTCCGCAGGGCCCCTGCCCTGGTCCCCGGCTCCGCCTGTGCTGCCGCCCGCGCCCGCCAGGGGGCAGCGGCGCACCGAGCAGCGGGCGGGGCGGGGACCCGCGGCCCGGGCTGGAATCGCGCCGCGGCCCGCGCCGTTCGCGCCTGGAACGTTCGCGGGGAGCTCGGGCCATCCCCGGCTGGAATGTTCACAGGGAGCCCGGGCCTTCCCCGGCTGGAATGTTCACAGGGAGCCCGGGCCTTCCCCGGCTGGAATGTTCACAGGGAGCCCGGGCCGTGGGGGATGGCCAGGGCGGCACGGAGCGCGGGCAAGGCAGGCTCAGCCAGACCCCTGCTGGGGCGGGGGGAGCGATCAGCAGGATCCTGGCACTGCAGGATACATTTGGTTCCTGGGAGCCATCGGAAAAGAAAGGAGCGGGAGAAAAGCAAGAAGGTCAATTAAAATAATGCGTCTGAGCATTGTTTGGCTCGATTGGGATGGTTCTCATATAGGTCGGGATGCTTATGTCAGTAAAACATGATGGAAGGGCTGTATTGTTTCCCTGCTGTCCATCTGTACCAGT
This sequence comes from Certhia americana, assembly GCA_018697195.1. NCBI lineage: Eukaryota > Metazoa > Chordata > Aves > Passeriformes > Certhiidae > Certhia > Certhia americana. Next base: position 8,296,749 of record CM031867.1, on the reverse strand, counting down.
TCCGTATCCTATGGTATTTTTAACCATTCAGTAAGGAGCCTACTCTGGCTTATGATTACAGAAAGAACAGAAAGGAAAAATAAAGCTGCATGACAGAGAACTTCCTTCCCCAGGCTGAGGAGTATCCTGCACAGTCCCCTTCCCGTATCCTGAAAGCATCAATCAGAACAGCTGGGGCTGTGTGTGGCGGGTCAGGGGGGCGATGGGCGAGAGCTGCAGCCCGGGGCCGGGCACAGGGAGAGCTTCGTGAGGCGCAGGAAGGCTCAGTAGTACCACGAGGCTGTGGAAATCACCAGCCCGCACTTGATTAAACTGGAATTTTGATTTGAAGCTGTTTTATTTGGGGAAAATCGAGGGTGGTCTTCTGTTTCTTCATCTGTGCTCCAACTGTTCTGCCACTGAGAGCTTGTGCAGGTGAACTTGAAAGCAGAGGGGCAGAAAATTGTTTCTGGGTTGCAGTTTCTTTGTTCGAGTTCCTACCTGAAGCATTTATATAACATATAACAAAATTAAAAACTTGCTTTAAAAGATGGAAATTTCTATTTAAACATTGAATTAGATTTGTGTGAGAAATGGATGCTTTTTCTTAGCTACCTCTGAGTTTTAAAAACAAGGAAAGAAAACTGTCCCAAAATTAGAAACAATCCCCCTCAGCTCTGCCCACCACCCCAGCCTGTCCCAGTGTTGGGGGGCAGTGGGACTGACAGGCAGGTAAACTCGTAACAGGCATTCCACCTCCTGTGCAGGAAGCACTGCGCCCACCTAAACGATACAAATCACATAGAAAATTGTGTGTTGCATTTATTTGCTATGATAACACAGCAAATGCAGACTGGCTCATCTATTAATAGTTTCTTCAATATACTATTGAACGATTTGATAAATGCAACAGCACTTAAACAGCTGTTTTTCTTTAAAATTCCCCAAGTTAGAAACCCCCCTTGGTACGCTGGATTCTCTCCTGTCTTCTCATAGTGGCAAAGCAGGCTTGAACACTCTTTGCTCACAAGCCTCAAATGGGACTCTGAAGGAAAGAGTTTAATTTCATTTTTTGAATTGGGAAGTTAACAAAATTAGCATAATTGTGCTCTGCAGGGTGAGTGCTATGCAGGCCAGCCAGCCACACAGTGTAAGCTCTGTGCAGCAGAGCAAGGTGTCCTGGCTGCTGCTATTTTGTACACCTCTCCAATTATTCTTGCTGACTTTTAGAGTAAAACTGATCCCCTTTAATATCTTATTGGAGAACTGAGAAGTGTTTGGAGAAACATACTTGCTCCTCTCTCCACAGGGTGGAGCATGTCTGTGTTAAGGTCACCTGGCTCAGGGGTGCACCAGGGTTGCTGGGGGACATTAACACATCCAGCAGCCCCTTAGCAAAGGGCCTGGAGCTGCAGCACAGTCCCAAGAAGGCAGGACCCTCCTGTGCTGTTGATGTGCCAGCCTGGACAGGGCAGGGAGGCTGATGCCATTGTCCTGGGCCTATCTGCCGTGGAAAAATGCATTCCCTTGGAAGTGGAATAGTTTTTCACTGAAACAATCCTTCGTCACACTGGTGTGCAAAATCACCTCCCATGCTTAGGCACAAAATGAATTACCTGATTAATGTTAGTCTTCATCTGTGCTTTCAGCCTGGGCTAATTTTAGAGCTCGGAATAAGGTTGATAATGGATTCAGTTGGTCAGAAATAGCTATTGAGCTTTGAATACATGGAGCAGGATGGAGATGAATTTCCCCACAGAGGCAAGTTGTTGAAGCTAAATGGGTTTTGCCCATGTAGTGTGTCATCTGCAATTAGCCATCAGGGGAGGGCCCAACTCAGAGGTGGGCACTGGGCTCAGCTGGGCTCCTCAGCACCCCTGAGGGCCCCATCCCATCCAGAAAGAGACAGGGGGCTCCAGCAGTCATCCTAACCTGCCTGCCAGTCCCAGCCTTTCCCTGTGGGATAGGCTACTTTGGCTCCTGATGGCAGAACTATAAGCTCCCTGGAGGCACAGGCTGGTTTTGGTACTGTTCTTTTATGGCTCCTTGCAGGTGACACTTTGCTGTCTGTTTTGCTGGTGTCTGTTTGAAAATAAATTGCTGTGTCAAAAAATTGCTGCAGATACCTGGATTGTTTTAGAGAATGACGAGGTTTGGGAAGCACATTTGTCTACGAAGAAAAGTGGTTAGAAGTTTCCTTACAATATCTCCCCAGTGCATTTGCATTTGTGAGCCCCTTCCACATCTTCCTGTCCCCACTGCAATGCTGTGGGACGTGGCTACACTGCCATCACACGGGCCTGTGACAGCACACTGTCACTGGAATTGAACCACAGCCACCTGAGCCAGCGTGCAGGGCTGTGTGGAGGCATTGGTATTTCAGGATGTCTTGAAAATAATTAAAATTCCATCTGGTCTCTTCCTTAAGAAAAATACTGCCAAAGAGAAATGGAATGCCAAAAGGAGGAAACACCCCTTCTCAAGTTTGATGACCTTCTCTGTGGGGCTCTCCTTTCATACTGCAAAGCATCTGCCCAGTGGAGACGTGGCCATGCTGGGTATCCCCACCACACAGTGTGCCCCTTCCCCATGCTTGCTCTGACTCCCAGGCTGATGGAAACGTTGGAGGTGAGATTTCAATACAGAGGTTCGATGTGAATGAAGCATGGCAGGGATGTTGTTTCATGAAGAAATTGTTTGAGAGCAAATTGCCATGGATCAATGTAATCTAATTCCTTTGCTTCTGTGATCTAAATACATGCTTTAATAATTTATTAAGGGGGAGCGTCTAACAGGCAGGAGGGAAATTATAAAGGGTGGTTTAACAGAAAGTGGTATAGGGCAATAAAATATTGAAGTCAGTCATTAAAAGGTGGATGATGTGAAAGTAGTTAAAGGTGGGAGGAGAGAGAGAAAGTAAAACAGGCCTTGAGTGTTGGGCAAGAAGCCCTGCAGGCCCATTAGAAAGTCCGGTGGGTATGAGGTTTATTCTGCACCTTTCCATGGGGGTCCTAAATGCATGGGCTAGACTAAAGGGTCTTTCATCTCTGAATTATGTTTAAACTTAAAAATGAAGAGATACAATAGGAGGTTTCTGGTTCTCAAAATTCACTGTTCTTTTCTTCTCTGCTATTAGCTTAGTTCACAGAAAGGGTTTGTTACGGCTTGAGCTGCTGGGCTTGGGGCAGAGCACCCCTAAAGCAGCCTTGCAGGCAGCTTGGTGCTGTTGGGGGACTCAGGTGCACAGAGCCACCCAGATGCCACTGTGTCAGCCATTGTCCCTTTCCTCTTGTTGTATGGCCCATTTATGGAAGAAAGTAAAAGCAGACAAAAGCTGTTCTGAGGTGCTTCTAAAGGGAAACATCTTCACTGCTGACACTGTCCATAGAGAGTGAGGGAACTGAAGCTGCACACCAGTGACAGTATATGGGGCAAAAATAGCACCAGGAGGTACTGGGAGGATTTAATTGCCCTGAAAGTTCAGCAGATCTTGTTCAGATATTTGAGTGTAGGTATTCAGCTGAGTCTCACCAGGATCATAGAAAGTGGTACATTCTACTTCTTCCTGGACCTTATTTTCTGTATTTTTGGGGGTCCTCACACAAACTGACATACAGGGAATGTGGATCCTGTTCACACTGTGTATTTGCATTTGGTTGTGCAAAAGCTTTTAGCATGGACATCATCTGGTGAACAGCAAGAATGGAAGCTTGGGGTGGGGGGTTGGATTTTTTTTGCCTTATTATGTCTTTAAATACTTTATAATGCGCTGGTTAGGTTCCTGGACATAATTCTGCATTAAATAGAATGCAATAGGAAGGACTTGCCTGAGATTTGTTCTGGTTTTCAGACAAGGACTTGTCCAAGACACCAGTCTGATTTTCTGCCACATTGTAAATTCTTCCTTATAGTTCTGACGATGTTTCTGAATTTCAGATTCCTCGTGATGAGGCAGTCCTCAGGTTTATGAGGGCTCAGACAGGCTGACCATGGAGAGCTAAAGAGATGCTATGAAGAATGAATTATTTGCTCCATGCATCCTTGATTTTGCACCCAATAACAGTAATCATAGGAAATTGTAATTTACATTGATTTTCTGTATATTTAATGTTTTTTAAAGTTTACTCTGCAGAAAAGCTTCATTGATCTCTTATACAATTCTGGATCCTGGCTGTACTCTCTGATCTCTTCATGTATTTCTTTTGCTATTAATAGTACTTAATGATTTGTATGTAGTAAGTGATATAATCAAAAGCATTTGGAGGCCAAATTTTCCAAGGACTTCATGTGGTTTTACAATACCATTACTAATGGGATGAATTTCAAATATATTCAAATTTGTTTGATATTTAGCAATCTGAAGTCAATGTAAGCATTGCTTCTGGCGTGCCTGCTCTAAACGGCCAGTGTGCATTAGGAAAGGTTTGTATCCATGACATTGCTTCAACAGAAAAGCACCGAAATAAATAAATGCAACGGTAACACTTTGCCAAACTGTGTTCCAGACAAAATCCTTCCCCCCTTCATTCACCTCTAATTATTACTGGCCCCTCCCCTCTCCCCCCTCTTGCCAGGCTTTCATTCCTGCATTTATGCGGTGCTCCGGAGCTGTTGGTTGGAGGAGCTCCACAATGGGGACAGGAGTTGGGACAGAGCGGCTGACAGGAGTAATGGCTTTGCTTTGTACGTCTGTCATCTAATGCTTAACTAATGCAGAATTACTGTCAGCCTCCTGTGGAGCTCACTTTCCTCTCCACCTGAATGCGTAATGACTCCGTGGCAAGGAATTTGAAATAAACATTTAATGGCTGGACATTTAGAAAATTAGGAAAATAGCCGAATTTTGTCAGGTTATTGTCTCGCCATCTCTCTCTGCCCTGTCACAGGTGTGGGACAGGAGGGACTGCAAACCCACCGTGCCAAGCCCCTCACAGCGCAGCTGGTCCCTGGGCAGCCTCTGCACACCGGGCACCGACCTCACTGGGATGCAGCGCTGCCTGGGGACACCAGCAGCCACTGATGCCTGAGGCTTTCTGGCCGAGTTGGGGCTGACTTCCCCTGAAGGGGTGCTCTGCATGCAGGAATCTGTCCCCGGTGCCAAGCCCCTTGCTGGCAGCCCCGTCCCACAGCAGTGCTGGTGCGTGGGACTTCTCCTGGGCTGCAGTGCACCCTGGAGCCGCCGCGATGCTTCGCCCCAGAGAGCAGAGCAGTCCCTGCTGAGCTCTTGTCGCTCAGTTTGCAAACCCCTCTGGAACCATGTGGGAGGAAATATGTTTTCTAAATGGCAGTCATTACCAGCTAATGGGAATGTTAGCAAACGGGGAGAGCTTGGAGACGCGGGGGTGGTCAAGTGGGGGCCAGCAGGAGGGTTGTGCCACCACAGGATCTTGGCAGGATGTGGGGGCTTGCTATGTGCAGCCCCAAGACAGCCAGCACCTCCAGAAATGACTGCTGGTGAACTAGGGCTTGGTGGGATGGAGGCAAACACAGGTGACATCTCCTTGTAGTCAGGATTATGTTCTCACTTCTCAGCTTCTGTTCCCTCGCACAGAGGGGCCCAGTGATGTATGGGAACATATGAGTATTTCCATGCTGCTTTCAGACAAAGTGTTCTGGGTTAGTTTTCATCAATTTTGGCTCAACTCTGCATTGGCTATAGTGGCCTGCAGCCTGCCCCAGCTACACGGTGACAGCTGAAGCCAGCTGTGCTTCCTAGAGATACTGCTGGGATCAGAGGCAGTCCTTTGTCCAAGGTCGGCTCCTCCTGAGGTCTCCCTGGAATCTGCACCAAAATCATTCTAGGTTGTGCATTTCTACCTGCCTTGTTTGTCACCATACATATTTGGAAAACAGCCTTGACCTCCCTGCTTTGGACAGGAAGTATTGATATGCACAGAAAAAATTTAGAGGTGGAAACATTTCCATTGGTGCTGTTAAAAAAGTTATGCATCACCTTCTTCAGGGAACTGAGCATCCTGCTTTCACATGTGGTGCAACAGCTGTGTTAGATCTCAACTGAAGAAAATTGGCTGGGCTAAGATACCTGCTGTGAGTGGGCAGTTGTGAGCTCCTCAACACAAGGATGGGACCCCCCTGCCATGTGGGAGGATGTTTTCTGACCTCAGTGGTCAAATTTGAATTTGTTATTGTTGGGGTTTTTTCCCTATATACTGCTTTTCAGCTAGCAGAAAACATTCAGGAGACTAATTGGGTTGAAAAAATTTAAATCTACCGTAATTTCTCAATACCAGGGAAAATACATGGCACATAGAAATATTGAGGTTTTAAAAACAAACTGTGTCAGAGGTGATTGGTGTTTTGTCTGTGAAATACTGCGTGAATCTTGTATTTGAAAGCTCAAACATGAGCTAAAAGCACAGAGCAAAGGCTGGAGCTGCTGGGCTGTTGTGCTGAAGTGGGTTATGGCAGGAGGCCACAGCAAGAGCTGGTGCCTGGCTGCTTGACCAGCCTCAGCATGGGCACAGGGTTTCAGGAAGAGGTAGCTGCACACAGCTGTGGAAGAAGATGGCAGTGTCCTCTTTGGGAGCACAGCCACAGGTCACAGGTTCCTTTAATCCAGGTGTGCTGTGTTATATCCATGCTGCCTGGTGAAGGGTATGGCTCTAAGGTGATGTGCAGCCCTGGGGAGGAGATGCCTGAGCTGGCTCCTGTTCCCAGCAGTGCCCTGGGGCTCAGGCAGAACTTCCCACTGGCTTGTTAATAACCAGACATGGAGCAAGTCCTTGATGTTGGGATTTAATAGATTTAATATAGGCTGTAGTTATTAATGCATCTGAAAAATGGAAACCACAAGTGAAATGCCAAGTTGCACTAATGGAAGGATTTTTCCATTTTACTTAGCACAAGCCATTAAAACAGCTTTCAACAAATAGCCTGTGCATAAAGAAATCTAGGAAGCAACTGGTCACTGAACCTTGGTGTTTGTGCACTCACTTGTTTGTGCAGATAATATAAAATATGCTTAATTAATTAGAATCATTAGTTTAATAAGGACTTACTGCTTTTGAAAACAGATTTGAAAGCTTCTTTCTGAAGGCTGTGTCTTTCAAGAACTTGTTGCACATGTTAGCTGCCCAGAGTGCCTTGAGGCTGGTACCAGACAGCCTGGTCTGCATACCTGAGCTCACACCATTGCTGTAGTGACAAATTGCAAAGCCATTAATTTGTCATGCACTCTGGTTTGCTTCTCTCCACTGTGTCTAATCCAGGCTTTCTGATGTGAGCTGATGTCTCAGGGCTCCTTTGCAGATCATGGCACCTCCAGCAACTGCTTGCTATGCCTAGACCTGTTAATGTGTCCAAAGCAGAGTGAACACTTCGGGTTGGACTGAGTGCAGTTCATGTATCTTTAATCCTTGTGCCACAAACTGTTCTTATGGCTGACACTTAAACTGAGCAAAAAAAAAAAAAAAAAGGGAAAAAAAAAAAAAAGCCAGGAGATAAGGAATGGATTAGGCAAGAGTTCTGTACATCCATAACTGTCCTACAAACTGACTCAGCTGCTGAAAATCAGCATATTTGCCACCCTGTTTCCCAGGCCCTACAAAATGCTTGGTGACCTGGTAGACCTTTGCCATGTGGGATATTTTTGTCTTCATGTGTTTCCGAAGAAGGTAACTCAAATTGCTTTGGAAAAGTGTCCTAGGTCCCCATGCAGACAAACTTGCACAAAGTTTCCAGTGGCCAACTATTTTAAATTCATGGGTCCTAACCACCAAATTTCTCAGCTTTAGAGCCCTGTCTCCTGTAACCTGACAATGCAGCAGAAATAGGAAGTCTCACCCAGCACATGCCTTCAGCCATATGAGATGCTTGCTTTTTGCCCTGGAAATCCTTAAAGTACCCATAGAAACAGTATCTTGGGAATCCAGATTATTGTATGCTGTTGATTCCAAATCCAGTTTGTCCCCTTTACTGGTAAAGGATGTTTTTTCCTAACTGCAGCTGTTGTGAGCCAGCCTGACAGTCAGGCTGGAGCAGTTCTTTTTCAGGGATTACCATTGGTAGCTGAGATTTTGCCAGTCAAACTGGGCCTTTAGAGGCAGCTACAGCAATGCAGCTAAGACATGTGCATGTCTGCAGCCAATGTCAGTGCAGCCACAGAGACTCTGGTCCCCAACATTTCTGCATGACCAACTCACTCACGGCACTGAGTTACACAGGATCTGTTGGTGGGTAGAAGTACACAGTTGTTATGTATTGGTCAGTCATGCCCTGTACCAGATTCTACCATTCCTGAATAAGGGGAAATTGACCTTATGTTTCCAAGATAAGTGTCCTTGGAAAAACATATTTCCAGCTCATAGAAACCACAGTGACCCCTCCAGGCTTTCACTCTTGGGTCTTTCAAAGATGTACAAAATGAAGGAATGTTTGCGCAGCTCTTCCAGGGCTCCTGCGCTTCTGTCAAGAAGTGACAGACATTGTATGCTTATCTAGATCCATGTGGGCCAAATATTAGCTACAGCCACATCCAGCTGTCAAATTACTTAATTGGACTGGACATCTCCATCCTTTTCAGGGTTTAGGTCTCTCCTTCAAACAGTCACTTCCACATTCCATCAATGTGCTCCCCACAGCACCATCACTGTCTCCTAACAGGTACAGCTCTAATTGTTTTGTAAAATTTGATGCACAGTTTGTAGAATCCACTATCTCTTTTACATCATCCCTTTTGAAGGGGAGGCTCCACACAGATTCATTCGTGTAGTTCCAGCAGACCTAAAAAGTCAATCTTCACCTCTTCTTGGTACAGCTCCATCTGCAGAAATCAGAGCATAAACGCAGAGTGAGAAAGGGCAGCAACAACAAGAGCAGAAGAAAGCAGTGTGCCTGGGAGAGGGATATGAGGAGTAAAAGAGAGAATTTTCTTTGATGTATTCGTTTCCTCTTATTAGTATCCATCTAGTGGTGCTCAGGCTGAGATAGCTGACCTGTCCAAAAGTTAGTGATCCACACACAATCCACTCCCAATAGTGCAAAAGTACAGACATCACAGAATGAAAATAGCAGAAGTCAAGATGAAGGAGGAAACCACGGGCTGCCAGATATGAGTGGGAATAACCTAAGTTCACCCAAGTGGCAGAGGTACTGTCTTAGTTTGTGGAGAGTGAGGGGAAAAAATGTCTTAACAATCTCATTCTCCCACCTATAAGCGCATTTCTTCTGTTTTCTATGCTGCTACTGATAAAGACTGCCCACACTTGAAAGGACCTGGCAGGGTACAAGGTCAACCTTACACAATTTCCTCTAATTGTGTGGGTCTGGCTGACCTCCTTATTCCAGTGCAAGGAGGGATAACAGCGGGCAGAGATGACAAGGGAAAAAGACAGCCAAAACTTTTCCTGTCCCTGTGTCAGGAGACTTCCTGCCATCACAGAATGCAATTTCCATAAAACAGGCTCTGGATGTGCGGGTGGCTGGCTCCTCCCATGGCCTGCCAGGGACTGCACTGCCCATGCAAAGCACATGGCAGGAGGCACAGGACACTGCACACCCAAACTGGCCCAGCCTGCCTGGAGCACATGGCAAGCATAGGCTTGCCTCACTCTTGGCTTTCTGTTCCTCTGCCAAGGCATAGGGCTGTTCTGCAGAACAGAAAAAGGGGGAAAGTACACCTGTGTGTGTCTTTACCTGTGTGCTGTGAGCCAGCCTTGCACTCTGCTGGATAATTATCTCCTTCAGCTGCAGGTCCTGGACATATTACATGCTTTTTTCTTAATTCAGAGGATGGAGTGTTGCAGAGAGTGTTTTGCTATTTGCAGGAGGTCATCTGCATGAGTGAAAGTGATAACTCATCTGCTGTGTGACCCACCACCCAGACATTGTGTGATGGCCCCCAGAGCATCAGCTCCACCAAATAAGAGGGAAGGGCATCTCACAGCTCTCCATAGCAGCACTTGTACAGCTCTTTCCAGTGGGTTTCTGTAAGTCTTGCCAGTCCTGGAAAGAGGTGTGTGGGGCATGGGTACTACCTTAAAAGTTTATTTGAATTGTTCCCTGGGGACATGGCCAGCTTTGTGTTCAGCTCCATTGGAAAGAGTTGAGAAGAAATTTCACAGAGACAGTAAGTCAATAGGTTTCGCTTATAAGCTCACAGGTATCGCTTCATAATAATCTCTTTTGACAAATGGATGTCAGTTATCCAGAAACTTAGCTCAAGAAAGCAGAAAATGAAAACTTGCTGCAAGTTATTATTGCCATTGCTTCATGTCCAATCACAGGGAGTCTGCACCGTCTGTCTCCTTTCTCAGCACTTCTGTTCCTGAGGAAATGAAAATCTAATAGATGGACAGCAGCAAAATATATCACTGGGTTTTAAAACTATGGGAAATAGCATCACAGGGAATAATTGTTCAGAACCACTAAAGAGTTCCTCTGTAAAGAGGAAATGTGTTTTTAGAACAGATCTGTCACTGCTAGAAGAAGCTGCGGGGTGTGTCCAGTAGCTCTGTGGCTTTGCTGTCCCAGGGCTGGGTTGCTAACAGCAGCAACTTGATGTACCATGAGAAATAGTGGAACAAGAGTATCCCCTCCTGCAGCAGGACTGATGGCAGTGACAGTTGTGGCATCTCATCTGCTGGCACTTGGTGGCTGGACACACCCTGGTGCTGGGAGTCCTCTCTGTTTGCTACCTGTCCATCAGGCTGCAAATGCACTTTGGAAGGTGTAAGGACTATTGTCTTGTCTTTCCTGTTAGTACCTTGTCATTATGAGAGAAAAGGTAAAACACTGTTGATTGTCAGAGAAGCCATGTGCCGGCAACTGCCATTGGCTCTGGTGGGACCTTCAGGTGCTCAGCTCATTTGCAGTGGCCCTCCCCAAAACATAGGCTCATTTAAACTGTATGTGCTCACGGTTTTCACTGTGCTCTTCTGTATTTTCTGCAACTCATGGTGGGTGGCCACTTGTGCTGGTGCCTGGAGTTGCTGCTGCTGATGGCTGAACAGCACTGCTGACTTCTCCACTGTCATTGCTTTGCAGAGATGGGGTCGTGTCTGGGGTTTTCTTCACTTCCTTCAAACTCCTTTTCAAAGGTCTCACCTCCCTCTGGCTGAAGGAAACACCAGCAGTTGAACTGGCCCTGGACATGCACCCAGCTACTCCCTGGGCACTTACTGCACTGCTGGGGCTAAAGAAACCCAACCTTGTCTGTGGCTGGTGTTGATGCCATCAGTGTCAGCCTCCCAGAGCTGCTGGAGGTGAAATGAATCCAGTCTCCCACACAGGGAGTGAGCGTGGCTAAAAAGTCTGGGGGCAGCATCCACCTCTGACTCCTGTGCTCTTCGTGCTCCAGCACCCTCCTCCTGCACAGAAACCCCGCTGAACTGGAACTGCCTGTGTACGATATCCAGTGCCTGCCACTCGTGCCTGTAGCTTGCAAGAGCTTTGCCTGGCCCTGCTGAGGAGATCACAGGTCAGTCTGGCCGGGCCTGTTTTCAGAAGCAGCCTTTAAATCTGCCCTGCAATGGCTCTCACAAGCACCTGGGTGAGCAGCCTGTGTGCTGGAGCACTGGCTGGTGACTGCGAGGGGAGGGGTGTAGAGAAGGCCCCGAAAGAGCAAGTGTAGAGGTTGACCCTGGGCTGTCTTGAAGAATATTGTATCTTATTTCCAAGCCAAGACATGTATTAAACAGCCATCTCTAGTTATGTGAGGATGTTAGAGAAAAAAATGGGAAGATGTCATTTAATAAAGTCATGGGTTGACATGTCAGCATAATGATGATACAGCAACTCTATGTGCCCAGACACCACATGACCACAGACCCCTTGGGGGTGATATACTAGGGCCAGACCTGCACCCTTCAACACTGCTCCCCTCCATCCCTTTCAAGCCCCCCTAAATAAGCACAATCCTCTGGTTTTTACTCCAAAGTCTCAGTGCTCATCTGCTGTAAGCTGCAGCTAATGACTCATAGTCCATGGAGAGCTTTCCAGTTGCACTGTTAAACCCTTAGATATGCACTTAAATCTTATGTTAACAATAAATGTGAAAATGTGCATATCAGGTAAAGGCTTCATGGAGAATGGAAGCACAAGGATCAAAAATATCTTGACTATATAAATACTTTGTTTATTAAAAGGGTAGTGTTATATATATATAATTTACCAAGGAATTTGTAGCTGCCCGTTTTCCTGAGTGTCATGGTAGTATCTTGGAATAATTACTACGCAGACAGACAGACAGACAGACATTTAGCCTTTAATGTAACAGAGCTTTTTAAAGCTGGATGTAGTTTGTTACTTCCCATGCTGTGCAATCATACTCGGCTGCCCATCATGTAGGGCTTCCTGGGGCACTGGGGTCAGATGATGCTATAGCACTTTGAAAGTCTATCCCTGGTATGGATACCATTAAATAGTCTTACCTCAGGCTTTGCAGAATTCAGGAGTGTGAAATTGTAGAGAATGGTGGGTATAACTGTATGAGGAAAAAGAAGAACAAATGCTGTGGGATAAATGCATACCCAAATACTTTTAATTTTTGTTGTTTAAAAACCAGCTTACGCCTAGGAATGTTCAAAGATGAGAGCCACCATCATTTACCTTTTTGGCCCACAAGGATGCAGGCTGCAGGAACTAGCAGCCCCTGGAAAACAGAATCTAATTCAAAGACTGCATAAAACTACAGCTGGCTATAAATCACAAAATTTAACTTTACATCCCAACTGTCCTACATTCTCCAGGAGTGTATTATTTTTCAGTGTAACATTTACCATTCTGAAGGTTACCAAAAATTAGCATGAAGCCCATTTATCCCAATGTGGTCATTTTAGTTTCTATGTGTGTCCTGCCTGAAACAGCACATCAGTGATAGCTCTAACCTCTATAACCACAATTTACCAGCTGACATGAAATTTATGGTGACACAGAAAGTGATTTTTTTAATACTGAGTGTACCTGAGGACTGAGACTCGTTCCGTGTTTTGCAGAGGACAAGCCAAAAGTGAAGCAAGGCCTCATGTGGGATGGGATCCCAGAAGGAGGGACTTGTCCTACTCTTTGGGCAGGCTGTTGAGCCACAGAGACACCAGGTTTGCTTGATATAGAAATTCCAAATCACACTGCTTTGCATTTCTGCCACAGGAAGAATCTGATGCTTTTATTTGGGGTAGCCACCATGGCAAGTACTATTTTCTCCAGTTAATTTTAGACATCAAGAAAACCTAATTCCTTGGGGTTGCTCCTGGTGCCGCAGCCTGAGAAAGCGCAGCACCGTGTCGGTGATCTGTTTTCCACAGGGGCTGCTGCAATGTGCTGCTCCACACCGCTCCAAAAGAACTGGGGCTGCTGTAATTAACGTAGCAGAACCTTGCTTCTGGTGCCAGTTAATTCCTTATGTTTATGTGGTGAAGAGTGATGAAGATTGGAATTAAAATATTCAATGTTGGAAAAAGGAAAAAAAAAGGAAAAACTAAAAAACATCTCAGGGATGAAACCAACTCCTGCACGGAGAAGTAGGCTGAACTTGCAGGCCCGAGGTGTGGAGCAGTGTCTGGGAAGGGTTTGGACAGAGCAAGGTGTAAACTCTGGCTGTGGAGAGCTCCCATCATCCATTTTCCTTGAAACAAATACAACCATGGCAAAAATCTTGCAGTTAGATTTGCAGGGCAATGAAGGGCAAGAAATCTGCTCGCTGAACAAGACCCCCAACAGTCCTGTTAACTAACTCCCAGTTAGTTAACTGGTGTCTAAATGAGACCTGCACGTGTAAAAAGCAGGGATCAAGAAGGGCTGGTGCTCTTCAAAACAGGTCAGTCTTAAAATACACATTTCACTATCCAGACAAAAGTGAAAAATTTGCATATTTTACCTAGAATATTGTGAGTACAGTGCAGCTCCTGCTGCTAGACTTCTGCTGACTGCTGGTATGAGGTTTCAGGCTGAATATTTCTGGATTTTCACATTCCTCTCCACATGGAGCTGCACCTTTTTAGAATCCCCCAGTAACAGCACTTATGTTTTTACACTTGTATTTAATTCATCAGGACCTTTAGGTCTCAAAACTGGACCTGAAAAAAAAATTAATTGAAGGTTAGCTAATTGCTGACAGAAGCAACATCTACTATTTGTGTTTGAGCAGCATGAAGGCTGTGACTCTGTGAAGCTCAGGCAGAAGAAGCATCATGGCCCCAGTGTCACAGGAGGGTTATCAAGAGAGGAGTAATTGCAGATTTCTCTTTGTAGGGATAAACCAAGGAGTCAGATACACTTAAATATGAGCATGTGCTAAAGTTAATTTGATTTTCATACTAGATAAAGCATAGTGATCATTAACCAAAGCACTTGATCTCAGAAGAAAGCTCTTTGTGGTCTGAGGAAGGCATACACTGAGACCATTTGAGCTCTAGCTTCCCCTGTCCATGGACAGCATCCTCCTCTGGAGCCAGCTGGGCTTTTGGGGAGACTGTGCCTCCCTTCCCTGCGGGATTGGTCCCACCCACATGGATGTTTTCTAATTTTCTTCAGCCCAAATGGGTCACATTAGGGCAGATCAGCATGAACCCATCTGCCTTTGAGCTGGTGCAAGAACCCCAGAGGGGTGCCTGGCAGCTATATGGAGGGGGAGGACGCTGGACATCGGTGTGTTCAGCAGATGATGCCCTAATTCCGTTTCCAAACAGCATTTTGCATTTAGGTTATGCTGACAGGGAGTACCCTGCAGCTAAGCAGGAAAAAAATCCCCAGATTTGCATGCTTGGGGGTTTGCACCAGTTTCTCTTCAGCCGTGTATAAGCAGTGCAAGTGAAACTGGGCTGCAGGTTCCACAGGCAGGCAAAGCTCAAACGATTTGCCAGGCCAGACGTGTCACTGTGGCAGAGCTGAACCCAGGCATCCCCTACCTCGTGGGCAGCTGGTACCCACTGCCTGGTTTCATGCAAACAGTCCTTGTGATGTGCTCCCCACTTGTGAGGTGCTTGGCCTCCTCGCTGCCTGGGCCAGCTCATTTTTCTGGGAAGCAGGCAATGTTGCAGACAGCAGAGCTGCTCTCCTGTGTGCTACTTAGGAGGACCTCCCATGCCCCAGATACATCAAAGTGTATAACGTTATCTCCTCATGGAAGCGCTGGGATTCTGCTTCAGGAGTTTGCAATGTTGGGGCGGTTTCTTGCTGCAAGAGCAGGACCCACGGGTGCTGGTGGTGTGGGCAGTGGCAGCAGGCAGCTCGAGGATTTGGCACCTGCAGGAAGCAGAGACCTGCCAGGAGTTTAAATTGGGTAAACCTGCCAGGAGCCCCATGGCATTGGGCATCAGGAGGTCTCTGCTGGTGTTAATCTCACTCACGTCTTCCTGCTGTGCTCCCTCCAGGGATGGGTTTGTAATGGGGTTGGAGGGTGCCAGCAATGCATAAGAGTGACAGACAAGCTGTTACATTGTTATATTTTGCTACCTATCATTTTAATGTCACTTTTAATGTAAGAATTATACCCCCATTGTGTGTAATTATATTTCTCCTCCCAACCCTGCTCAAGGAACAATGAAAAGATGGAGCTGTTAAAATTAAAAACAGCACATCTCTCTCAAAAAAAGTTAGAGGTCACACCTTAATTCCTAGTGCATGAGGATAGTTAATCAAAAGATGATGGGACTAGAATGAGTATGGGAACAAAAATATCCTACACAATTTCTTGTGGAATTTAATTAGAAAGGAAGTATTAATAGCATCCGTATGTGCAACTCTATTTTGCCTTGCAATGTGAGTAGCCTTACCTAGAGCCAGACTGATGAAAATCCCATTGAACTTCTTTTTCTTTCCTCTTCTTCTGTTTTTTGGTTTGGTTTTTTCTTTTCCTTCCTTTAATAATGGAATGGAAAAGAATGAGCCAAAATCAATAATAATGATAATAATAATAATAATAATAATAATAATAATAATAATAGTAATAAATCCCATCAGGAATCAATTTTCTATCAGCTCTCTTTAGAATTTCTCTTTTTGGTCAAGAGATGATGCTAATCAATGAGGCATTTTGCAAAAGTTCGTGCTCTACTTGTCCCAGTAATGAACCTTCAACCTTTAATTCTCTTAGTAGCACGTAGTTCCTCGATGGGAAAGTCACTGTGGGGGCCTTCATGTTGAAAAGCCAATTATTTATGCTAACTGGGAGCTTGGTACTGTTTGCCTTTGGTCCCTGGTTGCTTGGGCAGGCCTGTTCCGGGGCCACCCCGACACTGCGGGACGAGCGCTGGCTGCAGATCAGAGCTTCCAGACTGCTTTCTTCCCAAATGAGGGACTGTGCTCCCAGGGCAGGGACCTCATTCTGCCTTCAGATTCACAGAGTATGCCTGCTGGATGGCATGACTGCAGAATGTTTTAGCAGAAATAGAGATAGCTCATTATAACAAAAGGAGTGGATTTCCTTCCCTTCCCACTCAAAACAGACTCAGGTTTTTAATTCTCTTTTTCATTAATTTTCTCACAAAATGATAAAAAATTAAATTTAATCAGTGTCTTGCAACTTGATTTCAATTATGAGATCATAAAGCAGACTCTGTTTTTTAATGAATTAAGAAATTAAGGCTTTGTTAATTGAATTCACCATGGCTTGAAAAATGCTTTGTTCAGATGAAAACTGCAACTAAAATGCAAAGCATTTTCTTATGGCTATTTTGTTTGCTTTCCCTTTGTAGCTGTCACACAGGTGGGTTGGAGGCTGGCTGGGGGCAGCAGGCAGAGCATAGCCTAGCTGTGCCTTGTACTGGGGTGTAGGTTTGCAGCTCTGCTGGGATGTAATGGGAGATGTGGACCACAGGGAGGTGAGAGACTGTGAGGAGGAAGCCAACACTAAACAGGATGGGTCATCCCTTGTGGTCCTACATCTGTTCCCAGGTGGGCTTCAATGAATGCATATGAGGCAAAATTTTTTTTTTTTTTTTTTCTGTTTAGCAATCCTGATGCTAAAGGAGATCAGGCACATAAGCTGAATTAAATTTTATCATTAGTCCCCAAGCACACTCTGTTGCTGATGCCAAAGACCTGAGTGAAGCCAACCCCACTTGTGCCGTTTCCTTTAGTTCCTTTTTTTTCCAAGTTCCTTCCCGGGGCCAGGAACTTGTCCAGTGGTTTCAAAACAACAGACAGTGTGCTCAGGTATCCCCTAGGACACTTCTGCCCAACACAAATGCTTTAAATAGTCCTTGTGCTTCTTCATGTCATTGTTGTATTTTCAGAAATACTCCTTTTCTTAGGACAATGAATGACCTGCATAGCCCATCAGTAATGTTGGAGCCTTCCCGTGGCAGTGCCTGTCCCTCAAAGAGCACAGAGCAGGCAGCCATGTGTAGCACAGCCTCACTGCAGCAACCGCAGGGACACAAGGTGTTTCTGATCTCTTGTCTCTCACACTGGCATAAATGAGGACCATTGCCAACCAAATCACTTGGCAAAGCCAGTTCCTTGCCCTGACCTGGGGCCGTTTGCCCACTGAGGTTTTATGGCATCACAGGTAGGAAAGAAGCCAAAGTTTTTGCTAAGCTGCACCATAAAGTGATGATGTTTCAGCAAAAGCTATCTCCTTAGTGCTGGTGTCAGGAGTCGAGATTCTCAGAGCAGCAGCAGTGGGATAAGCCCCTCACATCAGGGATGGCCAGAGTGGGGAACAGTGGGGATGGTCAGAGTGGGGAGCACAGCAGGGTGCTCTATTAGAAGATGATCAGTAGGAAGGAGGAGCACTTGGCTACCTCGAAGCTTGGATTTCTACTTCCCTAGGCAAGAGTGTGTTATGTAAGGGAGGTTTGCATTGACCTTTAAAGACAATCTCTATTAAGCATTCAGACTGTTATTTTGTAGTAGCATCCTGTTTTCCTGAAGATTCTTCAGTGTGGGCTTCTGAGGAAAACCGAGATCTTATTTTATATATAATATATGCAGGATGATCTCTCATCATGTCTGGCAAAGATTTAAAAAGTGTGTGTGGGAACAAGTGTCATCTGGGCATGAATGTTTAAGCACAGATCCTCTGGGATAATTTGAGTCCCTGGGCTGAGGGCTTACACTTAGATGACTGACTCAGCTGAGTGATTTTTATGATTATGTGGAGCCAGGCAACATTCTAAGGGCTGAGTACCTATGTGAATAACCAATAATCCCATCATTTGCATTCCTCCAGCATGCCTGCTTTTCCAGCCAATGGCCCTGCTACCTTTTGGAGGTGGTGGAAGTCAGTGCTTGGTTTATGTCTCATCAGATGGTGGTACAAAACCAGAGAGTGCATTGACCTGAGATGCTGTGCTGCAGGGTGAGCTGTGCCTGCCATAGGACCATTGTGCTCATACAGCCACAGTAAGCTTGTCCAGCCAGCCAGGCACTGGAGGAGGGGATCACAGCTTACTGGAGTGAGAGGCCACTGCCACCACTGCCAGAGAGACATTTTTGTGACAACAAGGAACATATGTTCCCAAAAGATTATGATAGGATGAGCTGGAATACTCTCATGGTTTCTTGTGCTGCTGCAAGTGTCAATGCAGAGGAGGTGGAAACCTGGATGGGCCTGGGCATTCTTCCTTTGCAAAACCCTTTATTTCTGGAAGGGAACCAGTGGCTGTGGCATGAGTGGAGAATAGGATGGGTATCATCTCTGTGCAGGGACACAGGCATGTTCAGGCACTGAAGCCGCTGGCAACTGTCGAGGATTTCCAGCAACTCCTAGCTCTCAGGCTTGTGCAGGCACTTGGGCTCCAATTATAGTGATATCTTGCTCTCAGTCCAATTAAAATTTCATAATCTCTCTACCAGCTGGGGTGGACAGAGAGTACACCAGGTCAAGAAATATCTTCTAGCTACAGTACTTCTCTGGGAAGTTTTTGGCTCCATGAGGAATAGTACCTATACAGATCTGATGGAGAAGGGCCGTAAAACTGCAGAACTTGCAGCTTCCTTGCAGCCCTTTTTGCAAGCTATTTTATTCTACGTTTGGGGGCAGGAAAATTAGGCTTTGAAATATGAGTTGTAGATAAGGCTGTGAGGAAGCTTAGGATCACAGCCTTAGGTGAAAATAAAACTGTAATACATAAAGCATTAAAAAGGTGAAGTATAATGGCAGCCTCCAAAGACTTGGGAACAGCTGCAAGGCAGTCTGCCTTATTGCTGCGATTTTAACATGAATTATATGACACTAGGAAAGACCTGCTCCTGATCAGAGAAATGGCTACATGGCTGTTTGCTGCAATACACCAAGGGCTCTATTTTAATCAGAGGTAGCTGCCATTTGGCCACCTTTTTGTTAATGGTATTATTGATTATTCGGAGCTGCTCACAAGCCTCAAAGCACTTTACAGAATTAGGGGAAACCTCTGGAGCAGAGTTGTTGTTAGTTTGTTTTTCTTCTGCAGAGCAGTTTTGATGCAGACCAAATACTGAGCTCTGTAGTTAGCTCCATCTTAATGATACCTTGCTTAGCCAAATGTTTCCGCTGGCTTTGGTGCTCACCCAGCCAAGGCAGTGAGTGGCTCAGACCCCGTCTGGTGCAAGTGGCCAGTGCAACCATTGCCACAAAACGCTTGGAATTTTATCTAATAATGCCTAAGAATTAAATTTGTAAATAATACCTGAATTAATTAATTAGGGTCTTGCAGATGCCCATCTTTGAGTGTTGGTTGCAATTTGGGAACTGCTTGTTGTGGGCAGAGCCAGGTAGGATGCACTGCTGCATCCCCACACAGAACAGGAGATTTGAGGCATTCAGCCCAGGCATTGCTGGTGCACTTGAGCATGTTTTGATTCACCAGCCTTAGTGTACAGAGATTCAACCCCAAAAATTGTCCAAGTCCCTCCCTAGAGCTTTGAATTGAGAATATGATGTGCTGGGAGATATTTTTTTCTCTGAACGTGCGCTAGAGATGCAGCTAGTGAGGGGCAAGTAGATGGGCAAACTTGACTTTTCATCAAGTGGGAAAAGTTTCAGAGCAGAAGTCATTGCCTGCTGCGAGCAGCTTCAGGCCTGGCATGACAGCAGCGGTGTTGCTACCATCTGTTGGTGAACAGCAGAAAAGGAGCAACAATAAACCCTCAATAAATCACATCCCAGACACGCAGGTACGTGTGGCACTGCATTGGCTGCCATCCCTCAGCGAGCACAGGAGGGTGTGCTGTGCTGCAAAGACCCCTCAGAAAAGTTGGGTCAGAAGCTGCCCTGGGGACAGTACCGGCTGTGCTGGCACTGCTGAGCAGCAGGTGACACTCAGCTTGGGGCAGAGAGGAAGGCAGGCAGTGAGAACACAAGCAGAGCACTCCAGCAGGCTGGCAAGCAGCAGTGGCCTCCCACCTTGTTTTCCTCCAAAATCCCATTCCTGGTGACTCTCCTTTGGGGGAATGGCAAGGATGGCAATGTCAGGGGGACAGCAGAGCTCCTGGGCTGCAGCTTTGCCAAGGCCACCCTGTGTGCTGTGAAGCACAGGCTCTGTAGGCACAGCAGGTGTTGGGGCCAGCAAGCCCTGCAGGCTGGCTTCTCCAGGGCACAGCAGCTGTGAGGAGCAGCCCTGGCACGGTGGGAATCTCCTGGTGAGTTAATTCTGTATTCCCAGGCCCCTTTAGCAGAATGTCCTGGTGTGAGGAAGCCTGGCAGAGCTGCAAAGAGAGTGGGCTGAGTCACTGCAAACAATAGCTTTAAGAAAGTGATGGTATGTCTTAACATCCAAGAAATGCTTGTAGAGATCTGAACCTGCCCTTGAAGGTGCTGCTAACCCCTGGCAGAAGGGTTGTGGCTCCAGAGGTTTATTTTTTGGTTTAGAGGACACTCTATTTATCATTTAAAAGTGCTCTCTAAGATGGCAACCAGCCTTGACCACAGCTCATCTTCCCAGCTCCCTGTGGAGCAGGGCTCCCACAGCTCCCACAGGGGTTTTCTATAAACGTTGTAAAGCTCTTTTTTGTATTTTTAATAGGAAGGTGGACAATAACTCTATTTACAGGGAAATCTTCCTTTTGCAGAAGTATCATGTATGCCTCTTTCTTATTTGTTGCTCTCTGTTCTACAACCCTCTTGCAAATGGGTAATCCTTGTTCTGATTTTTTTTTCTAGCAGGGATGTTTTGTTTTCCTGTTGGCTGATGCTGTCTGTTCAGTCTGTGGAGGATTAACCTATGTGCTGTTGCTAGGTGGCCTTAAGCAAAGAAATAAGGCAGATCACAGACTCCTGCATTCCTACAGTATGTAACTCCCTTGTTCAGCAAGATTTTCTTTTCTCTGTCCCTCTCATGTTTTGTGTTTATGGTTGCAGAGGTATTTATTAGAAGATGCACATATAATTTGAACAAAAATAATGGACCAGAGCCCTCGAAAACATCAAGTTTATTTGATCTTAAAATATTTAGTAATATTCTTTGCCAGCTCTTTCCATGGCTTGTCTTCTGATAGTGTCTAAGCCTCTTCCATAATTTTTAGATTTTTCTCTTTGTCGTATCAAGTCTTGGACTTCTGAGGAATACCCAGCTCATCATCACAGCCCACAGGCACCAGGAGAAGGGGGGCTGGGGATCACACCTCTCTGAGACCACCCAGCTGTGTCAGTCTCATCAGGGTCAGAGCATGAGTCTGGGCATACCATTTTGTACAAAAAAATACCTAGAGCAAGGTTCAAGGAAGAGCTGCAAAAGTGACAGTGCAGGGTTGATAGAATCATCTGGGGAGGGAAGATGAGAATTTTGTGGCTCAGGCATGCCTTACTGCCAGGCCGCTGTCTACCAGTGCCTGTCATATTTTGCAGCACTTTAATGTTTTTGCTCAAAGGACCTTTGAAGTCTCTTATGACCCAAATACAGCCTAAATCATGGAGCATTCCCAGAGAGACACAGCAGTTATTGGCTCGGTTTGCTCCTGGTGAAACTGAGGCAGAGTGATTCAAGAGAATTGTTTTCCTCCTGGCATATGCTCAAACGTGTGCAGTTCTCAGAGGTAACGGCACTTCTCACTTCTCATGGACACAGAGCCAGAGAGGCATTGCCCCAAGGCCATAGAATACTCACCAAAAACCCAGCCACACTTCTGTTGACTCCAGAGCCTAACTTCTGTCTCTGCTGCAACTCCTGTCTCTGCCAGTATTGCTCTGGTCCTCTGTGCCCTGCCTTCATGGATCATATTTTCTGCTAACAAAAATAGTGAGAGGGATTTGTGGTGTGGTTTCATACTGAAACAGGACTCTGCAGCCTTCTTTTGTGTATGCGTATCTCTGCCAACTTCTGACAGCATTAGAGAGGCAGTGAAATCAAAGGTACTCTGTTTCTTCAGGTGGGCAGTGGAAGAGAAGACCCAGTGAGGGCAGGTGGGTGCTCTTTGCTGTGTGTCCCTGGAGAGAGCACTGGAGTTCTGGCTCTTCCTTAGAGATTGGTGTCTGCACCTCCAGACATAGCCATTGGAATGAGACCATTGTATTTATCTGGGAAAGTCTTTTATCTAACCTTTTTTTTTATCCTGTTGTTGGACAAGTAATTCCCTCTTCTGACTGCTAATATCCTGGGATTTACCTTTCTTTTTTGCTTTAACCCATCCTGCTATTTAAACT
The DNA here is from genome assembly GCA_018697195.1 of Certhia americana. Taxonomy (NCBI): domain Eukaryota; kingdom Metazoa; phylum Chordata; class Aves; order Passeriformes; family Certhiidae; genus Certhia; species Certhia americana. Next base: position 8,274,251 of record CM031867.1, on the reverse strand, counting down.
GCTTGTAAGCAGCATTTATCAACCTTCTTCAGACGCTGATTAGAGCTGAGGAAATACATCACTGTGAATATTGAATCACTTGGGGTTTAAATTTTTCACATCTTTTCTTGAGAGTTCATTTTATAGACATTTTCTGATATGCAATTATTCTTAAATCATTTGAAATCTCCTGAAATTGCACACTGCACTCCTAAATGAATATTTCACACCGGTGCCACACAGGACAGTCAACATCTGGCTGTGTAAAGCCCACAGTGTTGCAGACAGGTCCAGCCAGCCCCATCCATGGCCCCCGGCAGCTGTGTTCTGAGTCTGCACACTCAGGTGTGCAAATGTAGGCAGCAGTTGGCACAAATGTTTTCCATATCTAAAACATGTTTGCTGTTAGTGTTTTGTCCATGAATGCTCAGGTCATTTGACAATAAGGAAAATGCAGGTACAGTACAGCCCCAGGCAGAATTGGCAAAACCCACTCCAAATTACAGAGATCTTTGTTTTGCATCACTGTCGGTTCCCCACCTCTATTTCTGATTCCCAGCTAGGAGTGATGTGGCTGACGGGCCTGCCGAGTGCTTACCATGGATACATTCCTCGTTCTCAGCCTCTTGTTTTTCAGGCTGGCTTGCATGTTGAATCTGACAGTTTGCATTAATAAAATAAATGCCCACAGGACTATTTTTCTCCTAGCACACACCAGAGTGTGGTTTTTTTTGTATATATGAAGGACACTGATGTAAAAATACATATTTCTACGAAACTCTTCTGTTCCTCCTCCTGTGGCTCTTTAGTTTGGTGGCCCCAGCCTGGGCCCCAGTGCTCTGTGCTGGGGTGGCCATCTGCACCCTGTGAGCTCAGCATTGCAGGTGGGATGGGCTGATGTGGGTACAGCTGTACTGGGGGCCTCACACACACTGCTGGAGCTCACTGCAGTGGGGAAGGGTGGGCTGGAAGCAGGGTGATGATCTGGGCTTTAGGAACAGTCTAGGCCATGGCTAGCTCTGACACTTGGCAAGCCTTGGTTCATTACCAAGTGTCACTGTGTCTCAGTGACCTGTTCTCATCCAGCTAGGCTGCTTTATTCTGTAGTCATTAGGCAGGAGACTGCTAAAAGTACCTGAAGAGACAAACTTCCTTGTTCACACCGGAACAAGTTAGTAGCTCCGGAACTGAAGGAGCTGCAAAGAGTGCCTGGGAACAACCCCTGTCCCACTGCCACCCTGAACATGACAGGAGCCCTGTGGTGGAGGACCTGAACATACAGAACTCCATGGCAGAGCAGGGGCATGAGGACCCACAGGCAGGACCCTTCCCAGAGCTGGTGCCACCAACCCCTGGAGGTACAAGCCACCTTTTTCCTCCTGCCATGGCAGTGCCTGAGACAGCAGCCAACCTTGCTTCCTCCAAGGGACTGGCTCCAGCCCCCACATGACTGTGGCCACCTAGGGTAGTAAGGCAAGTGGCCTGGAAGGAGCACCAGCCCCCTACACCATGTCTTACCCTGTGGGGGACAAACTTCCCTCTCCAAATTGCTGGACAAGAAGCAAACTGCTGTGTGTTGGGAACTATTTTAACTCCTGAGGAAATCAGGACAGTTGTTGCTACCTTCTGAAATGACTCAGCCCTGCGGTAGCCTCCAGCTGAGAGCTCTGCCAGGTGCAGGTGTCTGCAAATGCCAGTAGAGAAATTGTGATGGTTTTGTAAACTTTATATACAAACTTTTGTAAACTTTGTACAAATAAGCAATCATCTGCATGTTGTCTTTTTTTCCCCTTTCTGATATAGGAGAGGACCCCGTTCCCTGTTCCCAGCTAAAATTAGGAAAGTGGTAAAAACCTGGTGCTATCGATGTGTAACTTTCCAAATATGAAGGCTAAGATTTTTGAAAAGGCATGAACTTACTTGCTGGGATTTTTTTTCCACTGAAAGTGAAGAGAAGCTTGGCATTTATCGTCCCTAAATTCATTGGCAATCCCCAGTCTACATGCCTGATACTATATATGCCCGTCACTTCATTTCACAAACTAAAAGCAGAATCGTTGATGAAATCGAAACTTCCTTAAGTTTTTGCTGGCCTGCGGTATCAGGACTGCTCAGCTGTTGGTTATTAAAGATCACACAGCAAAGAGAAAGCTCATACAAATGTTATGTCTTATTGCTATTGATCGGTTGTAAGGGTATTACTTGACCAGAGTATGGTGGAATTGATTAACTTTATTAATTATTCATTGCGTAGTAACTAGATATTTAACGTATCTATACAGCTATTGTGTCTCCTCTGCATTTTGATTAACATTTTCTTCATGCAGAAGAACAAACCCGTGCAGTAAAACATCCTTTCTGACATACAATCCAGTGGCTGCGCAATGCCTGGCCCCGGCGAGGCTGGTTCCCCTCGGGAGCTGCACCCTGTGCGGAGCAGCCCCGGCTGCACCGAGCGGCCGAGTCACCCCGAGGCCACGGCGCTGGGAGCGATGCTGCTCGGCAGGCTCGGCCGAGCCCGCGGCGCTGTGCTGGAGGGGGGCACTCGGTGTGTGCCCCGGCTGGCAGCGCGGGGGCCGGCGGCAGCGCCGTGCGTGTCGCGGCGGGCTCTGGGGCCCGAGCCTGGGCCAGGCTGGCACGAACCGGCGGCTTTGGGTGGCGTACGGCTGCCCCGGAGAGGAGCCGTGCCGGGCGGGAGGGTCCGCACCGCCCCTGCCGCCTCCTCCTCCTCCTCCGCGCCCCCGCTCCGGCCCCCGCCTCGCCCCGCGGCGCCGCTCGCTTTCTCACAGCTCCCGCTGCTTCCCGTTCCTCCCCCGGCTCCCGTTGCTATGCCCCGCCGGGCCGGCCGCCGGCAGGAATTCGTGGCCTGTCCAGCTGCTCTCAGCGTGGCCCCGCGCCCCGGCTGTGCCGCCGTGAGCCCCTCCGAGCTGCTCGCCTGAGGCTGGGCACGGCACCAGAGCTGCGGGCTCCCAAATGGTGCACCGGGCTCCTTTCCCACGGCGTGGCTACACGGAGCTGCTTTTTCTCTCGAAAAGACACGTCAGGACCTGACATTATGTTGTTCCCCGAGTGGCCATGGCTCCCTAGAATGGCCATCGCTTTGGGATCACATTCCCCCGGGATCTGTGGCAGGAGCACTCAGCCCTGCAGCCGCCACTGTAGCCGGCCAGAGCCGGCCTGGCAGCGCCCACCGTGCCCGGCGGCTGCACGGCAAAGTCCGAACTGCCCCGGTGATGTGCCCTGCTGTGCCCTGCCCTTCCCGCTGGACTCTCATGGCAGTGCCGACCTGGGAAATCCCCTGGCAGTCCACGGGAGTCTGGTCGCCCAGACAGCGGTAGTGGTTGCCCGGAGAACTGTGCAAGCTTCTGGAGTAGGAGCTTTTCATTTGCTGCCCTCGTGGATGTTTGTGTCCGCCTCTGGGAAATTCCGACGCCCTGGGCATTCGGTGCCTGATTGGAGGACACAACAATAGTATTGAGCTATGTAGCAAGATAACCAAATAGCAGGGCAGTTTTTAAAAGTTGATATTGTTATAAGGATTTTAAGAATTTGCACTGATTCATTTAAAAATGTGCTTTAGGATCTAAAAATAAAACCCTAAATATCAATGTAAACAAATCCAGTTTTCTTTAAACTGATGGCCTCTCCTATTGCCCAGTTGGCTGTAAGCCTTATTGCTGATAAAACTTATTCCTTTCTATCTATGAAATAGATACGAAATAAGAGAAAAATAAACACTGCCAATCATAGAATTTAAACAGAATGTCAATTGGGCTGATAACAGGGAAATATTTTGTGACCCTTCCCAACCCACTGAGGAGATGAAACTGACAGAGGTCTGAAGAAACCTATGCACATTCTATAGAAACTACTTGACAAGTCTGATTGATTTTAATAGAGAAAGAGATCCTTTCCCTGGGTTTTAGGCATCATAATTCAATAGAAACAAGATCATTTTCTATTTAATAATTTTCTATTCAATAGCGAGAGATAACTTTTTGGTGAAGTTTTTTATTTTGAGGAATAAAAACTGCATGTTCTCACACTGCCATGCTCCTCACCACAAGCTCATCCATGTTATCACACCAAATCAGAAGAGGGATCATAAATATCTTGGTAATAAGGAACAAACTTTCTTTAAAATGCCTCTTTCAAAACTGCCTGCAGGTCTGCCTGTGCAGCTGTGGGGTTTGCTGATCAATAGCACCATGCAGTACCTTGTGTCTTTTTGCATAATTACAAAATGAAAGCAGGCATAGAAAAGAACCAAGTGGAAACTATTAATTTTGTAGAATGGGATTTGATTTGTTTCAGTTTTCTTCAGTTCAGTGGGAAGGAGCTGGAAGAGGAGGTGACAGCAGCAGTTCAGCTGCCTGTTTCAGCTGCTTGGTTTAATGTGAAGCCACTGTTTGGACTTTGCTTTTCTGGACCTGTGAACAGCTCTGAGGGTAGAGGCAACAGCCCCTGGGTCAGGGATGTCAGGCAGACACAGGCTGAGCTGGGATACATTGTACTGCAGGTGTGAGCACTGGGGTCGTACCACTACTTGGCAAAGTTGCCAGTGATGGTTTTCATGGCAAAGACAATCTCGAGAGCAAAAAAGTTTTGGTGCAAAGCATCTTTACTTGGTGCTTTTTAAAGACACAGCAGCAGTAGTAGATGGCTGGACAATGCTGGTAGGATCGGAAATGTGCTCAAGAACTATTATTTTTGTTTGGTTTATGAGGAAACAGAGGTGGGAAGAGATCGCTTCTCCCTGTTGTTTTATGGGAAAATACCAGTGGAGTGGAAGCCTTTGGAAATGTAGAAATTTTTTAAACAAGCTGTGCCTACCCATGTAAAGTACTTTAAGAGTCCAGACCCTGGTGACAGGTTGCTGTATGACTCCTGGTAGGAGCCGGTCCAGGCAGCTGCTTGGTTGTGTTTGGCAGTCTTTGACACCACATTTTGAGAGTTTCCATGGTGTGGGTGCTGCCTGGGTGAGTTCCCAGGGTGAGCTTGCACCGAGGCCCCACAGCACTTCCTAACCCCTGCTGGGACCGGGCTTAACGGCTAAGAAAATCCACCATCCACCTCGAGAGATGATCCTGGACTAGTGTAAATGGGACTTTTTGACTGCAAGGTGGATGGAAAAGTGATCTGCCCACTATTAGTTATAAATATTGCTAAACCTTTTCTCTGGCTGGAGAAATCTTGTCTCTGGAGCATCTCTGAACATCTCCTAAACATTACACAGATACATGGCACAGAAATATATAATCAAAAAAAGAAACAAGGATGCCTGAATATATGGGGGACATGAATCATTCCTAATGCTGAAGGACGATCCATAATACCTTAAATAAGTACTCAGAGTCCAAGTGCTAATTATCTGCTAATGGGGTATTTGTTCTCCTTCAGTTATGTAAAAATGCACAGCATTCAATTTAAAGAGTGCACTTAAATGGCTTTGTACTGGAGAAGGAACAGTTTTGAAGGCTGCTGCCGCGATTTGCCCTGGAGCTCCTGGTGCTGCCCTTGCTGTTCCTCTCCCTCTCCCTCTCCCTCTCCCTCTCCCTCTCCCTCTCCCTCTCCCTCTCCCTCTCCCTCTCCCTCTCCCTCTCCCTCTCCCTCTCCCTCTCCCTCTCCCTCTCCCTCTCCCTCT
>CM031867.1:8175117-8268228 GCA_018697195.1 Certhia americana | reverse complement strand
GGTAAAGAGAATGAGCTCTTTGATCGCAACCCTGGTAAGAAAGGGTCTCAGTGGGCACAGTGAACTACTCTCACGGGAAAGGGACGCAGTGACCCATCCTCATTGCAGAAATGCCTTGTCGGAGCTTGCAGAGCTGAGCTGCCATCAAGGAGAGTGTGTGAGGGACAGGGGCCCGTGCTGGAGCCAGCAGCTGGAGAACCTGTAACATACATGCAGTGGCCAGCTCACCCCAGAGCCACCGAGCACCTTCCTACACTAGGGCTTCACCCACTCGACTAATTCAAGTGAAAAATGTATTTCGAATTCTTTGTGTCCTTTGAGCAGCAGTACAGACCCACAACCAAGGGGAATGAAAAGAACACAGAATATGTGGATCACAGAGAGAGACTTTTCTCTGAGCTGTGATAAAAATATGGAAACATGATACTTTCTTCTACTAAACATTGTAAGTTAATAAGTAACATTATAATACTCTAAGTTATTATTACAGGAATATTCAAAAGGCAGATGCACAGCCTGGAAAATTCTTTGTGCTAAAGGTGGTTTTGTCATGAAGTACAGATCCTCTGCCAGAATCCCTCACCTAATTGGAACAGAGGCCAAAATGAATACTTTGTTTGGTCAGCTATGGAATACCTGCTTGTATTTGTAGGGCATTGCATGATCTGTGTCTTTAGCACTATTATCAGTAATGGCTTTTACTGTAACTGTGAAGGGGGGTGCATATGTGATGCATCTACTGATGAATTTTGTGATATTTGAGCTAAATTCAGCTCCGATGTATGATAGTTTTTAAAAAAATGTCATTAACTGTACCATTTACTCTCTATCTTGATTTCAGACTATTGTGTCTTCTTTAACAAAAAAAAAAAAAGAAAAAAAAAAAAGAAAAAAAAAAGACTGATAGAAGTAAGAGCCATATACAAGTGAAAAAGAATTTAAAATCACTGTGCTTATTAGAGATGTACGAATACTAATACTGGTGCGCATGGCATATGCACATGAAACAGGCTCCTAATCCTGTTTGTACTAAACTGTGTTTCACAGTGAAACTTCCCCTTTGTTTTTCACTGCCCTTGATAACATCTCAATCCCTTCTCACTGTAACTTCCCAAAGTGTAAACTCAGGTGCTCTGGCTGGCTGCTGCCTGCAGACACACCACCAATTCTTCACATGAAGCCTTTCCTGTCTGTGCACATCCTCCCCCTGGAGCACCTCTACTTTCTGCTGCTCCGTAGCCCAAATTTAAGGCTCTGTCACTCCTTGCTTATGAAATAATAAAATGTGGGATGTCAGTTATTTATTTATGTAAAGTGTTTGGAGGCTTTAACTCAAGAGCACCATAGAAACTGGGCTGGTATTGTAGTCTAGTCGGGGCTTTTATTCAGGTTGTCTGATGCGCTGCGGATGCCGCCTGCCTTTGTGTGCTCCAGCCCCATGTTTATCCCGACGCTGCCTTTGTGTTCCCTATTTGACATATTTTACTGTAAATAAAGAGAGACACTGTCTTGCAGCTGTATCCACTGTGACATTTGACTCTCTGCTGAATGATTGCATTGTGCTGTGTGCTTTGAAAACATTATCTCTTTTAAGAAATAATCTAGTCCTTTAATAGTTTCCTGCATGTGCCTGTATTCCTTTGCACATCCAGAGAGCTCAGGTGTTCACCACCTCTGTCAAACCTCAGCCAGAGCAGCTCCTGTCGTGCTGAGGGCTGGTGAGGGTACAAGTGCCTTGGATACCAGATCTTGGCACTGCTCAGTTTCCATTTTGCCTGGTCTTTTTAGCTGCTCAGATTGTGCAGTATGGCTTTTTCTGGGGCATGAGCCTTTTGCCACATTTCTTAGATATTACACAGCATCTCTTAATTAGGTCTATACCTGTCATATATTCTTTATTATAGGTTGACTCTTACTGGCTACTCTACAATTGTAGAGTTCTTACTTCTGCTGCCTGGTAATGGGTGATCACCCTCTCAGTCTTTTATGTGTTGAAGATACTCCTCTTTTTGATTTTAGAAATTTTAAATCCTTACTGAGGCTAGCTTTCTCAAAGCAGGCCTGATTCATTGGGTGCCTATCTACCATAGCCCTTGTTTAACATCCCTTTTATGAAGTTTGTATTTTTGCCTTTACACAATAGTGCCATTTTTATGGAACTTGTAATTGCAAACAGATTCTGAAACACTTTCAAAATAATTCTCTACATTTAGAAATGTATAGGGGTTTGCTGTAAGTATTGAATGCAAGTAAATCTATAACTGTAAAGAGGCTGGTAGTCCCGCCTGCATTTTCCACAGAAAGGCCAATCAGTTTCCTATAAGGCTGCCAGGGTGGGACTATCTCAGATGTCACTATTGTTATAGATAGCATCTTCCTGAAAGTCATCACACTTTAAAAATGACGTTCACTGTGCATGCACGTGGCAGAGGAGAGCAGAGCAAAAGGAAATCAACGCCTTGAGTTAGTTGGCATGAAAAGCATGTGTTTCAGTTTCCCCCTGAAAAGCAGCGCATTGAAACCAGCACTTTGAGGAGAAGCGAGTGGAGGGGCAGGGGCCACCACGTCCCCACAGATCAGGGCTCGGTGCCTCTGTGTCAGCCTCATGGGGCTTGGATGGTAAATCTGATGGAGGAGGTGGCGGATGCCTCCACCAGTAAATCCTGTTTTCAGACAAGCCATGCTGAGCTCGGGGGGCTCCTCTGCATCTCAGGACTGGTTCCCTCTCACCAGCAGCTGTGTTGTGTATAGTATAGGATCTGTGTCATGCATAATATAGAACAATGACATTCCCAAAAGGGGTTACAAGCAGAGAATCCGGCATCCAAATTGTCCCAGCGACCTGAGACATGGACGTCATTCGGAGCTGCAGGAGGGCTCTTGGTTCTCTCCCGGAGAGAACAGCTCTGCACTCTGGCAGTCTTGGCTTTGTGCTTTTATTAAAATTCCCCAGAATAAAAAGAAAAAAGCATCTGTGAGGGAACAAGATTGATAAGAGATTCAAAAAATATTTTTATTGCATTCTTAAATTACCATAATTAAATTAAATTATTAAATGTATTTTTATTAAATTAGCACACAGGCTGGTGTCACTCGCCTTAAATATTTTAATAAAGCCTGTGAAGTCTTCCCTTGTTATTAGCACTCTTGGAATGTATCTATTTTAATGACAATGTGAGTTTAAGTTCTGCTGTTGGGAAGAGAGCCTGGATGGGTGAACTCTGCATTTCTCTGGGGGGCCCAGCAGGGTTATGGGGTTTTCTTTGCTAAAGAGTGGCTGCAGGACCACATAAACTCCATGTACATATATCTGGAGGAGATGCACAAATGATGTGTTGTGACAATAGAGCAGCAAAGCATTTAGGCAGAGGTTGGAAAACTCTGTGGAGCAGAGATGTACTTACAGAGCAGGGCCTGGAGGAAATCTGTGTATTGCTGGGTTTGAAGATAATAGAGAGGGATGAATTAATAATTATATATGTGTGTGCTACATTTAAAGACAGATTTATGTATGTGATTAATTTTTTTCTGTCAAATCTACCTTCCTGCTTTCTTTATCTCGAGCTATAAACTGGGTATTTCTCAACAGATGCCACCATGGAAGGTGGTGGTTTTAAGGGTGCTGCTGCTTTTACAACAACTGTAGGAGTGAACTTGAACTACTTTCATGGGAGGGGCTGGGGATGCTCAGACCAGGGCTCCTCACCTTGCTCTGAACCAGACAGGGCCTCACAAATAACCCTCTCACTGGCTCTCTGGCAACAGAAAAGGAAAAAAAAATATAATTTCCTGATGAATTTAAGAAATGGGGAAAAGTTGGGTCATTTTAATTGTGTGATTTAAAGTTATTTTTAAAAATGTAGAAAATGTGGGAACAGAGGGCTGGATGGCAAAGGGGCTTGGTGTGGCAATGGGGCTTGGGAATTACTTGCCAAGTGGAATGTGTAAAACTAAGATTGAAATCCCCTCTTTGCTTGATTGCACGGGGATTTGAATTTGGGTCTCTGAACTCCTCTGAGAGTGCCCAACCGCCAGCACATTCTGGGATGAGAATCTGTCCTGCTGAAGCTGTTCTGCTTTGTAAGAATAATTAAATATTCATTGGGCCAGTGAGAGAACAGAAACAAGTTGATAGCCTGGGGATTAAGCCTCTCCAATAAGACAAGGATACAGAAGTAATTCAGTTCCTTATCCAACTCTGATTCTGAATGGATATGAATCTAGGGTCATGCTGACCAAATTTATCATGATCCTGTGTTTTTCAGAGTATCTGTATCACAACATTTTTTTTCTCCTTGTCAACCTTCCTTATTTCTTTACAGAAACTGCTACCACATTGGCTTTTTGTAGTAGTGAATCTGTGTCAAATAGAGTTATCCCCATTTTTATTGGAGTCAGAATTGGGGCCATGGGCTCTTTAATAATCCACCCTTGTTCCAGGATGCCATTTTGAACCCCCAATTTGCAACTTACTGCAGTAGGGTGGAAGAAGTATACCTTGATTATAGGAGTGTTACAGAAAACATTTTTTACTGTACGTCCAGTCTGTGGTGATAATCTGGAATCACACGGTAGAAGGGAACTGTAAACCTTTAATATGACATTAATAAACCAAATAGTTTCTGTCAAACCTTAAGAAAACAGAAAATCAGCACTAAACATCTATTCAAATGTGATGCTGCACTAAGAAAAAAAATTTACAGTTCTATACTGAACTCACCTGATTAAATGACAAACTCATTCCTGAGTTGCTTGGGTTTCTTTTGGTGTGGGGAAAAAAGAAAAAAAGGAAGATGTTTTCCAGATGGAGCTCACTAGCAAGAAAGCAGTGCCTACACCCAGCTCCCTGCACCCCCGCTTGATGCGAGCCCGCAGGCTGGGCAGAGTGCTGCATCCTCACCACTGCCCTGCGGCCTGGCTTCAGCACCTTCCTCTGTCAGGGCTGTTTTCACAGGATCTTAGCAAAACCCACTCCTTTCATTCAGGACACCTCCTCTTTTGATGTCCAGATGTACAACGGGGCTCTCGTGATGGCCCATCGAGTGCCGTGCCAGGGGTGAGGATGCTTGGAGGCACAATTCCTCTCGCTGCTTGGGGCACAGAAATGAAGTGCTGGATGCACTTTATTCTTACACAGCAGTAAAGGCTCCGTGAAACGAACAAACCTTGTCTAAATGGGAGAGGAAACTAGTGGAGTGTTTATCTTGAGCAATTTCATTCATAACTTGGCACCAAGTGCTCTGTGGGATGACAAGTTCAGATTTTTCTAGAAGCTGCCTTCCCAGTGGAGAGGCGCGAGCAACTCCAGGTCCTGCTAAATCTAACACCTTGGGAGAGGCAAAGTAAAGTAACTCTCTCTCTCAGCTCTGCACTAACAGGCAGCGGAGGGAGGGGTGTGCGTGTGTGTGTTAAAAACCGCCCGCGACTTTTCCCGTGGCCGCTGAGCCCTTCGCACTCGGGGGGGATTTCAGTGCCCCCGCCCCGGTGCAGATGAAGGGCGGCCCGGCCCGTCTGCGCGGGGGCTGCGCTCAGCGAGCCGGGCCGCGCACTCATTGCGGGCTGAGCCGAGCCGGGCCGAGCCGGGCCGGACCCGACGGGGCGGGGGGGCGGGGGGGCGGCGGCTCCGCGCGGCCGCGAGTCCGGTCCGCGGCGGCGGTCCGCGTTTTGCGGGCGGCCGCTGTATTTCCCGGGCCGTCCATGGCTCGGTGCTGTTGGCTCTCTCTCCGTCTGATCGGCGCAGGCTGCGCGGGGCTCCCTACGGGATCAGAGCGCTCCCCCGCCGGGACTCCACTCCTCACATCCTCCTGCTGGGACTCAGCTACATTTCCAGCCAAGCCTGGCTTTATTATGTGTGTCTGCACTGCAGCCCCAGCAGCAAGATCAGGAGGAGGAAAAGGAGCCAGGACAAAGAAAAGAGAGGGAGGCTGGCGAGAGCTAAAGAAAATAAAAACCCAGGGCAGCAGCGGCAGCAGCGGCAGCAATGAAGGCAGGAGCGGTGCCACCTTCCAGCGAATAACCCATGGAGGCAGCTAGCGGCCCCGGCATCGATGCAAAGAAGCACTTACCTTGTTCCGCGAAGTGCGTGCGTGCAGGGGAAGGCGGCGGCGAACGCGGCCGGCCGCGGGGAGCCCACCCGCCCGCCCGCCCAGCTCCAGCTCCGCGCCGCGTACGGCCGGCCGCGCCGCGCCGGGGACACGGGGCGGCCGCCCCTCGGCCCCCGCCGCCAGCATAAAAAAGGACTCATCGCCCTCCCCGGTCAGCGGCGGGGGCGAGGAAGGGAGAGGCAGCCGGGGGCGAGCGGGCAGAGAGGGAGGGAGGGAGGGGGCCGAGCGCGGCCGAGGGAGGATTTAGGAAAATCGCAACAAGGTCGCACCCCCGGAGCGCCCCGGATTGCCGGGGCCGGAGCTCCTCGTGGGTTTAGACACTGAGTTCTCGCCGCGCGCCCTCCCCCACCCCACAGCCAGGGACCCCGCACAGGGCTCTGCTGCTTTTTTTTTTCTTTTTCTTCTTTTTTTTTTTTTTATTATTTTTTTTCCTTTTAAAAAAAATTTTATTATTCCGAAAGTGCGAGCCGGACTGAGCCGCAGGGCGCCTGCAAACTTTAAAGAGAACAAAAAGGCGGGTGGGGGCGCGGGCCGGGCTCGCTTTGCGTCGGTCGAATTTGCACATCCAAGGGGGGGGAGGGAAGGAAGGAACAAAAAAAAAACCCCAAAACCCAAAAAAAAAAAAAAAAAAAAACCCAAGTAAAAAAAAAATTTGCAACTGTTGCGCCCGCGATTTTTCTTTTCTTTTTTTCCTTTTTTTTAAATTTTTTTTTTTTTTTAATTTTTTTTTTTCCCCGGGGGAAGGTGCCCGAGGGGGTGGAAAGAGGAGTTGAACTTGCCGCATTGCAACAGGCGAAAGAAGTGAGAAAATCAAATAATCGATCCCGCTGCTGCCGCTTCGCCTCGCAAAGTTTGGAGGTGCGGGGGGCGGGGGGGCGAGAGAGAAGGCAGGGAGAGGAAGAGAAGGAAGGGACAGGAGGAAGACGAGGAGGAGGAGGGCGAGCCACGGCGTCCGGACATGTCCAGGAGGAAGCAAGCCAAGCCCCGCTCGGTGAAAGGTAAGGGATCCTCCGCCGGCCCCCGCCGCCGCCGCCCGGCCCCGGGCAGCCGCCGCCGCCTCCGCCGCCGCGACGCGGCCAATCAGGGCCGGGGCCCGGCTTGGCGGGGATTGCGAATCCCCCCCCGGTACGGGGTGATGGTGGCGGAGACCCCCCCGGAACCGACGGCGTCTCCCCACGCGGGGCATCCGCCCGCTCGCCGTCCGTTCCGGGGCTGTGTGGGTACCGCCGTGCCGGCCGAGACTGGCCGCCGACACGTGTCGCGATAATTGATGAAAGAACCCCGGTGGCATCGTTGAGGCGGGGAGGGAGGAAAGTTTCGCGGTGATGCTCGGGTGCGGTGGCGCATCGGCGGGCCGGGGAAGGGAGAAATGAGCTCACTCGTGTTTTAGCCGGTTAGCCCGAAATTAATGTTCCTTTATGATTGGGAATACTAGCGCCGTCTGTTTGCTCCTTCTGTCCAATGCGCGTAAGGGTGGTGAAAGAAGGGGAGAATAAAACCCGATTTGATAGATGGGGGTTGAGAATTTACTTGGGCTTGAAGAAGCAATTGCAAAATTTAATAACGGCTTTATGAGTACAGGTTAGACATTAAACTACGCGTATTCTTCTCCATGCCCAGCGAAGCGGTGTTTAAAATCGCCTGTTTACCTCCATAAGAAAACAGTTGCTGGAGAAACGTAAAGGGAGGGCCGGGACCAGCGCAGTACTGCACGCCTTGCCAGCTTTTTGACTTCTAAGTGAAAGGGTGCGAGAGAGAAAAGCATGGTTCCCGAAGCCTTTCGCTCCCAGCCACGAGGAGGTTAGCTGATGTTGAGGAAGGTTTTATTGTCCTCTGCACAAAGCAGAAGTCGCAAACTCAGTGGACCAAAGGCTTTGTTGTAGAAGCACAAAAGGATCAGAACTTTCGGTGCTCAGAAGATGAAACAAAAAGTCCAAAGCTTTTGTAATTAAGTAACTCGTGAGTGGACAAAATTAGCATGCAGTTAACCGACCAGCTAAAGAACAAATTGAAACCCCATCCAGGGCCATTTTATATTATTTGTGTGATATCCATTCTTTAATAGATGATTGCAATGTAAGTTGTATGCGCCTCATATGTTTATCAAGTTTTTGTAAAGTCGGTCCTTCGTCTTTGTACAACACCCTTAATCATTTTTCACCAAAGTAAGAGCACCTTTTAGCATTGTGCTGTGGGGCAGATTTGCAGCGTGGCATTGTGACCCTCCACAGTCCCGGACAATCTGCTAAAGGAGCTACTTCAGTAATTGGTAGATGAATGTTACAGTCTCTGGGCAGAAGAAAGTGCAGAGATAGAGCTATTTCTAGGGGATGCTCTGAAATGCATTGTTTGAAACTAAAAGAATCACAGTTTGAGAACAGTAGAGCAGGCCTTGGGTCGTGACTTCTCTCGGATGAGGGGATCACATTCAGTGGCCAGGCCTCTGGAGTTTAAAATATTTTCCTGTGCTGAGGTGTCACATTTAACATTCAGGAAATAGTTCTATGCCAGTGCAAACAGTGCTTGCTCTAGAAGCTCAGTTAGTAAACCTTGACATCTTGTGACATACAATGTTAGATATTTACCATTTATCATTCTTTTGTTTTCTTCCTCATTACTTTTAGGCAGCAATATCTCTTGCAATTAGTTGATACTTTAGAATGAAATTTTGACTCTAATTCTGATATAGAACTGATAACTACTTACATGATCACTTTTATGAATTAAAGCAGGTAGCTTAATGGCAAGTCAGAGCTGAGAAACATTATCCCTGTAATGCAGAAATATCTAGAAGGTCTTTGGAACAGAGAGCTGGGTGAAGCCCAGTTTTTAAAGATTCTAAATATTTCTGAGGTCTCTAGGCACAAAAAAATGTTGTTTCCAGCTTCAGCATTAACTGGATGTAAATTACAGGTCTTAGCTCGAGCTGCCTAATGGGGAGTCTAAGAATGAGCTGAATCTAGGTGAAATTCTGGATAATAGGAGGCAGCTCGTATGTGCATGTAGGATAAAGAAATTCTTCATTTCTTTATATTCATCTATATCTTCTGCTTGTAAAAAGTCTGTTGTATACATTTTGTGGTCTAGGGAGCTGGCAACCCAGTAGATTGCCACAGTACATGTTTCCATGGAAATAATTGAGATGTAATAAATAAAGGCACTCTGAGGTCATAGGCTTCCCAATTCAACTGAGAAGAAAACAAGCATAAATTATGTGGATATATGTGTGGCATTTAGGACTTAAAATAATTTAACATTTTTCTCTCTTCCATCCTTTACTTCACTTTGTATGGCAGCTTTGCTATTTATTAACCACTACGAGATTTGTGTATCCTTTTTCATTCAGAAAGATTATACACTAAAATAGGACCAGTCTGTGCCTGTGCTGAAAGGGATTATTCTGCATGCAAAAAGCAAGTTGCCTGCACTTTAAGTGGGTGTGATGCTGACTTTAAAGAAGTGATTGACTTTGACGGGAGTATTGAATGTTGACAAGTCTTAGATGCGTGTTATTGAAAATGAAGTGATAGTAAACCCAAAGTGGAT
Source organism: Certhia americana (assembly GCA_018697195.1). Lineage (NCBI taxonomy): Eukaryota > Metazoa > Chordata > Aves > Passeriformes > Certhiidae > Certhia > Certhia americana. The sequence goes on along the minus strand of CM031867.1, from coordinate 8,258,578 downwards.
GCCAGCACAGCTGCAGGTCAGGTGGCCCCTGTGCTGTATTATCAGGTCTCAGTTCATCCTGGCAGAAACTTACAGTAATTCCTGCAGCTGTAACTCCAGCAGTAGCCCTGGACTTCCCCCTTACAAGGGATTTATGATTTGCAATACAATTCACTGATTTATTTGGACCATTAGTTTGTGCAAACTTGAAGATACTAACCTTATAGCTGGTGGTTGGGAACAATATTGGCTTAAAGGAAGGTGGTTTCACATCAACAAGAATGGAATAAAAGTGTGAGTACTGAGTCTTTGCTGGTTTACAAAATAAACACTTAGGGGACAGTGTGGTGGTAGCAGTGATGGAGTAAAATACTTTCTGAAGCTTTACTTCACATCACAGATGAAGCCCATGAAAGTAATTTTCCTCAGCACAGACTCTTGCCCTGTTGCCAGTAACCTCTACTGCTGAGAGCTTTTTCAGCTGTCTGTAAGGAAGGGTTACACCTTACTCAGTGTTAAAACCACGTGGACCTGAACCCCAGAACATAATACAGCTGTCAATGTCAAAGCACACTGTCTTGTCCCCCATTACAGCTGACGGGCAGTGATGTGAACACCAGTGTCCTTAGAAGTCTGTTTGGTGCTGGCTGCTGCAGGGAGTGAGAGGCACCCAGTCCACTCAGGGGGCTGAGGAGGGCAGGTCTTCCTTCTTCCCCTTGGTCAAATGGCAGCTTCTCATGCTTGGACATGGTTCTGGAAGGCGCTGTGCTGAGATGCGGGTAACAGCAACCCGGGGATTTCCAGTCCCATGTAATGGTAATTGAGGCATTACTGACTGGAGTGCCATTTGTGGGACTGGGCTCACATTGGCACAAGGTTTTAAGCATCAGATGCACTTTGGCTGCTGAATTTGACAGTTCTGCAAATTGCTGTCAGCTTGCGGGGGTATTTTGTGCATAAACGTGCTAGTTGGTAATCAAACTGTTTTGCAAAAGAATGCACTAATTAACTCTAGATTTGTTATCCTACTTGAAGTTGCAGAATTGCTGTCATATTTTTTTGCTTTCTGTTGGCAAAAAATGCTGATAGAAACTTTTGATTCACACCCTACCTGCCTCATTTGTGTCAGTCAAGAAGAGAAAAGGGGGGTTGCTCATTACTTCGTTATCGGCAAAGTAAATAAAAATACTTCAACCATTTGCTGAGTTCCAATTAGTTGATTGCTATGAATGATCTTCTTTAAAGGAATGCTGTTTTACCTATCTGCTCATACAAAGGTTTGATTTTGAATGTCTTGTGAAAAGGATTCTCTTTGTCTTGATTGATGTCAAGAATAAAAGCATGATGGTAATATCCCTTTGAAAGCTATTGTATTGTCAGCTCTGGCTGACAGCAGGAGGCCCTCCTAGTGCTATAGATTAGCGCTGTGAAAACACTGACATTTTCTTTGTTATATTGCTGTTGTTCTGCTTGCAAAGTCAATTATACAATGTCGGAGCTCAGTTACAGAGTTGACTGTGGAAGTAACAATGTCTTTCATACTTGTCTTAAAGATATAATTTTCCTTTTTTCCCAGTTGATAAAGAAGAACCTGAAGGTACTGGAACAGTACATTCTACAAATTAAATTTTGACAAGTATAATCATAATTGCCAAATACAAGAGACTTGTGCGATTATCCTTTAATTTTACAGTTCATTCAAGTTTCGGTGGAATTTTATTGATACAGTGAAAGCAGCAGCTAAAATTGATAAAACTCATATCAAATAAGATTACACTCTTGATTGTTCTTTATCAAGTGTAGCTTTTGGGGGATTAGGAATAATTGGAGATGTTGGTGTTTCATTGTGGGGCTGGTGCCCTGAGAGCGTTTGAATCCATGCTGTATTCCGAGCACTGCCTTCAGGGATTAGCCTGCAGTTTTTAATTTTTGCCTGTGTATTTTGCTACAAGCCTAGCAGCGTTCTCCTCTGAACTCCACAAGTCCCATTTTCCTGCCTTTCTCTCCCTCTGGTATGCTCTCCTGGACGGGATCTGGGTGGTATTTAACTGGTTTTACTGATTGAAACTCCTGCCTGTGTGCAAACACCTTTTAATTGGGGCCTGTTCCCATTGGTCTCAGTGAATATAATGAATAAATGTGGCCAAAAATTGAAAAGAGTGGGAAAGGTAACACAAAACATTTAAATATAAACGGAAAGTAAATAGAAATCTCATATTTTTAGTGATGCTATGTCTAAAGCCATTGAAGAAGAACAACTACCATTGTACAGCTCTTGGAGAATTCTTGCTATGTTTTTCTTCACAAATATTTGTGTACAATCAGTGCAAGTTAAAGAACATCATTCACTGCTGAATTGCTTCAGATGACACATGCAAAAAAAATAATCAGAGACCTCTTGTAGGACGTTAATTGTAGGATTTCTAAATTACTATTATAAACTAATAGAGGAACAAAAGATTCTACAGTTACCAGTAATTTGTCAGGATTTATTCTGTTTTTCTTCAATAATTGAAAATTAATGTCTTGAAGTGAAAGCAGATGTTCATGCCATCCTCTGAATTGGATATAAAAATGATGTTTTGTAGATGCGTTAAGCTTGTGTAAATACAGATTGTCTTATCGTAGATGTGGCTTTGGCTTGGTTTTATCTATTGTTTGGTGCCAAATTAACTTTTAGGTTAAATGTGGGTAAGTGGTTTAAGCTTGGTTAGATTAACTAAATTAAATGCTTGAGGTGGTACTCAGTGATCAATTACTATAGTAAACACTTTAAAAACCCTACTTTACCTGCTGGCTTTGTGAATGAGACTTTCTCATACTGCAGAATTAATATTTACTTCTATTTGATAAGTGCACTTGTAATTGTTTACTTGGCTATTTTTATTGAATTGGTTAATTTTTATCTTGCTTTCCAATTCCAATTTGTGAAATCAGTTTTAGATGATTATTACATTTGAAAAATGCAAACTACGTTTTTTTTTTGGAAAGGAATAATCTCTTGGTCTCATGCGTCATATGTATTATAATTCTCTTACACGAAAGATTATTACTTACCCACAATAATTGAACTGTCTTATAAAATGCCTATATCAGGTCCTCATCACTCCATCAATGTTCTCCGTAAATGCCTCTGAAAAAGTGTGGCTATTATATTCCCTTGTATCCTAGTATATGCGCTAGAGAAATGAAATACTAGAAATATAAAACCTATTAGAGACTCCTGCTAAATCTTGACTGACAAATAGTGGTGGAGAGGAAGGCCTGGCTTTGGTGTGTGTGTTGGTGGACACAGACTCAGAAAGTGCGGGTGGGAGCTGGAGCCAAGTGAGGAGCAGCTCTGAGCTCTTTGTGCATTTATTCCACATACTTTTAGATCCTAGAAGTAGATTGTCATGCATTTTCTTTCCCAATGTCCATTAGTAAATGGAGAGAAGCTAGTTCCTTTTTCTCTTAGACAAATAAGATGATGTGAGTTTTAAGTACTGCATCTTCTTGACAACACCTAGATGTATATATACATGCAGCAGTGAATTATGGTGGCTTGTTGGAATCACATTATTCTGGGGAGTAGAAGGATGGACAGGGACTAAATGGTCTCTTGTGACATTTCTAGCTGCAGAACGCTCAGGCTTCAACCTCTAGCAATGGCTTGCTTTCAAAAATGTAAACAAAGGGACCTGATGGTGTTGGAAACTGGGTGCTGCCATTTGGAAGGGGCTCACAGATCTCCTTGTGGTACTGTGGGTTGGTGGATGGCATTAGCTTTCCACGGAATGACTTACTTCCAGTAGCACTGCAATACCCATCTGAATCTAGCCATATAACCTTCATTATACTGTTTGCACTTGCTTAGAAAGAAAACCTTTTCCTTTCTAGTCACAGATTAGGCAACAGAAAGACCAATTTGTAGAGCTTGTAAATGCCACTTGTTAATCATATGCAGTACAATTATTAATTTTTTTCCCTCTTCCCCCTTAGATGTATTAAGTCAACTTTTTAGTTTTTTTATGTAATTGAAATATGCCCTTTTGTTACCTGGGCATGAATTATTTTTGAAATGTTGTCATTACCCACCCTGCTGTGAGGTTTATCTCTTCAGTTCATCCTGATTAAATAAAACATACTGTTGTTCACTGGTCTCATGTTGAAGTGAATTACCTGCCTGAAGGCTCGCGCTGGTGTCAGGCTTGCTTCTTGTTGCAGCAGCAGCCGTTGACTAACACATTTACTTTTAGATTTTCATTTCAAAGGGCTCAGTTTGTGCAGCGTGACAGGTGAATGGTGAATGCTTTACAGGACTTTCAAGAGCTGAACAAACAGTAAAGGACTTATTGCTACTGCAGCCGTGTGGCAAGTACAAATGTAAGGCAGCCTTTGTGGCAGAGAAGTGTTTCCTTTGCTGGATAGAGGCCACTCAGGAGACCTGAAGGGCTCACTTGGGTATGCTGGAGGTGAAATAATCTCAGTCGTGATCTCATTTAAACCCACCCTACCTGCGTGTTCTCCTGGGCAATTTCTAGTAGGGTTGATCTCGTCTCTCTTTGTAGCATCACCTGCAGTCATGTTCTCCTTGAGTCTGGCACTGATAACGAAGGCTGCTTCAGAAGTGTAACAGTTGGAGTTTCTTTACACAGAAGTTATTTCTAGTTCATATTAGAGAACGTAAACAATGCATTCAGGTTTTAAAGCGAAGCAGAGGGAAAGATCCCTGCTTGTAGAGAAACAGTTTGTTTAAGCCTCAGATAGCACTGCAGAAAATGCGTTCCTCACTAGTGAAATCCTGTTATGAGTAAAAGTACAAGAATTAACAAGTCGCTGTACTCTGGTCTCTGTTGGCTCCTGCTAGGCTCTGGAGGTTTGGTCAAATGTGGCCTAATTCTGCTTTCCAAATATTAAAAAAAGTTACACAGAGGGCAAAAAGACAAGTTCTTAATATGCATATCCTGGGAAAACCCTAAACCAGTATTTTTACCCCCTCCAGTCCCAAGGCTAATCAAAATTCCTTTGTTTCCACATCTACCATTAAAATATATGCCTCCCTTGGTTGCCTGCTGACTGTACAAGTTTAACCACTCAATCGATTGGACTCACAAAAGCTGTTCCTGTTTTTACGTAGTATTTGCCTACAGGTAATTTAGAGATTAGAATGAGGGTCCAGGCACCGTCCACCAGGACTGGTACTTAAATTTGCATCTCTGTTCACTTCTTGATGATCCTCACCTAGCTGAGATGAGTTTTTTCTGGGTTACTACTGAGACAGGTTAGCCAAACATCCACCTGCTGATTGCTGGGACTTGCTTCATGTGGTGGGCAGCTGAGTGGGAATGAGAATAAAGTTAATGAAGACAGACTTGCCATGTGATTTAAAAAGGAAGTGGTGCAATGTAGAGGTGGAGTACTTTACTGGGTGTGTGTCTGTTTTTGTTGTCTTTACTGTGAGTACATTTTTCCCTCCCCCTTGACAGCAATTGGAGCTGGGTTGTATGTTTAAGTGTAAGTCTAAGCTCTCTGAGTTTTGTTAATTGAGGTTTTTGTTGGAAGACTGTGAGTAGGCTTCTATCAGCTATAGGGTGAAGGTTCTGTCTTATTTTTTGATAGTATTTCTTACAGGCCTTAGAGGGGATTGGATTTTAGTCTCATTCCTTGCACTGCAATTGAAAGAGCAGGAGCAGCAAAGATATTTGATGAGAAAAGTCATTCAGTATCTAATGCTGGAGACAGTGTCTTGTGCTCCTTCTGCTGACTCTGAGATTACTGCTGGGAGGATTTCCAGGGGAGCACTGGGAAGGTTCAAGGTGCAGAAGAGGCAGCAGGGCTGTAGGAGCTCCTAGATGGCACTGGAGAAGCCCAAGAGACCTGGGTGGTGTTTAACTCCTGTCACTGTAAGCAGGGACAGATTTATATGAGAGAAAGTGACCATGATTCTGTATTATTTCAATTTCCTGTCTGAAAACTTGGAAAACTAAAAGAATGCAGAGAGAAAAGCATGGTAGAACGCCGAACTTCATGCTTTGGGAAGTGGAAATGCTAAACAGAGAGAGAAATAAAATAGGGAAAGTAGAAAATCTGTTGCTGCCATTTGAGTACGAAAGGTGCTTGATGATGAGGTGCAAACCTTTTGCACAGAGGTTGAGTTACCTGGAGAGGTATCTGTATTATTTTTAAGTTTAAATCTAAAGACTCAGAGAAGGAACAGATCTGAAAAGTGACTCTAGCTCCATGGAAGAGTGTGTAATTATGCATAAGCAGAAAAAAACCCACTAGACATGCAAATGACCTAAACAAAATAGCTTTTCTGTTCTTACTAGATAGTGACAATGCTTTCCTGCCTGGAGGAGTATATTTGTTGTGATATATAGTTGCTTTCTCTTCAATATAGAGACATTTGAAGGCAAGTGTGATTGCAGTCATCAATTCATGGAGTTTCAACTATTCTAGGATCATGGCATTGTCTTAACTTGGCCTGTGAGGACTCACAATTGTTCAGGGTTTTGGAGGGAAGGGGGATCAGGGTGGTAACCGGAAAAAGTAGGCTTTCAACTCTTACTATGTGACTATACACAAATACATATAGTATATGATGTGTGTTCGTGTGTAAATGAAAGAGAAAGCTTAGAGGAATAGGTAAGGTCTCTTGTTGGGCCAACTAACATGGCTGAAAAATGCCAGGAAGTTTTTCTGATGTACAAGCCTGTCTGCTGTGCTGAAAAAAAGCAGCAGCATTCTGGCTTTTTTGGTTGATAGGCAAATGTAGCTTTGTTTTAATTTACTTATTCAAGCTATTACTCAGATTTCTGTTGCTTCATTAGATTACTCATGTGAGTAAAGAGATGCTGGATTACATAGTAATGCCAAGCTTGTGTATTATTTATTGCTGAATTCTGTGGATGCATTTAGGTCAGGTAATTTGCTCACGGCCTCCTTTATTTCTAGGAAAATGGTATGCCGTGCCCTTCATAATTTCTTTGCTTTTACTGACCAGACTGTTCCCCCAGAGGGCATGTGGGATGTGGCAGAGTATTGAAAATATTGGGATGGGAAAGTAGAGAAGGAGGGCTGTGTGTGACTTGCACCTTATTTATGTTTATACCAGACTTGCACAGAAAAAAATGGTGTGTTTCTAGTAGGGATACTTTGTCGGCAATGTAGCAGGCAGCTCTGGCTGCCGAAGTTGTTGCTTCAGTCTTTTTTTTTTTTTCTTTTTTTTTTTTTTTTTAAAGACAAAGAAGTACTTTGGTCTGATTCTGAGCATACTTGAAGAATATGGTATAATGCATTATGAGCCATTTTATAATGAAACTCTAAGTGCTTGTCTTTGGCTCTTGAGTCTTGCCCAATGTGCTTGTATATGAGTCCACCAACTTGATTCCTATAATTTCAGAGGTGTTTTCTTTCCTAATTTCTCTCCTGCTTGATAACAGATAAGTGAGAGTTGTTCTAGAACTTCCATTTGATTTATTTCGATTACTATTTTTGGTCTCAGATAAACACTTAACAGAGAGCTTCTTTTTTTCATTTTTCTCAATATAAGTAAATTCAGTAATAAACCCGAACTTAAAGGTGAGTGTCTGAAAAAACGCATCCCTGAGAGATGCTTGTGAGAGGTGTGGTGTGCCTGGTTTGCAGTGCCCCGAGGGTGCTGTGGAGGGGGAGCTGCTGGCCCTGCCTGCAGAGCTGCCAGGCTGCACAGCCGGGTGTCCCTGGCTGCAGCAGGAGCTGCTGCTCGGGGGCCTGGGGGGACAAAGCTCCTGCAGTTGGCAGAAAGATGCTGCTTTGGTGGTGGGGCTGTTGGTGTTATGCAGGCAGATCGCTCACAAATGGGGTTTGCTGGCTGCTCTGACATGCACCAGGAATTCTCCCAAAGACAAAATGCATATTTTCATAAAGAGGTACCCGAGCTATGATTTTCCTCCTTGCCAGTGGGTCTGTATTCAAAATGTGGCTCCAAAGAAAGTGCATAGAAAAATGAGCTTTTAATTTGTCACCTGCTGCTGTACCACCCTGTCCTCCTTGAGATGCCAAGTTGTAAATGAGGTTTTTGTATCCCCACACACGGCTGTCCAAGAAATGTTCTGTCTGTCGTAGCAGTCAGTGGCACAGCTGAAGACATCAGACTAGTGGCTTAAAACCTGCTGCTGTGAGCAAAGCCAATGTGGTGCAAAACTTGAGCAAACAAAAAGGCAGGTAGAGAAATTGCTGTCTTCAGTGGCTTTGGAGGTCCTGGCTGCCTCCAGAGCAGGGGCTGCTAAAACCTTTCTGTCCCACAGTGTTAAGGTAAAAGGAAGCAAAATTGTTTCTTTACGCTGTCCCTTAGCGTGCCCTTGGAAAACTCCCTTTAAATGAACCTTTGAAAATGCAATATTCTGCAGGTCTTATTTGGGAAAATAGTGTCTTGCCTGGCTGCACGTGGTCTCTTCTACCCTGCCTGTTTGTCCAAGCACTGGCGGTGGCGCACATGCCAGCTGTAAATTCTCATCTCCTAGCAAACCTCAAACCACCTAATAAAAACACTTCTTGAGGTAGCCACAAAGAACTTGATTTTTAATTTATGCACAGATGATGATTTCAAGGGAAAATAGCCCCACTGTGGGATAGGCAGGGAAACTGCCGTGATGATTCCTGCATATCTGTAGCCTAAGAAATTGTTGGTGAAGTCCCTTTAGCACCTTTGTTTCCCTTCCCATAGCATCTCTCCCACCATGGAGCTTGGGAAGCTTGAGAGTGTTTTGCTTTCAGGGAATACTTACAGGTAGGATTTCCTCCCTAGATTGAAGCCTCTTTACTTGTTTTTCCTCCTTTGAATCTTTGCTGGTTTTGCTCCTTGCAGTGAGGGAGAACATGACCACAACCCTGGAGGTGCCTGCAGGGAAGGAAGCAGGCAGGGGGGAAGGGGCAGGGCAAGCCTGCCTGCTGGGTAGTGAGCCCAGAGTCCAGCCTCAGCCACTGCTCAGCCCATGGTGGGAGCTGCTGAGGCCCTGGCAGGGGGGAGATATGGTAATCCTGCTCTTTCGGGAAGCTGAAGGCAGTTGGCCCCTTTATTAGAGGGAATTTATCTGCTTCTCTGTTCTTCTTTACTGTCTACTGCTGGCTTGACTTGATTTTCTTTTATTGGTACATCTCAACAAGTTTGTTTTCTTCTGAAGACTTTCTTGATTTGATGTTGCCATGTTGGAAAAACACACACCATCTCCTGGATTAAATACAGTATGCAAACTGCATATGTTAAAGACTGCTCTGGAAGGGAGCATGGAGATGAATCTTGGTTGGTTTGAGGCTGCCATTACCTTACACTCAAACTGTGAAACTGCTTTTTGCTTCTTGGCTGCCTAGCCTAGTCCTGTGGCTGTGCCCACTGCTGTTCCTGGTGAGGGCAGATCTGATGGGCTTAGTTCTCCTTCTGTTTCTGGATCCTTGTCCTGCTGCCTTCCCAGCTTCCTTCAGAGTTGATTTCACCTACCAGTCGACCAGAAAAGTAACCCTGTAGCTCTCTGCTGGCCGTGCACTGGTCTGGGGTGTGTGTTAGGGCAGGGCAAGCCTTCTTATCGGTGTCCAAGTTCCATTGCTTTGGGTCAAACCTTTGTGGAAAGAACTTCAGCTGGGGAGGCTGGGCTATGGTCCCTTGTGTGGGAAGTGTGTGTGCATCTGTATCTGCTGTGGGCTGATAGGCAGGTTGTGGACCTCCTGAAAAATGTGTCCCAGAAATGATGGCCATTGAAGCAAGTGCTCAAATCTGTAGTGAAGCACAGGGTGCAAAGCCACAAGTACAGCCTGAAGAAATTCACTGAAAGTTATGAAGAATAGACTCAAGTTGTACAAGTGCTTGGTTCTCTGCCATTCCTGGCACAATCATGTGTCCCAGCAGAAGTGTGAGCTGTGGAGGGCTTGGTCCTGTGCCCCTGCAGGTACCCCCAGAGGATGCTGCTTCTCATCCCTCTCTGGATGGGGACTCCCAGCCAAGCAGGCAGCTGTGCTCTGAAAGGAATGCAAAGCAGAGAGGGAGAGAGCTCTTGCTCTGAGGAAGGGAGAAGGTGCCTGGACCAGAGTTCGACCAGCATCTCTCACTGCTCCCATGCTGGTGGAAGTTGCTGGCAGCAGCACTGCATGAGGTAGCACTGCTAGAGAACAATTTTCTTCTCTGTTCTAACATAGTAGAAATAATGCCACTAAGAAATTAGGTTATGTATCTCAAGGGAAAGGGGGATTTGTTATTCTGCTTTTAGCTTGCACCACAGACCATGTCACTATGGGGCCTGCACCACCAAGTGGGTGCTTGTGCTAATCCTGGCACTTAAGTGCCAGACAGTTCTTTGTCAGAGGCTAGTCTGTCTCCTGTGCTTGGGTGACAGGTGATTCTACGGTAAATTCCATCTCTTTTGGCTACTTTATAGTCTGTTTTCTTAGGGGCAATTTTTGACTATGGTTGACTGAAATAGTACGATGTCCCATGAATGTCCTGCCCATGAATGTCCTGCCCGGGCTGACTCATGTTCCTGGGCTTATAATGTCACAGTGGCTGTGTGGAGGACAAAGCCTCTGCTGCCCACAGCATCCAGTGTCCTTGGACCCACAAAGCTGGTGGCCAGCCTGGCCTCTCGAGTTGCAGCAGTGCCTTGTGCTTGTTTGTGTTCTTACTGGGATAATCAGATGCAGCAAATTTTGATGGCTTTCCCTGTTAGGAAAGGTCCTCCCTCCCCCTACCTTCCTCCCCCATTCCGCCCCCATTTGCTTATTTTTAGTCACATGAAGTAAAAGGATTGGTTGTTTGCCAAGAAGAAAAACCAACAAACAAAACCCCCAAAGCAACCACAACATTGTACCTTTCTTTGCTTTTAAGAAACATTTCCTTCTAAGTATAACTAATGATGCGGGTTTTTAGTAGAAGCCTGTGATTCAGTTTTAAACCAATAGCACATGAAAGAATAAAAGAGACTGGTTTCTTGTGTTTTCCTATTTAATATTAATCTTGTTCAAATTTTGGAAAACTTTGTGGTGTGAAAATATGAAGAAATGTTGTCTTTTATAAAGGAATACAGGAGAATAAGGTCTTTAACTCAGCATGCTTGTGCAATAGCATTGGTTGATCTGTACTCCGAGATTGCAAACAACCTTACTTAAAAAAAAAAAAAAGGTTTAAATTTTATAAATATTTCTGCCTCTCTTTCTCTTTCTTTTGCAATACCTAGCATACACTGTCTGTTCTGCTGTTAACTCCCTGATGCAGAATTCCTAAGTTTGGGCTAATAGAAAATTTGGAGGATTCTTCATTATCTGAACCTCTTGAGAAATACCAAATATGTTCCAGTAATTGTGGTGTAGTACAACAGGGAGTCACACTGGCAGTTTGTTGGAAAGGGTTTTTCCTGTAGTTATGAAAACCATACAACTATTAAAATCCCCAAAACTGAAACCGCTGGGATTACTCATATACTTACAGTTAAGCGCATGCCTAAAGGTAGATATATTCAGCATGGCATTTTTGACTGGCGTTTGATTCCTAGCTTGAGAATATGAGAAAAAACCAAACCACTCCTCAGTTGCTTCAGTCTTGTGCAGCCTTTTCATTCTGTGCTTACATGCTGTAGTATGCTGGGCTCTGGTTCATGACAGAAGCACCTGAGTTTGCTATAAAGCAAATTATTGATAATTAAGAAAGAAAAGTTTGCAAAATAGTAAGATAGTCCAGGCTACTAGAAGAGATTTGGAGTCAGATTTTTCCCCTCCTGCCTTCTCTTCTGCCTCTGTCATGGCTCCTGGAAGAATGACCATGTGTCAGGTTTTTTCCTCCCTCTCTCAATGATTTTTATCTCAGTTGTATGCAAAGAGGATATAACACTGGAGGACATACTCTTGGAGAGTACAGTGAATTTATTAAACACTGTGAGATGCTGGATAGGTGGAAGTGAAATATAGCACCAATGTTCAGGTCATAATATTTGGATTTGCTTTATGTTGTTTCATTTTCCCTATTATAGATGATGTTTTTCCTGTGAACTCTGTTGTGTAGAATGGAAAGTGATGCTTGATTTCTAGTTCCAGTGTAGGGACTTTTTTCCTTGCTGAGAAGGTGCTTGTTGCCTTGCTCTTCTGTCCACAAGGTAGCAATAGTACCAGCTCTCTGTATTTCTCAGTTTCTCTCTTTAAAAACTTTCTTTTATGAAATAAAATAAATATGAATCTTCTATGTGACTTTCTCTTGGAAAGCATTGGTGTGTGCCTGCAAGTGTACTGATATATCACCCTAAACAGTTAGTTAGCACACCTACTCTTATGAAAAAAAATGCTTTTTGCACCTATGAAACTGTCGAAACAATTTGCTTTGAGCCAAAATTTAGAAATATGAAGGTTGTGGAGGGTAACTAATGAAAAAAATGTTTTTGTTGCACTTCTTTAAAGAAGATTCATTTGCACCGGTATTAATATGTGGGGGAATTTAATTTTAAAATCAGCCCCAGCCACTTTGTAGAAAAATATAATGCAGTACATAAACTCATTTTAGACACTGCTTATTCTACTGTGTCCCATTAGTTGATGTTTACACAGTGCTTTGAAAATGTAAAGCGCTATATAAGTGCTTATTACTACTACATTATTATTATTCTCCCTCTTGAAAAAAGACCCTCTAGGGAGAGGGAGACTTGCTCTGTATTTCTTCTGTAGTGCAGATCCCACAAGAAGTATACCCACTTGTTTTGGTTTGTACATTCTTCCCTCCCCACTTCCATGCTTTTGGAAAAAAAGTACTGTGTTTTAGAGATTAGAGCTTTTATTTAGTTTATACTGGGTAGCTACAGCAATGAGAACATTATTTGAAGGCACATAAAAATCTTAAAATAGCTTTCTATTACACTCCAAGCAACAAAGTGAATCACCACCCTGGCATTGGCCCCTGTGGTTTGTGGGTGCTGGGGCTCCTTGCCCAGCCTGGGCGCTAAGGGATAAGCAGAAGCTGGTGATGGTGCCCTTTGCTGGGCTCCTTGTGATGTTCCCTCTTCCAGTGTGGGCCCAAGGACAAAACTAGAGTGAAGGGAGTGCAGGAATGATGCTAACAAAGCCTGAGAAGAATTTCCCTCCTGTAGAGAGGAAGCACTACAAGTTTTTCTGCAGTATCAGAACTACTACGGATTTTCCTTGTAACCTGTATCACTACAGGAGGACAAGATTTCAGTTTAAGTTACTTTAATCCCCTTTATTCCTTGACTCATTATAATGAGAATGGCTTTTAGTGGGCAATATTAACCATTTGCATCCTGAGACTTGAGAGCAATTCTCTTTGCCTTTGTATTATATATACTGTGCCATCTCACGGTGGAGGCTGTAATGATGGCAGATGAAATTTGGCATTATTTTTGCCCAGGTACGCCTAGGCTTGCATTGTCATAAGGTGGAATAGCAGTAACCATAATCCTCCTTTAAGTATAGTATAGACTGGAGCTTTCCATTCCAATCCTAATTTTACCTTTGTTCCACTGTTGTTGGGTGCTCTGGCCTCATGTTGGGTTCCCTGCAGTGCAGCTGCTCTGCTTCCAGCAGTCCCAGCCCATCCTTACAGTCAGCTCCATTTTGGGAAAAGGAACAGAGGAAAGGGAAAGAGGCCTTGAAAATGTGAAGGAGGGATAATCTGAGGCTATTGTTTATTACACAGCATAACCTGACTTAAGTTTGTCACTGAATTTGGCCCTTGGTTATGTCACACACATGGCCATTAAAAAATGATGTCATATGCAGCTGTATCCTATGTATCCTTTGCTGGTGGTCCAGTCTGAGCTGGTGTCCCCAGGCAGTAGTAGGGGGTGCTGGTCAAGGGTAGCTGTGGTCCCAAACCTCTACAGACAACAGCAGGGTAAAGGAAGGAGGGAAACCCCCAAATCTGCTGAGAGAGCTTCAGCAAGTGGTGAGCAGCTCACACAGGCAAATGCAATGTGGGAGAGGCTGCAGCAAGTGGGAGTGGGGATGTAGTAACTGCTAGGGCCAGTCCTGGCCAAGTTCAGAGCTCCCTGTCCTTTATTCACTTCAAGAGGCAAACAGTTCTGTGACTGACAACAGTGCCAGGCATTGTCTAAATTAAAGCTGAAGTGTAAGTGTGGTTCTGATAACTCACACCCACATATTGTGTTAGTACCTTTTAACGGGTTCCTCAGCCTTGTCACTGCAGGTCTTATGCTTTAGCTTCAGAGAGGAAAGCACTGGGCTGCAGGGAGGTGCAGGGATGGGATGGGCTGGCATTGGCTGGGGGGAGCAAGGGCCGGAGGGAAGCACCTTGTCCCTTAGTTTGCATCCCTCCTGAAGCTGCCAGCCCTGAAATAATGGCCCAGGAAATTGGCCATGGGCAAGTATGCTTTGCTCAGTGCCCAGGGACTTGTCAGTGTTGGGGAAGTGGTGAGATGGATTGGCACAACCTTGCATCCCTCCCTGCTTAATTTCTTTCTGAATAGCAATTAATGTGGGAGTGGAAAAGTATAAATTTTTATAGACTGAAAGCTTAAATTCAGAATGAAAACCACTCGGACACTGGATTGTTTGTTTAATTGATTGCAGATGAATGCTCAGAGACTGAGCCTGGGGCAGCAAAAGGTGTATGGACTTGATATGGTTAAAAAGGACAAAAAATTTCTACAATTTCTCTTGCCTGTTTCCATCTGAGCTTGACAAGTTTGTAGAAAGCTTGTCAGTGAGAGCAGACTTGTTACTGAAACCTGGCTCCGGGTGATACCCAGCACAACCCCTGGCTGATGGAGGGCACTTCCCATACCACCAGAGTAGACACGGTGTAACTGGGAAAACTCCAGAAAGATCAAATGTACCTGCCGTGCCTTAGCAAAGGTAGCTACGTGCAGTGGGAGTGGAAGTCCTCAGAACGGCATTCTCAAGTTTCCTTGAGATGACAGAGCTCATCCCTTTCCCTCCGGGTGTCATTTTCTACCTGTGTTTTATTGACATAGAAATGACAAAATATACATGAAGGTGGCAGTCATCACCCTCAATGTTGCATAAATCATGGGGTACAGGGTTGGGGCTCAACCCTGGAGCAGCTCTGTGGGCTGGGGTGGCTGTCGCTGGTTCCTCAGTGTTCCCACAGCTCCCTGAAGGACAGGGGATGTCCCAGTCTCCCCCCGCGCACACCGCGTAAACGCCAAACATAAGCAGGCACAAAGACGCTCCAGAAACACAACCGGTTTGTGTGGTGGCATGGGAGAGCGAGCAAATCCCCTGCAGAAAATGCAGCGCAGCTGCCCATTGCGGGCAGCGAGCCCCGGCCAGGTTCGGCCCCGCGTGTCCGTACCCGGGGGCCGCAGGGCAGCGGGCTGGCTCCCGGGCCGTCCCCCGCGGCGTGCGGCACGAACAGCCCGGGGCCGGGCAGATGGCTCCCTCCCGGCCGCGGGGCCCCGCTCTTCTGGGAGCGAGCCCCGCTGAGACTGCAACAACAGCAACCCGGGAGCCGGGCAGATGGTCTACTGCCGGCCGCCAGGATAATTGCATCAGCTGGTTACTCCTGCAGCCAGCGGAGCCTCCTATTTGTACCGCTCTGAAATGATCCTGATTTGTTTTCCTTCCTTTTTTTTTCCCCCTTCCCTGCCCTTGTTTAAATTTATGTAATTTTTGTGAGGGATGGGCTGAGGCCGGGGGGCGGCCATCTGCCAGAGGTGTCGATGGTGGGGTCCCTGCAGCAGCCCGTGCGCAGGCAGACACCTGACCGGACGGGGGGCACTGCTGTGGCCTCCCGCTCCTGCACCGCGTGTCGCTCGGGGCTCGAATGAGGTTGCAAAGAGGAGAGCTGGACCTGCACGACCCTTTCCAGCCTTGGTGGTGCACTGCAGTCTCAGTCCGCGTGCAATACGTCTGCCAGCCTCCACCTAAATTGCTCCACATACCCGAGCTGCCGCTCCCTGGAGCACGCCAGCCCGAGGTCTGAATACTGCAGCAAACCCCCTCGGGTCCCGGCTCGCTGCCTCCCCCTCTCTGGGTCGGCACCTCGGCGCTGCTGCGGCAGGAGAGCTGCCGAGATGTCCGCTGGCGCTGCTGGGGCGGTTCTGCAGCCCTGCTCGCTCGCCTGCCACCCTCGCTCCTCCTTTTGGGCTCTTGCTTCACAGACAAAAGAACTGCCTCTTCTAATCGGGGACTCTTCTGTTTACAGGGATTGCTGACAGGTGTGGGCTCCGCAGACTTTCTAAGACACAAAATCTTTATGGAGGGTAGGCAAAGGGTCCCTGGAGATGGCTGATACCCTCTCTTGCGTTCCCGAGTGTCTCGGTGCTTCTGTGCTTCTTGCTCTGGGTTCAGTGGGGTAGGGGCTAGGAACAATGAAGTGGCACCTGCTGTTTGCTCTGGTTTTAGCTCTCAGCATGGCACAGGTAGTTGCAGTAGTGCTGATCTCAAGTTGCTACTGACCCAGAGGTCCTGTAATCCCTGACAGTAGTAGGATTAGATTTTTGTCCAGCCAAGACCTCTTTTCCTTTTGCTTTTTATTTTTTTTTCTACTTTTGCAATACTTTATGCCCCAGCTGGCATACATTCTGCCTCCTCCATTGACCTTTGCCTGGGAAAGACTTGCCCCTCTTTTGGGAGAAGCTTGTCACCCTGTCCCTCCCCTCTACGCTGTCCTACCTGTCCCTTCGTCCTTTTTTGTGCACAAGATTGATTTCTGTTGCTCTGAGGCTGTATCTGCCCCCCTGCCCTCATTAGGCAGACAAAATCTCTCACTTCACTTTCTGGGTGCACGTCTGATTTCTCTGGGGGTAATTTTAAGACTGTGGTTTGTATCCATCTGTCAGACTTTTCCACTGGCATTAAATGTGTGAAACTTGCTGAGTTCAACTGGCTGCTGTGTAACGCTGCTAAGTGCTGAGCTTCCCATTGGTGTTTCAGAGAGGGATGGGACATGGATGCACTGAGGTTTCTTTTAAGCACCTGATAAAGTCAATCCTGACAAATGTAGAGGGACTGGCCAAAGTACACAGCTTAGTTGCTGCAGCACTGCAGTGGGTTCAGTTAGCAATGGGGTGGTACCAGTATAAAAACACTATGTTGCCCAATTCTATAAAAGTCCTTTCTCTGCCATAAACTCCAAATATGCAGCTGCTGGTATTAAACCAAAACTTTGCAAATCTCCTGTTGGGCTCTTCAGGATCAGTTCTTGTTTCTTATTTTTTCCTTAGAGTCTGTAGGTGTGCATAATTACATGTATTTTTGAAAGCTCTAACTATGCCTCATTTAAACTTCTGCAAGCATCTTTGTAAGGTCAATTAAATGACTACAGAAGAAAATTATCAAAAAATGAAACAAGGGAAATGTGCATTTACCCAGATGGGGCTTGCAAGCCAAGCAAAATGTTGTGTTAGCCCAACAAATGGGTTATTTAAGCAAAGTCCTACCAAGACAAATATAGGAGAGTCAGGCTAAGTGAGTTTTGAAGCAATACAGGATGTGACCCTCTCAAGTTCAGTTATCAGGAATGCACAGGTTGAGAAGATGGGACTGATTTTAAGGTCCGCTTGAAAATGGCATTGGAATGACCCCGATAAAAGCACTCTGATCTGAATTTTTCAAGTACTCCTCCCAAAATTCAATTTGGGGTCTGAACAACTGGGCCACTGGATTCATTTATTTGAATCAATTTGCTTGAGTAGTGTCAAAGAAGTCAGTAACAATGAGGTTGGTACAGCTCTCCGAGAGGCAGGATGTGATGTTTTACCCTGAAGAAGGCACAGGGGAGAGGGTTTTCTCCTGTGCCCACCTCTGGGGAGGAACCAGGCGTGAGTGGCACTGCCCACCTCTGGGGAGGAACCAGGCGTGAGTGGCACTGCCCATCCCTGAGCCTTGCAGGGCTGTGCCCTTGTTCCTGGCACAGTGAGGAGCAGCATCCAGCCCTGGGACAGGGGACAGGGGACAGGGGACAGGCCCCAGTGCTGAGCCAGCATTGGGGGCTTGTGGAAGCACAGAGGGCTTTGGAGAGGAAAAGCACAGATGCACTCACAGGCTTAACACTGTAACTGCATTTCAAGGAACTGATTCTGGTGCACTGAATTAAATTCCCGTTTGATTTCCATCAAAGTTAAAAGCAAAACTTGTAAGTAACTGGACTGGGCTCAGTGTGCTCACAGTCCCTTTGCTGCTAATCAAAAGTAATACTCTGTTGCTAATTTGAGAATAATTTTTTAATTTTTTTTTAAGTAGCTTAAAACAAGAGGAAACTGTCACATCCTGAGTGATATCCTGTGTGCTACAACAGTGTTCTTGCTGCTCAGTGATCAGAATTTCAGCTTAAGGGAATGAAATTCAATCCCTGTAAAAATTCATTTTCTTTGTAGCAATCTTGTACTATTGCACAAGGTATTTTCTGATGGCAAAATGCAAATCTAAAATCTATATCCAAGTGAACAAAAAGATTAATTAAATTAGCTGACTGGAAGAAATTCAGAGGACACTGAGTTATTGATTTGATTTTAGTAAATTAATTTTAATATATGAGATTACGTTTTTAATACTTGAAGTTATCACAGTGTTTCACAGTGCAGTTAATTATTTCTCAAATTGTGTATGTTCAAGGCGACTAATTTGGCATCCAGTGTTGCCTGAGTGCTGATGTGCTCTCTGCTATCGAGTGCCCCCCACTCGCAGGGAGTTGCAGTGCCCAGGCTGTTCAGTCCTTCCAGGCAGCTTTGAGGGCTACTACTTTTGATTTACATTTTTTGACTTGGAGTTGCTCCTGGAGGGTTTAGGCAAATGTCTGTCCTGGGCAGCACTGTTCCTGCCTGAGCAGTGGCAGGGAGTTCAACATTGAGCCACAGCAGGAGATCTGAGCATCTTCTAGGGGATGGCAGCAAAATTCCTGCCTGTGCCACCCAGGAGCTGGGTAATTGTTTTGGATTTTTTTTTTTTTTTTTTTTTTTTTTGTTTGTTTGTTTTTGTGGGTTTTTTTTTCCTTTAGTTTTGTTTGTTTGTTTTTTGTTTTGTTTTGTTGGGGTTTTTTTGTTATGTTTTGTTTGGTTTGGTTCTTTTGGCAGCCATCTGCTGTGCCCAGCTTCCTTGGCTTGGGGAGATGAGACTGCTGATTCCCAAAGTGGCCAGGAGGGAAGAAACTCAACAGTTTGTTCCCCTGCCTGCCTGTAAGGGCAGTGGGGCTGGCAGGGTGGCTGGCCAGGTGGGCACTGGTGGCACGTGGTGCCTTCTAGCTTTGTACACCACAGGGAGAAAATCTGCCCAGCACTCTTGTTTGCTCATTCTTACATGGTCTGAGTGGCCAAATGACAGAGAGGGAACAAATGGGAGTTTTGATATGTTGGCAAAATGCTCTGCAACCTACCAAATGTGCCCTCCTTGCACACCCAGAGCCAGAGAGAGGCCATCAGCCTGTGCTGCTCCTGTCCCACATTGCTTCTGGGTGTAAAGCCCAGCAGACCTTGGGATTATTTCCCTAACACAAGTGAGCACATGAAACCAAAGGTGTCAATCCAAAAAATACTCACCTAGCAGGTTTTTATATGAGATCAAGTATGTTTCACCACTATTGTGTTTTACCCCTTAGTTGTGCTCAGAGCTGCTGAAGCCCACTGTGCTGACTTTGGCTGTGACACTTCTGTGTCACCATGGGCCTATGAGTGGCCTAGAGCATCTCTGAGTGAGCCTTGCCTGTGGAAAGAGAGGCAACAGCTACAATTAATTTGGCTCTGCCCACAGCATTGGGGGGGGATTTACTCTCATCTTTAGTATTTGAAGTCAAACTTAATGAAGATAGATAGGCTGTTTGTTTGGATACTTTGATACTATATTATTTATTATTTATTCCTTCTTGTCTACTAAGTTAAAAGTGTAAATGTTTAGCAATGATAGTGTGGGGAACCGCTTGAAACACTGTTGTAATTCTTGAAGGACAGTATTTTTGGTTTAGAAGCCTTCGGCTGTCAAAGCAGGACAATGTAAGAAAATTCATCTGCCCCAGGTGACTATCCTGCCTTGCTATCCCAGCTGTAAATCGGGGTGAAAATGATCCTTTGTCCATTTCGAATTTCTGCCTGGCAGGACCAGTTGTGTATCTATAAACCATCTTATTGGAAAAACCGACTGTAGGCAGGAAGTGACTTTTAAGTTTTGAGTATTTGTTGACATTATAAAACCTGATTGCTAAATAAAAAATTCTAAATAATCTAAATTCATCCCAAAATCAGATGCTCTTGCTAGGAAAAAAAAAGAGGTTGCAGATCCATGTACGAACATATGTAAACATCTAGATATATTTATGCTGTGAATCTGTAATACCTCCTAAACCAGACCCCAGACAAGTACATCATGTTACCAGATGCCTGATTGGAGACACCACTGAGCTGATACATATTAGAAAAATTATATTCTGTGTTGTTAGTACAAGAAATATCCATATTTGCGATAGATTTAGCTGTTTTCTTAAGATATGATGAAAATTATTGGTGAAAGCTTTGACATCTAATAATGGTTCAGCCTTCCAAGCAGGCAACATTCACTTGAAACATCTGTCCTTTTGTCACCTCATGTTGGACACACAGACAAAAGGCTGAGTGTTGTCCAGGAGTGATAATGTCCTATGGGGTTGGGTAGAGGACGGGTTGCTGTGAAGAATGTTTTTCTCCTTGGCTTTGTGTGTTTAAATGTAGATCACCAATAGCTCTCTCCAAAAGTACAATTGCTCTTACTTGTGGTTCTCCCCCCTCATAGTACAGCCACTGTGCTGTGGACAAGTGAAGCTGGGTGGTCAGAGAGTGTATTTATAGAGAGTGTTTCCTGTTCTTATCCAATATGCAAATGTTGGATTTAATTAAATGAGAAATAATTTTTATTCAGAACTATCTTTGCCTCCAGAAACAGAAGGCCTTCAGGATTAAGCTCATGATAAAACTTGAATGGTGGAGAGATTATTGTGTTTGGGCTTTATTTATTTATTTTCTTTAGAAATGAGTCTTATGTCAGACTGAGTAACTCTTAGTTGTGTTTTCTGCTTCCCCTGCTCACTGGGATCCCTGAGCAGGACCTGCTCCTGCAGAGGAGCTGAGTGTCCCCTGGTAGCAGAGATCTGCAGTGTCCTGTGGGGTGGTGGCACCTGCAGTGCTAAGACCCTCTGCTCCAGAGACCACAGGCAGGAGGGCAGCACCACCCCTGCCAAAGATGTGCTTCCTCCTCCTCCTCCTCCTCCTCCTCCTCCTCCTCCTCCTAGTCACTGGTGCTTTGGAGAAGCTGAAATTGGCCTAATGAGGGTGGGCAACCAGGAACTGCTTCTGGGAAACAGTGGGAGGATGCAGACTGATAAATTATTTCAACAGGATAAACACATCACTTTCTATCAGTCTCTTCTCATTTGGAAGCGGGTCCATCTTTCCTTCCCTCAGTTAAGCTCAATTAAGTGTAGAAAGACAAGATCCATCCTTTTCTTCTTAAAAGTTGCAGACTAAAAATTAGGCTGATAGGTAAGCTCTTATTTTTCCTGTCTGCCCTGTGGGATGTTTTCAGAATATGTTCATAATATATGTGTAAGCTGCTTTCCAAGTCGCTGGTAAATGATTTTACTTTTCCAGCTCTCAGATTTTATTAAATTTGAATTTTTGTTCCCAGTCCATAAAAGTGCAAAAGGCTTTTTTTGAAACCATATGCTTTCTGGCATTTGAAATGAATTATTTCCAATCCCTATTAGGTTAAAAATAAAATAATCTGACTTACATATGTGAATTGGTCTCCAAGGTTTAGGAAAACATAGAGTGGCAGGAGGCAATGGCATAAATTGTTGGAGACTAATTCCATGCTATGTATTTAATGTTAAATATTTTGTGAGCATGTGGATCCTATAGCTTGATCAAAGCTGTACATTATACTCTGTGAATGAAGAGTTAGTGTTAATAGCTGGGGTAAAACATGTTTCTAGCTTTGCTTTTTTTCAACAGTCAAGTAAAAATTCTCCTAATGTTTTATTACAGCAAGAGTTGTATGATATTTTTTCTTTCTTGTTAAATTTCTGTGCTATTTCCACCCTCTCCCCCAGTGGCAATGTTGAATCTTGTTTTATAAGAGGAGGATCATTACATATAATCAGGTAATTTAAACAAACGATCTCTTAGCTCAAGGAGACATATACTGTAATAGAAACTTGCTGAAATGAAAAGCTGCTGTTCCAAACCATCATGCTGTATTTTTGAGTTATTAAAAGCACTCTCATTTTGGTTTTGCAAACAACCCTGTCTGCCAGAAGTTTTGGGGGTTTTCACTGATCCCTAACCTGTTGGCTGGTGCTTTGATGCAGCTAGTGACCCTTCAGAAGGTGCTATTGCCTACACAGCCAGTTGTGGCTGCTTCTTTTCAGGAGGTACAGACACACGAGGCCTGTGAAAGGTGAACTGCTGCTGGAGCAAAGGGCTTTTTGAAAGGTATCTCTTAAATTACGGATTTGGAAACATGGAAGGTTGGTTTCTTCACATGTACCTGTTGTTTGAGGGAGAAAAAAAACAGTGTTTGACAAAAATATAGCAAACTTCAGCTCTTCATTCCTGCACTTCTTCATGATGGGACATCCAAGGTATGGGGAAGGAAGGGTGGAAAGGATTGCTGGGGATGAGCTGATGACTGAGCTGACTTCTGCCAGCCCTAGAGCTGCTTTCCAAATTCTCCCCTCCCCTCTGGTCATTTCAGAGTGTGTGTCACATTTCTGAGGGTACCCAGTAAACAGGCTTCATTTCCCTGCTGCCTCTTCTATGATCTTGTTACTTCCATGTAAATAAGTGATGAGTCTGGTTAGAAGAGAAGGCTTCACTCCTAATTCCACTGATGCAAATAGCCCCAAAACAGACTTTTTAAAGCAATCTCCAGGTTTAGCTGAGTTGGGGTAATGTGGGTTTTTAAGAGACTGATTTGTTGTCTTGAACAGCATTTATCATGTATGCATAGAGTGGAAAAAAATATTTTTTAATCCAAAGGGCACTAACTTATTTAAAATGCAAGTGTGAGTGAATGTCTGTAGATGATTATTTTAAGAGCAGATTTTTCTCCTCAAGGTTTAAGAAATTAGAACAAGTGTTAGCTCTGTCAGGTGTTCTGTACCCTGAAAAGATGAACAAAAACATCCAGACTCACTTCCTGCTTTAACAAGAGCCAATCCACATGTCCAGTTTTTGAGAGCTGGTTAGTAACTCTCTTGCCAAAATACCAAACCCTGACTTTCAAGTAGGACTTAAGATGCTGTATAATGTTAAATACCTGAAGCTATCTAGTCTTTTATATGTTGGAGCTGTTGGTGAGCAGGCATGGAAAATGTTCTATTGGCTCTGAGCACTCAGAAACCAACATGCCCACTGTGGTGTGCCAGGCTGCCTGTTGAAGTGAGAAGCGTGTGAGTGCAGCGTCACTCATATTTGGAGTAAAATGTTCGAAGTTTTTCTGAAAAGATGCGTAAGAACACACCCCATCCCCCTGAACTTGAATCCAAGAGATGACTTTAGTTTTCTGCAGAGAAATGCAGGCTGAGGCGTGCTCAAGGCTGCCCAGAGGCAGTGCAGGGAGTTAAACTGTGGCAAGATCACCAACAAGGTGCCCACACTAACTAGGGCACAAGGTAGCCTCTGGAATGGGCAGTGGGAGCTGATGCCAAAGGACTGCCATGGGAAGAGCTGGAGGTTGGGGGCATGGTCAGGCCTCCCTGAGTGTAATACAACTGCAAATGACTACTGCATGCATTCAGAAGAGACTTTTTTTCCTACTGCTTCCTAGACAATCACAAAGCCTTGCCTTAACAAAAAAGAATGATTTCACATTTTTAGACAGATTGCTTGCATGATGGAGGAGAAAGGACGTGTGCACCTTTATCGATTACAGGGTTAGCTTTCTGATCAATAGAAAGTTTTCTGTTCACTTGAGTGTTGCTCACTTTAGGTGCCCGTCCTTGCAGCCAGTCAGTGCTAATCCAAAGGGGTGGTTCCCAGCACAGGCTGTGCCCGTAGGCACAGGAGGAAGGGATGAGGAGCCCTCTGTGCTGGAGCTGTTCAGGCACTTCACTGTCACAGGGGCTCAAAGCGGTTCTTGCATGGATGCAGGCATGGCCAAAGCAGGACTGCATCATGAAACACAAGTAAGAACGGACCAAGTACAAACACAGCTTTCATTTACCATACAATTTCCGTAAGATTCTACCAGGAAATAAAAAAAAAACCCAAAACCCTCAAACAAACAAACAAAAAAACCCCTCACAAAACCCACAGCAATATCTCATTAACAGGGAAAAATAGAAGTGCAGATAGGAAATACATTCAGCTGTCATAAAAATTTGTAGAGGAACTCTTCTTCACTGACCCTTTGGCTATGGATGAATTTTGCCTGGAAAAAAAAAGTTAGTACAGTTAAGTGGCCCTGTTTGTCTTGATCTTAAATTAATTATCTCAGCCTTTTTCATAGCACTTAGGTTGGAAGGAAGTTCTTTGTTTTAAAAGGTAGGTGTTTTTGTGCTAGTATTTTTTTCTATCTGTTTGGCTTTTATTTAGGGAAGTAGAGCTATTTTCATTCTTCTTTCAAGCCCCATTCATTTAGTCCACTGAAATTTAAATACAAAGCTTATGCAAGTTGTATTTCTTAAATAAACTTCTATCAACATATAGGCTTGAGCCATGTGTGGAAATCCCCACACCCTGTTTCCAAGGCTTAGCAGCACTTGTAGGAGACAGGACTTGGGGTTTTGGCAGTCTTCCTTGGGACAGAAGACTAGAAATCAAAACAAGCAAATAAATATGACAAGGAAATGTTGCAGAACACAAAGCCCTGACAGGAACACTTGTACTAGAGGAGCAGACACAATAATACTGTTTGCCTCCAAGAAAAGATGTTTTGACTTAATGTTATTCCTCATGGTCTCTGCCTGTAGGAGAGTGATTTTAGCAGCTCTGGAGGCAGAGGCAGAAAGGGCTGGCGGCCTCATGAAGGGGGATGAGGTGTTTGCTTGTGCCCTCTTTTTTTCTGCACATGCATTGGGAATCACCGTCCCAAGCTTGCATTTACTATTAAAATGGGCCTTTCCTTTTCATGTCACAGCTGCACATTTTGCTTGTTCATTCCCTCCAGGGTCCCCCAAAATTGTAAAAATTAGTACTAATGAGACTGCTCCAAAGTACTCACTTGACACCTGCCTTGCATTTCTGCATGGTGGCATTGGCACAAGCATGTGAACAGGAGCAAACGTGCATTGACACAAGCACATGAGCAGGGGACATTTGCAGAAGGGACATGGCCATGAAGTGAAAGCAGGTAAACCCCCCTCCATGGCTGGCTGGAAAACTCTGTGGGCTCCTGGAAGAGAGGTTTGCTCAGGCTTGGGTTTAGTTTTGCTTTGGTTGCATCGTGCCTGAGTATTCACTCTTGGTGGAGAGCAAGATAACTACGTGTCCCTTCAGCATTTTATGAAACAAAGTAATGCAGATATCTATAAGTGAGACATGACATGAAGCGTACAGATAGTAAGTTTGGAATAGTTCTGGGAGTTAAGAATTTACATGTCTTTATTAATTATTAGATGTTATTAGTGAGTGACTAAGGAACTGGGAAGCTCTAAGCGTTCTTTTGAAGTAGTGTACCCAAATTAGGCTAAATAAATAAATAAATCTAAAAATGTTGGGGAATGTCTGCTCTAATGAATTTTCTAAATACACAAATCACACTTATTAAATCAGTGGATCTTTTAACTGTAAAAATATTATTACTGTTACACTAGGGAAATCCATTCAGAATTATAAAATATTTGGAAACTCTTTCTATGTTTCATTTCAGTGGAAGGGTTGTGCATTTAATGGGAATAAAAAGAAAAAAGTATGCTTTGGGATAAATTTTTAAAGCCAGATTTCCCCCTTTCTTTGTGTGTGTGCCAATTTTCAGTAAGAATTGTGTTCTCCTTCTAGTGTTGTTTAAAATAAACTACATATATAACAAGATGTTGAAATTTTTTTATGGTATATTAGCACTAAGGAGAGGTTGTTAAGGGGTTATAAAAAATATTAGTTTCAACTTTATGGTGGTTGTGTTGGTTTTTCTGCAAATTAAATTTGACGCTACAAAGGGCTACATGTGATACATACTTTCTCTCCCTCATTGTAATTTCTATCACCTTAATGCAGCCAACAAAGCCCGTCCTTCTAGTAGAAGAATATCAGCTGGAGAATTCCCCTCAAACTGTGTAATAAAATTCTGCAGTAGAAAAGTGTGGGGCATCCACTCACGTGAATCAAAAGGAGGAGTCAGGACTCTCCATGCATTAGCTTTGCTCCTGCTTTTTTTATCCTTTTATCTATACTTCACTTTATATTTTATACCATTTGTGTGTTAGTTCATCAAAACATTTAAGCTCACATACAAATAAGACAGACTTTACTGTTAGTGTTTAAGAGACAGTACAGAAGAATATATTGTTTTATTATTAAAATACAATTTATGAACTAGAAATGATCACAGATGCAAATTTATACTTTGCACATTTTTTTTTTCTTAATAAGAATATGTATATTTTCATCTGGGGAGAAAGCAGCATTAAAATGAGTGAGCCTGGGGAGTATTGCCACACACACAGGCACACACACACACACACACACACACACTTGCATACACAAAAGAGCCACAGTGAGGGATTGCTGGAGAAACGAGCTCCTACCAATGCCTGGCACAACCCAGCTCTCTCCAGGAAAGCTGGAATGGGCTGGCCAGGGTCTGAGCCCCTGTGGTGGCCTGGAATGGCAGCAGAGTGGGAGCACTGACAGCCTGGGTTGCTCAGCGCTTCAAAATTTGGCCTTTCTGAGGAGGAGAAAAGGGACAAATAACGCCACTCACCAGATGGGTTTTTTCAAGCCCTCCTAGCTCTAATTAAAATGGCTGGTCAGGAAAAGCCTCTCTTTTCCTTTTTCTGTGCTACCTACGCTGCAAACATAGTTCACTAGTGAAACAACTTCGAAGTTTGAAGGATTTGCAGTAAAAATTGGTGTATTTTTTTAGGCTGAGGTGAGGAAATCTGGTCAAAGACTTCTTTTCAGCTGTGATTAATAGCCCTGGGTGCTGAATGGGGTATTTGTGGAGGGGACTGTGATGCTAAACAAAGTGTTTGGTACTGCAGCTCTGCTCCTGCTGGAGCTCACTACAGCTGGGATGAGGGCTTTAGGGTTAAAGTAGTAAAACCTGCTTTGAAGAATTATGAAGTAAGAGACTAAAACTTGTGTAAGACCTGAGTTGGTTGTATGCTTTACAATTTCATCAGTGTCCCTCATGGTAGTTGCTCACTGTTTAAATAATTTTCTGTTCTTTTTATCATATTTGCAAGTGTGAATTTTTCATTGGCATTAAACTTTCTACCTTAAACCTAAGTCTGAAAACTGGGGTTCCCTGCCATCTGGAACTGCTCAGATCCTGTGAAATGGGAGACGTTGCATTGGTTTGTGTTGGGTCTGGATGAAATCAATAGTGGAAAAAGAGCTGTGAAGTGGAACTTGATTTATGGTGATGATGAGATGAGCTGGAGCTGACATCAGCTCCTTGTCGAAGGGAAGGGAAAAGGCTACTTGCTGTCCATGGCTGTAGGGTCTGAAGGGATGTGGCTCTTGGTCTAACCACAGCAGGTGGGACAGTGTAGTTTTTGTAAGTTTTGTATTACAGAACTGCACGTGGTTGGATGGATTTGACTAAGTGGGAGGGTGATCCCCATTACTAGCAATGGGGAGCAGCCTGCAGTTTGAGGCAGGGTATACTGAGTCTACTGGTGTACCTAAATCTCTACGTGCTTTACCAGAACAAGAGGTAGTCTTGGGTTTTGATGATTTTGATGGCTCCCGAGATATTAGAAAGTCTTTCTCCCAGTTCCGTGACCAAAGAGGTCGAGATCCGTTGCTTTGTCTTTTCAAGGTTGTTTATTTTTCTTTATCTATCACATTCTTTCTCTGACCTGCAGAGGTCTGTTCAGCAGGTCGGGTTGAGGCACAATCCCAGCCTTCAGGGTGGTGTTTACTTTTTATGCTAAGAACTACGTATACTTTATTTACAATAATTTTCCAATACCTATCACCTATGTTAGACAGTCTGTCTCTGCTCTAAACCAGTTAGAAAGTGTCACGATCACAGCAGAAGATGGAGGACAAAAAGAAAAAGAAGAAGGAAGACAGGACACATCCACCTTCCTCCATCTTGCCTCTTGAACCCCCATTTTAAAACCCCAAAATTCTACTTTTCACCCTGTGACAAATAAACTATCACTATATTCAAACTCTTGTGGCTTGCAAATCCTCACAAAAAGTTGGTAATTTTTCCCTTGGGCTAAAATCAAAGGCACAGATGGTTTTGACTCCATGCCAAGGTCTCTCAGCCCCTTGCCAGGGTCTCAAACCATCCAGGACAGCCAGAGGAATGTCCTGGGTTCTGACAAGGTAGTGTAAGGAGTTATGGCCCCTCTGCTCATCTGCAGACCTTAGTTATCTACTTCCATTCTTTTTGGGTTTGGTTCCTGTTTCCATACATGTAGATTATTTTCAGAATATTCCCCTTTCTTTGTCATTAGCCTGTGTTAGGTGTTGACCTTTCAGCATTTTCATTAGGTGTCTGAAACAGGGCCAACAGGTAAATTTACAGGTGTAAATTTATTAGGTGTCCTGCTCATTGAGAAACTTTATAGGCCTGATGTAAAAATAGTGCTCTTCCCCATCTTTCACCTGCCTTTTTTTTCTCTTCTATTTTCTTCCCCAGAGAAGCAAAGTTTGCAATAAATCTGACTTTGTGAGACCTGCATTCTCTGTGCAGAGCCCAGTATTTGAATTTCATGGTGCTTTGACTTGGTTTTGAGACTTCATTTCATTGCAGCTCTTTTGTTATGTTCAGGAAACAGTCAAGGCCTTTCTGGCATCCCGTTGGCCTGTGCCATCCCCTCCAGCTGAACTCTGCCACGTGCAGGGTCTCTGCCAGCTGCAAGGTCTGCTGTCTTCTAACACACAGCCACATGTGTTTGCAAACATTGTTTTGGGTGGTACCTGAGATTTGTGTATCTTCACTCAGTATCTGAGCTCAGAAACGTATAGGGTGGGTAGTGGAGCATTCACAGTACAACTTCTAAACCTGGAGTTTAGAGGAAGGTATAAAATATTGCAATTATTTGAGTAACACCTTTGTTATTGCACTTGCTGACCCACCTCTGGTCTGTTACTTGCATCATCACCATCATCTTGTCTTTGGGGAAGCTCAACCTGCTTTGGCATTTCTAGCAGATCAAAGGATCGCTTCACAACTTGCAAATTCAACTCATGGATTTGAAGTCCTGGCCATGAATTGGAGAAGTGTTGTTCTTCCCTTTTTCTACTTTCCTTGCTTTTGGTTTGATAGGGTTTCAACAAGTAAAAGTTTCTGTCATCCAGTTGCATTAAAAATTGGAACAAGAATATTTAAACCCTTGCTTGCTGAAGTAAAATCTGTGATTTTATGAGCAGTGTGGAGAGTGTTGGATTCACCTGTTTTGTTCCACGTGAGCTTTAAAGTGCCTGCTTACTCATAGTAGATCTATTTTTGAAAGAAGGTGCAGACACTATGGTGACAGTTGCCTTAGAAATGCATGTAACAATGCAGAGAGGAGGGTGCCCACAGGCAGCCAGTGCTTGCTGTCCCTTGTCCCTGGCAACAGGAACTGTGCCACGTCTTGTGTATCTCCACCTCCCTCACCACCCTTGCCTCTGTGTGGTGTGGGCTGGGGCTCAGCCCAATTGGGGCAGTGAGGGCAGAGACTCTGGGTGCTCCAGTGGAGCTCATGGCAGGTGATGGGTCTGGGGTGCAAGATGTCGTGGAAGGTCTGTGCCAGGCAGGAATGGGCCATCAGCAGGATGGCTTGCTTGAACTGGCTGGGCTGCACTCTACCGGTCTCAAGACCAGGCAAACTCCAGGCAGAAACAGCAGAAGAAACTGGTAAATACCTGAACATTTCACAGATTAAATACCATGTATTGCAATTAAAAAAAAAATTAAAAATCCACCCTGCCCTTTGGGGATTAACATTTGATGACAAGCTATAAGAGCCATCAGTAAGACTGTTGATCCCAAATGTATCATGGGGTGTCTGTAGGCCACCCTACATAACTACCCTGTAGTTTTAAGAACTACAAGCTTAATGTATTGCATGTATAAGATGTTGGTCTTGACAGCAACCTGGAACATTAACTGCATTTTATTACACCTAACCCTCGTATTTATTTACATAATAGATTTGGATGGGAAATATCTGTCTCCAGTGAAGTATGTGAATTAGAAACACAAAAACTAAATATGAGCACTGGGAATAAATACACCCTGGCTTGTGAGTCAGGTGTGCAATCTGTGGGAAGGGCTGTGATTAGCCATTATGTATGTCCTACAGTCTTTCTCATCTTATCGAGATGAGATTTTTATTTACAAGGCTTCCCTTCTCTGGCTGCAGTTCCATTAAGTTTTGCTGTAGCGTTGGAAGAGGCAGGCCCGTTAGCTGCACACAGATTTACTGTGCGAGTTTAAGCTAATGGATACTTATCAGGCAGGCTGTATTTGGTGATCGTCCATCATTTGCTCATTAAACAGTGTATCTAAGTGATTCTCATTTCCTCCCTGCCATGTCTGGAAAGGAGGAAACTAGACACATTACGATGGAATATTAATGTCCTGGAGGATTTAGCCACCCATAATTAGATCTCCTTTGCATAAACCTGCTAGTGCTACCTTATTTTGTTGTTTGTCTTGTTCTCCTTAATCACCTTCACATCTTTTTCTGTTCCTAACGATCTTTTTTTCAGTTTCTCTTTGTAATTCTGTCCCATTTGTCTCATCCTTCTTCCTTTTTTTTCTTTTTCTTTTTTTATTTCTTTCTCTTTTTTTCTTTTCCTTGACCTAGTGAGCACAGCAGTCTGGGTTTCCCCACTCCTCCCTCCTTCACACAAAAAGGCTGACTTTGCCAGCAAAACCCACAGTCTCTGCCAAGCCCTATTACTGACTTTGGAGAAAAGCTGCTAGAGAACTTGTGCAAATTTAGGCTCCAAACTAGCTAAATAAGCCATGTCAGTAAACCCTCTTGTCTTATTCCCTGGCCTGCTGGCTCATGAAAGGACTAATACATAACGGTCCTATTTAAGGTGGAAAGTTTTTTCCAAGGGCCACCAAGGCTGGATCAGCTGCTCACTCAGGAGGGAACGGGGAGGTGGCTCCGGAGCTGTGAGCGATTGTGCTGAGGACCACGCACGGTTCCCATGAGGGATCCCAGGGTTAGGGCATAGGAATACACCATGGCCTCTCTGGGCATGCCCTGGTGTCCCAGCGCTCCTTCCCACCAACCACCAGGGCCAAGTGTCTCTAAAGCTGAATGGAAATGATCACATAAACAAGGAAAATGCCTTGTAAACATGGGGAGACCTGAGAGGAATTCTATGGTGAAGTTGATTTTCCAAGGGAAGTAAATTGGTTCAAGTGGCTGGTATAAAGCACACCCAGCAGCTTCTGCCAGGTACCTCTGCACTCCCCTGCATATTGGTACGAAGGCACCAGGGGGATTTCCCTTTCCTTTCTAGCTGCAAGGTACTGTAAATGCGTCGGGATACACTCACAGACATCTATTCTCTGCTGACTGGCAAAGCCCCTCAAAACTTCCTGTTTTTCTGCTGAATGTGAAGGTTTCTCTGTGCACAGTGGCAGGAGAAAGCCCCAGCTGCTGACAAAGAGGGCAGCCTGGTTCCTGGAGGAGGCGATGCCTGGCTCGGGGCCGGCTGTGCGCCCTGCAGCGCTCCCGGGCAGCGGCTGCAGCTCTGCCGCAGCGCCGCTGCATTTGCTAACAAACGGGGCTGCTTCTCATGCTGCTACTTCCCTCCTGCTGCAGATTTTTGTGGTTTGCAGACTCTTGTCTCATCGATATGATGGAGAATCTTATCAGGGAGCATCTTACGGAGGAGAGCGGGAAAGCCTTACAGCAAACTGGGAGGTGATCTGAACAGAGGGCTTGGCTGGCTCAGAGTAGCCATTTCTAAACCTTTACCACTGCTAGTTGTGGTGGCAATTCCCGGGGCTGTGCAGGGCTGACCCTCTCTGGGCAGCAGGCTCTGTGGAGCAGCAGTGTTCTCCTCATTCAGTTTGAGGTATCAGCCTGTCTGCACCTCTCCAAAGGATGAGCTCTAGATGCATACGGAAAATACCAGGCTATTTAAAGTGGAAAGGTCCTTAACATCCTTTGTGCTTCTTTCCAGCATGCCAAGCAGCTGGAAAGTGACTGCTCTGCAATTCCAAATCCACAAAGTTTTGAGCATTCTCAGCTCCCTTTGACTTTGTGGAAATGGAAACTGCTCTGCATTTTGCAGGATTAAGAGCACTGTATCAAATCCCAGGCTGCCAGTGCTGTGGGATGAGTCGCGGCACATGAGTGGTGGTCGGATGGGGCTGTTCTGTGTCCTGTGCTGATTTGGGAGCATGTAATTGCATGTGATGGGAGGGATGGAGCAAAGGCTGGGTAGGACAGCAGAGTTGTGTGTCTGAAAGTGGCAAAGGGGCCTGAAGATTAGAGAAGATCACGGAGCTCCTGTGTGCGAGTACCGATAGCTAGGGCAGGAAAAGATGTGATTAATGTGTGACTGGCTTACAATGCGGCTTGGTGCTGGAGTATTTCTCTAGAGGGAAAGCTGTGAGTCTTGACACATACATTACAGCTAATACGCAGGCATCAGTGAGACTTCCCTGGGTTTATCTGAGAGTTCCGTCACCAACAAAATCGAACAAAATCCTCTAAACTAAAAAAAGTGGCACCAGCATTTTTTGTGCATTCAAGGTATTTTGTGCCTGGTGTTTTCTAAGGTTGCTGGCAGATGAGGGAGTGGCTGAATCTGATCCTGAATGCAGTGCTTGATAGCAGCCCTGATTCAGGAAAGTTCCCCCCATAAGCTGTGGGATGTGCTTCTAACCTATTAGATTTCTCAGTAGTTCCTCACACTCTCACAGTTTCTGACATTTTTGTTAGCAAACGATGGTGTTTTTATATTATGGGAAGTGTTAAACTGGTCCTTGTGGTCCTTGAAGCCTGTGTAATAGGGTAAGGGAGCATACACATGCCATCTGAATTACTGAGGGGCTGTTGCTCACTTGGAAAGCTTGATTGCATCTAGAAATCAACATTTGGTGCAGAAGCATCTTACTTTGATAAGGTTAACTTCTTTCCTGGGAGTGATAGTGTGTTAAATAAGCACTGTGACTGTGAATGGAGTTCAGGTAATGGTAGCCCCATAAATAGATGTTCTCACTCTTAGGGGAATGGATGCTGAATCCTTTCAGAAGTTTCTCTGAGCACAAAGGACTGAAATCTTTGAGCCTGCAGCACTCGTGACCTAGCAATTAAATAAGCATCCTTGGAGAACATCTGAGACGAGCAGGCAAAATGCAAATATTTGGCATGTGCAGGAGTGCTGTATTGTGATGTTGCCATTGCCCACAGTTCTTCCCTATGTCGGCTGTGTGCTTGTTCTGGCTCTTGCATTTGGGCTCCACACTTAGCTGGAGCAGGACAGAGGTCTTCTCCAGGCATGACAGCAGGGAGTCCCCCTGTGCTGGGGCATAACAAGGAGGGGAGGCAGATGTGTCCTTCCACTGCCTGCAATGACCTCCTGTGCCAGGCCTCAGGTGGACAGTCCACAAACTTAACCATCTTTTGAGCTGACTAACAATAAGAATTTCTACACTGCCAGATCAAGGCTATTTTCAAGTCAGACCCAGCCTTCCTGAAGGGTGTCAGCTTCTTAGATGCCCCTAGATTTCAGCAAAGACACAGTTGTTGTAGCAGGCACATGCTTTGGTGAGATTCCTATAACTGTCTCATGATTATCACCCTGAAAGTTGTAGCTAAAAAAGTCTCTTTTTATTTGCAGTATTTTATCTCTGTGTGGTGGCAAATACTATGGATCATTTACAAAAGAGAAGAAAAATAAGTTAGTGCTTTAAAATAGAAATAAAGTGCTGTGAGTATTGATATCAAGGTGTAGTACTGGACTTTGAAACTTTGTCTTGCCCATTATTTTTCATAAACTGCATAGTGATTTTGGCACCGAATCATATGTTCCCTCTCTGTTGGTCAGTGTACTGCACCATGAGTATTGTGCCAAAGACACATGGAATTGAGTGGGACCAAACTTTTGTCCTCTTGCTGTATTGTCTCTGTTTTACTGAAGAAGTAAAACTATGCATTTCCAAGGCATTTTAAGCTGATCATTCTGATGGAGAGAGCAGACAGAGACCAGAGTAAGAGTGTACTTGCATAGCAGCTTCTGTGTTCCAGACATACCTTAATGTGCAGGCACACCATGTAAATTGGGTAGAAAACAGGCTGAGTTTGTGAAAGAAAATGGGAAGACTCTAATCCAGCAAAAAAACATATGAAGTGCATCTGTGAACATTCTGTCCACAGCTTAAGCGGTTTTGTGTGTCTTCATTTTCAGTTCCTGGTATGAAATGCCTCCAAAATTTCAGGAAATACTGAGCCTTCACCATCTTGTCATCAGGATTCTCGAAAAGTAGTTCGAATTAATACAAGATCTCTAGTTGCTTTGGAAAATCAGGGTTCTCAGTCTTGAATGGTGCTGCTGTTCCTGTGGTTTTCCCAAGCTGCAGAGTGTTTCGTGCACGTGGGTGGCTCCTGCTCCTGCTGAACATCTGTCTTGTGGACTTGGGTGTCCACACATTCAGAGTGATTAACTATCACAGATAAAAATGTCTAATCCCTGATTTAGGTAGTTATGAATATATATATATATATATATATATATATGTATGTATGTATGTATGTATGTATGTATAATATATTATAGCATGTCTCAGAAAATGTCTTTTGCTGCTAATGAAATGGGAATTATTCTTACTCAGCAGTGTGTTTTGAGAGTGATTGTGTTGAATTCTCTGTACTTCTACCCTGGCTTTGTTTTACCCATTACCACAAGTTAAGTAACAGCACCTACACAGTAAATGTTGATACACATGGTCACCTAAGCCAAGCTAGGTTGCAAGGAATGATAACAAAAATATGAAGAAACTGAGAATTCAGCTTAAGTGAATCATTCTCTGGCTAATATTATGGACTAAGGGTGTTTTTGACTTCATTCTTATTAGTGAGACATGGAAATCCCTTCACAGCCATAGTGACCAAATCTGTTCTGGGTCCACTATGTCCTTCTAGGGGGGGCTTGCCAAGTACTAAGGCATTCCCTAGGGGGCCTGTGGGACTCCTGTGGGGCCTGGGGGACTCCTCTACCCTCTGTGAACAGCATCATGTCTCCAGATCTCCAACCAGCCTGGGAAGCCTCTTCTTGCTTCCCTATGGGTCCAGCAACAGACATGTGCAACTGAGAGCAAATTTCAGCTGCAAATGCTTGGCTGTTGAAGTTGACTATAGGAGGAAAAAACCATTTTATTTCCTTCTGACTTCCATGGCTTCTGCAGACTGCCGAAGTTGAGGAAAAGCTAGCAGTGACACCACTTCAAATGCTGGCTCCTTAAATAACCATTTATATCCAGAAGTTTAGGCAGCCACAGAGGAACCTTGCAGCTCTTGGGTTTATGCCCATTATGGAGAGGGAGCAGAAGCATGTGGAGTTTAGTGTCTCCCTACACTTGCTGTCTGTGACAAAGCCTGATCACCTATTTTTTGCTTCAGCTTCATAGACACCATTTCCCATCAAACCTTTGGGGCTTCTTAATGGGGGTATAGATACAGTCTTTTGGTCTTTCTTTTCTGGATGTGGCTGCTTTTGCTTCTTGTTTCTCTCTCTCTGCCCACTGTCTAGCTTGGTGGATGGATGGATGGATGGATGGATGGATGGATGGATGGATGGATGGATGGATGGATGGATGGATGGAGTGCTTGAGTCAGTTGATACTGCAGTTCCTCTTGGAATAGGCTTGGCTGTTACTTTTTCTTATGGTTTAGCCTCTGAAAGATGATATTGGCTTAAAAGAGTTAAAGGAAATCTGGAAAAGCAAAGGGGAAGGTGGTGGTAGCGTTGTGAGCAGCAGCTGCAGGGCAATGTGTCTGTGCCTAAGCTCAGGAGGTTCCATCCCACTGGCCTCCTCTTTCTGTGGATAAGCAGTGCTGTCAGCTCTGTGGTGGGTCTGTGCAAATAGAGGGGGAGAACCTGAAACCATGACTGCAATAATATAAAGTGAATTTCAGTGCCGTTGCCTCCACGTGAATGTTCTCTGTCCCCTTTTCAGTCATTAGGGAGCAAAGCAAATTAATGCCAACAGAGGCTGATTCAAACCTTTGCCCTCATTTAAGGGATTCCAAAAACTGTGGTTTTGTTACGTGCTGGAGCCAGCTGCCCTAGAGCAGCTCAAGGACTGGAGCAGTCTTTGGTGTTTAACCAACACGAAAGTCAGTGAATTGCTAAAATTGACAATGACCAGTGCAGATCCATATACTACTCCTTGACTAGGACCAAATTTTTCTCTTTTATGTAATTTTAGCAGACTCTTTTTTTTTTTTTTTTTAGTCTCTCTTTCCAACACAAAATGCAAAGTAATAAAAAACCTCTCAGCATAAAACTTCTAATATAAAAAAAAAAGTCTCTCCAAGCAAAACAACCAAAAGCAGTCAGGGATAAAATAAAATAAAATTAAAACATTCTCCTTGCCTGTGTTGAGTAAGGTACATGAATTTCCAACTTGGCTTATTTAGTTTTGGAGCAAAAACCCTCCCAGGTGTATATAGATTTTGATGTTAAAATGAGACATGCGTTTGTGTAAGACTGAAATAGTATTTCAGATAACTGTGTCCAGAGTTTTTCTATTATGAGATGGGTCAAAAAATGGGAATGGAATGGTGGCTTACAGAGCACAAAATGGTAGGTGAGCCCTCAGGAGGGGGCATGTGCCAGCCAAGCCAGCTCTGCCACCGACAGACCAATAATGACTTCAATAAGCTTCTAGCTTTGCCTCTTGTTTTTCCTGTCATTCTGGAATTTAATATTATGTGACATGGCCTTTATGCTAACATAGACTCTGAAAAAAGTACAGCCAAGTCTCAAGTATGATTTCTCCAAAGAAATGGCTGAATTTCATGCTCCTCCATTAGCAAACACACAGATTTAAGAAAACCAGAGTGATGCCTTCTGTGGAGCACACATTTTTCTATGGTTTGGATATAAAATTACATTTGTCAAGGCGCTGCCTATGTAAATTATATTCTTTGTTCCTAATGCCATATGATGTTACCACTAACATCAACTTGATGCCAGAATTCCGCATTGGATTGGGGGTAAAAATGTGAGGGAAGCATAAAATCAGAACTCTTGTGATGCAAATGTCAATGTAAATATTCACTAGAGCAGGTTGGCCTGAGCATACAGGGCTGGGCAACAGGGGTTGTGCTTGTGGCTTTGCAATATGGTTTGGATTCCCATTGCAGAATTCTATAGAATGTATATTTGTATCCAGCATAACACAGATGAAAGGGTGAGCGATTGTTCAGTGCATGGAGTAAATAATATTAATCAGAAAATAAAGACCTATAATTTAAATTTGTTTGGGATCAGGGTGACAGAGTGGGCAGGTGATGATGATAAACTTTTGCAATTCAAAAGAAGAATTTCTGCACTTACTGCTTTCAAATACCCAGTCTGACATTAGTATAACCAGCACTGATTTCAGTAACAGCAGGATTGGGCACTTTTTTGCCTGGCTTGCTGTTGGCTGTTCTCTTAGTTATTTTTAAGAATGTAAGAACAAGTGTCGTTTTTATAATTCTTATCAGGCAGAAGGTTTTAGCTACGTCACTTGCAAGTGCTGAGCACTGGCTGTGACAGCCTTCACAGCAGCAACAAACCTTAAAAGCAGTTATTTGTGACTGCCATATCACAGAACGTGGTTATACATCAAAATGGTATTTTTTAATTCTGAAAAATCCCTGAAGATATCACTGGGTTCTGAATATGGCAGATGTGTTAGTATGTTAGGATGACATAAGTCAGGCAATTTTTCCTTCACGGGCCAGTTCTTTACTATGATCTGTTGAAACATCCATTTCAAAAATAATCTCTATGTTTATAATGGCAATTTTGCATATGCAAGTTGTGAATGTACAGCATTTCAAATATGAATACTTACCAGGTAGTGGTGTTTAAACACCTGTTAAAATTTCACATGAACTTACTGCCACCCGTTCAGGATGAAACTGCAAACATAAATCCCATATTTAGGTTAAAAAGTAGGAAAAACCTCTTTGCTTAATTTCTGCCTTATGAATTATTTTATAGAAAGCAGTAAGTTCTTTTTTAGCAGTGGAGAAGTCTGTTTTAATACTTAATGTCATAGTGGACCTAGTTTTCTGATGACTTTGCTTTCCAGTTGGTTTGCTTTAGCAATCACAACTTATTTTTGTTCTTTTTCAGTTGAAGAGGGTGAATCTTCAGATTTTGCTTTGACCTGGGACTCGTCAGTGACTCAATCAGGTAAATATTTTAAGTTCTTCTGATTGCAAAAACTGCCAGAAAGCTGCCAGGCTTTTTACAGGAACTGTATTTTGTATGTCACATTCCTGTCTCAAATCCAAGACTACCCACTGCAACACAATTTTTATATCAGTTCCATATGGTCAATAAAATCTATTACACACAGAGACTAATATACTCTTATCCTCCAGAGAGCCATTCTTTCTTCTTGTGGGCACACTGAAACGGGTTGTGATTTCTCCAGTATAACCACTTTGAAGTTTTCTGCAATGGGCACTGTTACACATTCATTCCAATCTAATTACATAAAAGCTGCTTTAATAGGAATTTTAAGCCTCGGTCTCAACTGGAATGTGTGTATTTCTCCTCTCGGTGGAAATTGGAAAGTACTGTCAGAGCTGGAGAATAAAAGTGGTACATTGCCATGGTAGAAAGATTTAAAATTTGAACGAGCTTTTGGTCTGCTTGATAGTAATAAACATGTGTCCAAGGCTCGTTCATCCATGTTAGGTCAATAATTTGAATAAAAAAAGAGGCTCAAGAAACTGAATGGGATAAATCAAGCTTGTCTGTGTAATATATATTGATAACATAAGTATGAGGGTAAATGTCAGATTAGTTTGTGTTTAAAGTAACTAGCCACATCTCAGTCACTGTGCCCCATGTGAAGATATTTTGTTCTCTGTTTTTAACATTTATGAGATGCTCAGAATATTTTTGATTTTGAAGCCTGTAAGTTTCTATTTCTGTGCTCTCTCCGCATTGGACTGTGCAATGGTATTCTCTTAAAAGCTCACCAATGATATGAAAACAGCCGAGAAACTGAGCAGTAATATGAAAACCAACAATGGTGTTGCATTCCTGGTTAGATGGGTTTTGTAAGAGTCACGGGAAGCCTGGCTCCCAGGAGATGCTTTCTTACCGAAGTGAGCCTCTCTCTGCTCTCAAAGGCACAAACTGCCTTTGTGTGGCACTTTGTGGCCTTTTGTACCCACTGCTCTCAGATGCATCTTCTGGGGCACTGGGTGCCTCTTCTTTGGGCACTCTGGCTCTTTGGAGGGGTTTGTGTTTTCACTAGTCTTTGATACAAGTATTGCTGCTGCTGCTGCTGCAAACCCCCAGCTGTGATGTCGAAGGCCCCTTTGTGCCTGGAGCTAACGGTGCATGAAAAGAGCGCTTGCCAGCTCTCTTGCTTGACCTTCATCTCAAACAGCACTGGAGTGGAGGTACCGGTGTTATCTATCACAAATCTCAAAGTGTATTAAATTCAAAATAGGCTAGGGTTCTAAACAATCACAAAAAAAAAAAAAAAAAAGAAATTTCTGTGCAGAGCAGAGTTGATTTGGTGACTATGCCTTAAGGAAAAGACAGACTGTGAAAGGCTTTTACCAAATTAGTTGAGTCTCCATTTTTCTTCATTTAATCCCACAATTACAGCTCTCATTCAAGATGTCGGATGTGGGAGAAAATGTATTGTATGCATGATTTATGGCAGCTTTAGGAAAATGTGTGTTAATTGGGGGATTTTCTTCTTAATACATTTAGTAGCTACAGATGTCAGTCTTGTATGTGTACAAAGATGTAATACCCTATCCTGTCAAGCTGAGATGCAGTACATAGGACACAAGTTGCAGGTTGGACTATGTCTGAGGAACTACACAGAAAAAGCTTAAAAAGCCCAAGTTTGTGGTGGTGTGGCTGTGTGGAGTCACTGGCTCTTGTGTGGTGTAGCTCCACAGCTATATTCAGTAACTGAAACCAGTCCCTTAGTCCCAGTGTGCGAGACTTTCATTATGTTCTTTTATGATCTTCCTGTTTGCATTAGCTCCAGTAGTGTGATGCTGAAGTTCAATAAAGGGTGAAAAAACACGCTTCAATTTCTTGTTTCATGCCCCTTCCTTCCCTGGCCCAAAATGACAAAATTGCCTCCCCTTCCTTGACTCCCCCAAAAAGGAAAAAAAAAAAATCCAAAGGCCAAACCTGGGACTTGTTAACTCTGAAACATTTGCCAGATGTTTCAAATTAACATATTTTCCTCCCTCTTTCTCCTGTATGTGTTTGTACATCTCTGTGTGTGTGCAAACACATACGAAATGACTTCTGAAAAATTCTGTTGGCACTCTGCACAGCTGCTATGGGCTGGGGGAGTCATGGTCCCAGGTTTGGGTGGTATGTAGGAACACCAAGAGCTCATACAGGTAGAATGTAAACTCTGAACTTTTAAAAAAAAAAAAAAATTCTACCAGTGAAATAATTATCTAGAGGCATCTGTAGGGAAAAAAAGGAGCTTTTCCTGCTATATTTTATTTTGTTCATCTAACAAGTAGAAGCTATGCTGGAAATTTTTTTTGTGAGCATGAGTTGAGTCTGCAGTCATGGGTCTTGTCAAAGTGGCTCTGATGGCCATCTGTCCTTGGTGTGCCAAACATGGGGCTCCAAATTCGGTGTCTCCTGGGGTAGCTTCTCTGCTCCTGACATGTCCTGAGGGTGCACAGCCTGCACATCCCTGACCAGACCATGGCATGGGGCAAGGGGCCAGTGCAGCCCATGGAAATCTGGCTGTGAACACTATGGCAACAGAAACCCTGTGCTCAGGTGGGTCTCTTTGGTGATGGCTTGGTACTGGACCAGCCTTTTTCCTCTGGTAGAGTGTGTGCACAAGTTGCTGTCTGCTCTGGAGTAACTGCTCGTTCCTGGTAAAATCTGCCAAGGCAAAACGCTTTGCAAGAATCCAAACCATGGTGAAGTTGCACTGAGGAATTTATTCCTGTACTTCAATAGAAATAGTTTATTTTTTTAATAACAACAACTTAAAGGCTGTACATAATAACTTAGAGGACAAAAAAAAACCATAGAAGAGGCAGGGGCTGCCCTTGCGCCAGGGTGAATAATCTAAATATCCACCAGTACTGTTTAACAATGGGCATATAGCAAATTTCCTTCCTCTTCAGGTTTTGTAAACATCTTTTCCTTAATGTAAAAGGAAGAATAAAAGCTTTTCCTTTCCTCTCTTAATCCAAGGACTTAGTTTGTTGTTAAATAGCTGGTCAGGCATGTTTTGCTGCCTAAGAGGCAGAGACGTTTTCTGTTCCAGAGGAACAATGTATCTGAGTACTTCATTCCCCTGCTTCACGCCCCCCACTCCCCTGCCCCTAAGTAGCACAAGCAGCCCTTGCAGTCTCTCTGTCGTACTCCAAAAGTGTCACTGGGGGTGGACAGGGCCAGGCTGCTGGGGACCAGGCCAGTGCCCACCTCTGCTCTGCAAAAGGGGCTCTGGCTTCTTCAAGGCCAAGACAAAAATAAAGTTCAGTACTCACAAAACAAAGGTCTGGTCAGACAATGCTGCATTTCTGTTGCAATACATCACAAGGGTATTATCTTGAGGAGCAACAAGGGACATTTTAAAGAAGTAAAAAGTCTTACTAAATATATAGAGAATTTAAGGCATTTTAAAGACCTATGAAAGCATTTTATATGGGAGTTGCTGGGGAGTTTCTCATTAGCCTGACTGTGAGGCCCCAGGGAATCTTGGCTGAATTGTCTGGGGCAAACAGAGCAGATTCTGTCTTCTCCTCAGGAGCCTGCAGACCTAAAAGCCTAATTTTTTTGTGTCTGCTTTTGAGGTAGCTGAAGGTATCTTGTTTTTTTCCTGCAGCTACATGTTACAGTACTGATCAAGAAAGAGTTTAGGAAATAGGGAATTGTGGACCTTGTGTGGGGACAAATGGCACTGGGTAGGTCTCTGTGCACAAGTGTTTGCAGAGCGTGGGGGTTCTCTGCAGTGTTTGCAACAGGAAAGGCCTCTCAGTGCCCAACCATCCATTAGCACATAA
The DNA here is from genome assembly GCA_018697195.1 of Certhia americana. Lineage (NCBI taxonomy): Eukaryota > Metazoa > Chordata > Aves > Passeriformes > Certhiidae > Certhia > Certhia americana. The sequence continues at coordinate 8,216,325 of CM031867.1, read as the reverse complement.
CATTAGTGTAATTCAATTATAACATTCCAGAAATCATAAAAATAAATTACAGGTTGGTATTCCCTGCTTTCCCCATTAGCTCCAAATTTCCTGTCCCTGCCACCGAGCTCGCAGCAGCAGCTGGGCACATGTGTGAGGGACATGTTAACACAGCACAGCATGGGGAAAAAAACCAAAACACAACATTTTAGAACACAGATATTTGATGTTTTTCTGTTAGGATTTCTCCCCCGTGCTCTTTTTATGCAGTATACTACTTTAGATTTTTAATTGCCTTCTGCAATTTCTTTTAAAATTTTCCTCCTTTTAGGGAAAGAAAAGGGGAAGCAGCAGCTTTTCAGAAATGAACCACAAAATAAAGGAAAACCACTCTGTGGTCACTCCTTTTCCTCTCTCTTACGCTTTGCATGGTATCTCCCAGCTATGTAAATCAAAATTTTCACTTGGTATCTCTAGAGGAGCAACATCTTGACACAATTTGGAGACTTATTTTTTCTGCAGGGCTACCAGAGCCCATGCTGGGGTGTTTTTAATGCTGTCTCTGCTGCTCGGGTCTCGCTTTGCCTGTTCCCTCTTGGCTGTTCCCTCTGTTCTCCTCTTTCAGTCTTCTGATCCTGGTGCTGCATTGTCTGTTCCCAGTGCTGAGGGTTTCTGTTCTCTTCTGTTCTGTAGAGTTGGGTTTAATTTTGGCTTCTTAGGAATGCTGGGGTCTCATGAAGCACACGGAGACTCGCTGCTGCAAGTACTCTTACCTTAACTTTTCCCCATTTTCTGTTTATTGAGATAAGTAACAGAAAATGTGTTCTCCTGCCTTTCCCCTTGGAGAGGCCTGTTTTGGCTACACAGCTGCTTGTCCCCTCAGCTTTCCTCCAGCACCCTGGGCTTGCATGGTCCCCTGCCTGGTGCCCAAGACCAAGAGCACCACCCTCACAGGGCCCCATCCCTTGTGGTGTCCCAGCACCCAGAGCTGTCCCTGCCCTCTGCCTGTGGGCATGGGCTGTCAGGAGCATTTGGGGAGTTCAGGTGAGGGACACTCCACAGACACCAAATTCCTTTTCTCTGCTCCTACATGCATTGGATTTTGCCTCATGTAACTTCTAAATGCAAAATGCAGAAAAACACAACATGAAATTCTGGCATCGCTGCTGCAGAGCACTGGAAAAGTCAGTCACAATTCAGAGAGCATTAGAAACCTGTTCTTTTGCAAGTATTCTGAAATTACCTGTCCTGAGTGCCTTCACAAACTCAAATATCTTCTAGAAGCTTGATTTCATTAGTAAATCAGTATGGGAAGATTCTGATTGCATTGGGTAAGGATTTCCAAACCAATAAATCTTTGAATTTAGCAAAGAACTTAAAGACTTTGGTAGCCTTTTTTAGTTGAATATTTTTTCAGTATACTGTGAGATCTCAGCTGTTTGGCTTTCTTGTGTTGGTTTTAAAAATGGCATTCTTGTCCTTGCATTGACCTGTGGGATGCAGCCCAGTCAGTATAGTCTGAGGTTCTCAAAATTTTAAACATCTGCTCTGGAAGCATCCAGAACCCAGAAAAATGCAAACAAGAAATAAAGCTTGGAATGTTTGCAGCTCAGGTTACTGCATTCCCCACTTATTGTAAGTTGAAATTTTATTTTCCTTGGTAATGTGTGGGGTTTTACAATATCACATTGTAATGTGTTCTTTTAGAAGAGAAAAAAAGAAGTTCTTGTTTCCTAATTATAAAATCTCTCTTTTAGCATTAATATTTTACAGATAAGTATTAATTTACATATATTTTAATTTATATTTAAAGAAAACACTTTTGATAGTGTTTTATCAAATGGAAGATGAAGTAATAGAAAGTACCTGATACTCAGATAATGTGGTGGATGAACATCCTAGACAGCTGTAAGATTTTTGTAGCTGGATAATACAAAAAGAAACAGTACAAGTAATTATAAACCCTTCCCAGATTGCTTTGTTTGTGGGAGTCACAGCACAACTCTGTTTCTGCAGACATCAGGGCTCCCAGCGAGCAAGCCTCTGCTCCCAGCACTGCCAGGCTCCTGGGCAGTGGGATGTGCGGCTGCAAGAGGAAGCTGCTGGCTGGAGTGACAGGGACATTCCTGGGGCTCCCTGGAGCCCAGGAGACATCCTGCAGCTGTACACCTCCAGGGAAGGAGAAGGACAGAAATGGGATTTGTTGATGCGTGCGGTGCAGCGCGGCCCCGACACGCGCGCGTGCCATGGAAACAGCCGCCCCGCCAAGCTGCCGAGGCTCTGCGCTGGAGCAGCACCACAGGTGTTCCCCTCTTGTTTGGGGAGGGAATCTCCGGCAAGAAGGAGCGATCTTCAGATGTGAACACAGCATGGGTGTCAGTATTTAAATTAGAAGCACACACCTGTGTATTACGGCGTTTCCTAGAAAATACTTACTATTAAAAATGTTAATTGGGAAAATTATAGCGATAGCACAGAGGAGGAGAATTAATTTCCATGGTACAAGAGGCGAGGAAAGAAAAGCTCATTTCAAAGTGAGCTGTCGAGTTCTCCTCCTACCCCATCAACCACCCCTTCCCAGGCTTCTTAAAGACAATGTACACTGGAAAGCTGGTCTGCTTAAAGGAAGCTGGGCAAGTGTAGTGCATTGCAGCATGTCATTGGTGTCCACCTTCCCAGTGCCTAAAGCCAGTCCTCCTAATTGCTACAGGCTACATATGTAATAGGGAGGATTTCGGTAGGGTCACAGCCCCTCCTGGCCATGTGGACAAGGCCCCAAGGACTGGTGTGTACTGGGATGCCAGCAGTGTATCAGGACTGGTAACGGGCAGCAAAGTTTCAGTCAAGTCTAGGAATATCTCTGGAGTCATCAGTATAACCTCATCTGAAGTCCTGTGAGCTTGGTGTATGTGCTGGTGTGGGGCTGCTGTAGACTTGGGGACGTTCCCATAGAGTCTTCTGGCAGCAGCATCCTCCAGAGACACAAACATGCCATCAGCATGAATGGTTGCATACTGATATTCTGGGGTGGGCCTAGCCAACCTCCCCAGGGTTGCATCCCTGTCCCGCCAGCATTTTTCACCCTGTGACAAATGTGCTTTTTATTTGAAGGTGTGCCTGTTGGCACTTTATCTGCTGGGAGATTGTAACATTGTTTTATTTCTTAGCACTGACTGAAAGAAGTCAATCACTTTCACGGGTGGACCATCAGGAGCAGCCTTCCTGGCTCTCCTGGGCCTGCTTGGTCTCCCCCAGGCACAAAAATCCTGGTGAAGGATCTGCCGTTGAGCTTGAGTGAATGCTGGAGAACAGGAAGGCACCTTCCCATCTTCTTCCCTTCCTGTGTTTCTTTCAGTGGTGCCACCTTGCTCTCCCTTGCTGCCCAAGGAAAGGGCTGTGATTAGCTAAACATTTTTTGTGTTTTTAAATAGAAGTTATACCAGCTGTTTACAATAGCTTTCAGGGACACAACTAGGGGTAATGGGCTAAGGTAAAGCAAAGGAGATGCTAGGCTGAATATCAGGAAACATTTCCAGGTGCTGGGATCTAATAGCCTGGTATTATCTTCCATTCCTTTGGTAATTTACAAACTAGACTGGACGAAGTACTTGAAAATACACTGTAGGAATGGTCTTACATTAGCAGAGGGATGGATAAGATCACCTGATAAATCCTTTTCATCTCTAATTGATCCAATTTTGCTGCACTCTGGATTTGCTAATCTGCAGATTTGAGCAGACAGAATGGTTAGGCAAATTGTGCTTTCTAGAGCTTATTTCAGTAAATATTTTTATGTAAGATCTCAAAGCACTTTGCAAATGCTAATTAAGCCTCCCAACCTAGCAGGAAGTCTTCCTTGTGCCACATATCAACACCACTTTGCATTATGCAGTGTGCCCTGTGCTGCAGGTTGACCTTCCCCAAAGGGCTCTGGCTTTGGGACTGATGGGCACTTGCCAGCCCATCCTGCTTTGAGTCATTTCTGCAGGTCAGTGGCTTTGCTTTTCCAAATCTGCCTTGTCTGGCTGGTAGGAGTGGGGGAAGCTGAAACCATGCTGCCGTAGGAAGTGCTTGCAGTGGGTTTTACCTTTGTGAAAGCAGACAGCTGGAGAGTTGAACAAAAGTCTCCTGGTGAACAATTTCTTTGGTTTTCACAGAAACTTGTTCTCCTTTGACTGGTTTATACTTTGCAGTTGTAACTGGTAGCTCAAAGCTCCCAGCCTGAATAAATGTAGAACAAGAATAGTAGAATATATTATTTGGCCTGTTGCTTAAACAAGAAAAATCAATAAAATATAATGCCACAGTGGTGAATCCCCAGTAATCATTCTTAAGAAAAAAACAAATTGTGGCAGTCATGAGAATGGGGTTTTATAAACAAGGTTGTAAAAGAAGAAAAATAAATGGACTGAACGAGCTGCACTGCTTTGTGTTCTGCGCTGAGTAAGAACATTGATGTGAAACTCTGCAGTGAAAAGATGCGTGAAATTTATGATGCTTTGCCCAAAAAGTCTTTGCTTGTTCAGTACAGGAAACTAGAATAATTTGGGTTGGAAGGGACCTCTAGTGGGTCTTGCTCAACATTGACCTGACTTGTAGAAGTTTTGTAGCCTTTACTACCGTGTTTTTCGTTATATTGTCTTAAGCTGTTTAGCTTATCATGGACCAAGAGTCCAAGTATTGTTACTGTAGTATAAAAATGTGTAGCAAACAAAAATTAAGGCCCTAATAGAAGATACGTTTGCATTTCTATCATTTAATGTCTAAAGTAGCCTTTTTCCAGTCTCACTATAAGGAATAATGATGTCATTGTCAAAATAAACCAAGCTCATCTCATAACCTTGTATTTGTTGTGTATAAATTCAAATGAGAAAATTGTTAAATGGGACCATTTATAATGAGATCTGAGATACCCTATAGCTCTCACTTGGAGATGAGTGACCTTTGTCTTCTTTGGGGCTGAGTAAAAGTGCGATGAAGATTTAATAGCTGTGTGCAGAGACCTGGCAGTAGACTGGGGTGTGTGTGGAAGAGGTGCTCAATGTGTCTTGCTCTACATATTTTTGAATTCCTTGCACTTGGGGCTGGAGTGCTGCCTGTTGGTGTGTGCCACTACCCGTGCTTCCTTTCTCCCTTGGATAACTTTGATGTTTGTTAGTAGAAATTATTAGACAAGGAGAAAGGAAAGAACCCACACACTTTGCTTGGAAGCAGTGTGTGTTGCATAAAGTTCTGACAAGATCAAGCCTCTAATTAAATTATCTGGCACGTGGGCAATTCTGTTCTGAGATCTGCTGAGCAAATGTGTAGCCATTAGCTCATACAGCCACCAAATCAGAAGTACCAAAGAGACAATTTACATAGGGCCACAGCGTGTTTTAAAAAATTCTGGTGAGTTGTGAAGCCTGTAATGTTAATTGCCAGTTAGCACATTGTAATTGCTGTAATTATTTGCAAGTAAAATGATGTAAGGGACTTAACATTGTACTTTTCTTTAACACTTCACATGTTGGTGATCCACTAAATCTCCCACTTAAGAGTTTTGCTGGTTATTCTAAGAGCCTGACAGCCGCTTGCTGAGGTCTGATCTCATACACAAGCCTGCCATTCTGCCTGTTGGCTTTTATACTGAGCCCTGGCTCTCTGAAGTTTATATTAAAAAAAAAAGCAATAAAATAATAAATGCAAATGTCTGCTGCTGACCAGTGAGAGCATAGCCAGCCCTGCAGCCGGCCGTGCTGGAGCCCAGCTGGGAGAGAGCCCTCAGCACAAATTGCCAAGTCTATTGCCTCCCACCGCCATGCCGCGGAAGTGGGCCAAAAGCTCCTCCGTATGGGATTAAAGGGATGTGTAATAGATTAAAGATCAAAAATGTTAATTAAGAAATGGTCTTTTCTAATAAGATGCCTTCAAGGGCATGGTACCAAAAATGAGGCAATATCTCATTTTGGCAACAGCTCAGGGTTGTAATGAAGCTGGAGCGGGGGGGTAAGGGGAGAAAGAAGGGACGCCTCCTGTTCAAGGCAACTCCTTCAGAAGGGGTAAATCAATTAGCAGTAAAAATGTAAACATGTGAGTCAGAATGAGATTACTCTGAATGCTGCTGAACGGCAAGGATTTAGAGGTACATGTTTTAGCTTGGCCTTTCCTTGAGGATAAGTTGGTAGTTTGTGACAGATAAACAAGGACACCTTCAGCTTACTGGTATTTAAACATCAGCCTGGTAATTTGGCTGAAAATAACTAGTCATTTTGAAGGCTTTGATGCATTTGCAGTGAATCTGTTCAATATATTTTAGTGATGTAATCATCTAGATATGGAAAATTCACCATCTTTGTTGCTGGGTTGAAATTTGTAGGTGTCATGTTTGGGTAAAGACTTACTTCTCCTCAGAAAAGGGGAACCACCACTCTGCGCTCTCCTGTTTCAGGCTCCTGCAGCAGAGGAAGTTTATGTTTTACAAATAAACTGATATGCCAGTGTTATGTATATGTTTCAAACATGAAAGGTGCCTTTAAGAGCTGCGAAATATTGCATCATTATGACTAAAGAAAACATGCTTTTCCTTAAACTTGAGTGTCCTAGTGACAGTTTCTTAGTAAACTCATCAAAGCTCCAAAAGGAAAACTCAAATGTTTAACAGTGTTTTTTCCTTGTGGTAGAATGATGGGATTACACATGTCACTTCATCCCACAGTTGTCCCTCCAAGTGCCTGTGCTGCAAGCTGCAGCATTTCCAAGGGAAGTTATTTGCTGGCATAAAATGGTGGGACCGTGTCAGCAAATTTCTTCCCTATTGGTTGGAAGTTTTTGCTTGGATAAAGAAAACCCCTGTCATGGTGAGAGGATCTCCACATAGTCTGTGTATATGTGTTTTAAGGCTCTGACTGTTGTTTGACCCAAAGCTAGAGAGAATTTTCAATTTGAGAGCAATATGGTCAGAAGGTATTTGCTGGCCATGTCCCTCTGTGTGCGTAGTGAGCTGGGGCCGCCTGAAACACCTTGGCAGAAAAAGTCCTCTGAGAAGGGTTTGAAATGTGCATTTGTTTCTCTATCTGTGTATATTTTATTTTAATCTATTGTGTTCTCCTTGAGAGGAGGAGTGATGGTTTTCCCCTGAGAGGCTTTTTGGACCCCTTGAGCTGGGCATGGTGTAGACTTGTGCTTATTGGTATTATTTAGCATGGATAGGGGCTATAGTTGACTTAAATGACATTAAATTCCTGTGCCCCAATTTTGTCAGATGAGTAAATACAAATGGACATAGTGGTTGTTTCCATTTCAGAAAGCAAATCAGAGAAATATTTCTTTCTTATTCAAATAAGATGTTTTTGTAGTTTGTTACCGTATCGTTTTGACAGACTGATTAGTTCCATCTTGATTTCACTTACGGTTTTTGTTAAAGGAAATGTGTAACTTGGACTTGAATTAGCATTCTCCCAAGAATGGCTATGTCAAGCCATTCCTGCTGACACATCAAGGAGATGCAACTGTAGCAACATAAAGATCAGTGCCTTTTCCTGACTATGAATTTTGTTTAATAGTCTATAGCGTCATTTTGAATTGAAGTTATCCTCTACATAGCTTTGACAATATTAAAGAAGATATCTACAGTTTGTCCTTCTTTCTGTAACAGAAGGAAAGATTTCAATTTTGCACTGTTCATTTAATCAAATATTTGCAGAAAAATGGTCAGTTCGTAATGCTGTCATTACTTTTTACAGAATGTATGTCCATTTTTGAAACTGAGAAAAAGTGGGCTTAAACCTTGATAGCAATTCATATCAGACTCTCTGCAATTAGCACAGAAGTCCAGAAGCCCATTTATTCTGCTGAATGAATGAGAAATGTTCTGTGTAAAAAAGCATTTGGCTTCTCTTCCTTGTTCATATTAAAGAAAATAGGTTTATTGCCAAATTTCCACAGTAACGTCCAAGAAGCATAAAGAAAATCAACAGGGCTTGTGAGGTATAACTGAGAGCAGCATTTGGTCTATAATCATATGAAAGAAAGGTTGTGTACTTTTTCTGATTAAGGTGAATTTCAGGCAGAAATCTTGCACAAATTTGTAATGGTCAGATTGGTGAAATAACTTCCAGACGCGATGTTTGCGAAATCCACATTTTTTTTTTCCATTTTTTGTCTTAATGTACTGTGTGTGCAAACAGCCAGGGTGATGAAGACATGAGGGGTATCACTTCTGCAAATGTTCTTTGAATCTCAGGGTTTGTGCTGTGATGAAAAAGCATAGGTGCTTCTGTATAACAGAACTAAATTACATTTCATTTTTTGCCTGTAAGTCCAAGAAGTGGTGCTGAGTGTTCATGATGGGGTGTGTGTGATATTAAGTCAGAATTGGCATTGCACTTCCTCCAGAACTGTTTTTTAAAACTGGAGACATTTTAGTGGGCTTTTTTATGTAAAGAGGTTGTAAGCCTGTTGTATTTTTAATGTCTTTCTGAGCTGCTAACAACTCAGAAAAGCTACACCACAGGCACTGGAAGAGCAGCAGAGCCATCAGTGAACTATTAAATAAGAAAAGACATCCTAAGAGTTATGTGATTTTTAGCTTGGGCATTTAATGAAATAATTTAAAACCGTATCTGGTTAATGAACTCTGCGGCCAGAAGGCATAACTGGCCAAGGATGTAGGGAGTGGAAGAGGTTTAAAAACAGACTCCTGGCTGTGATGGCTGTAAGAGCAGTGGAAGTGTCCAAAGCAAATCCCTAACCCCTTTTTCTGCACCCACTACAGGCTGTTGAAAAACCCATGGAGTAGGATGAAGTTGTCAACTGTGCCTCTTCCTGCCAGTCAGCAACTAAAACACAAATTCCATAATGTAAGGAAAAAAGTTGGGACTAGGTTCCTCCCAAAAAGTGCCTTTTAAAAAAAGGATAATTTAGTTACGGTTACTACTTTTTACCTTGGCAAAGTACACAGGGAATGGGGCTGCTAAAGAGCACATCAACTAAATTAGGGTTAATTAGAAGTTCTCCCAGATAGCTGGTGCTTCATCAGCAACAAAGCAGCATGTAAATAAGTCTAATTTCTCTCCAAATAAACTCTTCACAAGCTTAATTACAACAGCAACAATATCTCCCCCTAGCTCCCCCTTTTTCATTAGTGGGAGCGCCTCATTATGAGCAGTATCTGGTGAGGGCTATCATGAACAGACCAGAGCTGCCCCTCTCACAGGTGTCCTTCGAGGCCAGGAAGAAGTGGAGGAACTTTCAGCCTACATGGAAGAGCCCAATTAAGGTAATTTATGAGAAATTTGAGAAGCAGAAAGCACTGATGGAAGAAAAAAACCCAAACCCAACACCGGTATATTCTGGAGAGACTTTGTTAATTACTTAAAGTTTTTCCACTATTTGGATTATTTGCCATCTTAATCTCTTCACATTATTCATTTGCCAGCAAAAATTATGAACTTTATGGTTTATCTGTCCCTTTTTTTCTTTTTTGCCATCCATCCATTTTGCCATAATAGAACCAAGGGCTCTTCCAGTTCCTTGTGCTGTGTACATACTGATGTCTCCAGCTCTGACACTTGGGACCTGCTGAATGAGAGAAGGGGCTGAGGGAGACCCAACTTTAAACTCATTTTAGCTTTAAGTCTTTTAAGTGCTTTTTCACACTTAGGGCTAGAAGAAAAAATACAGGAAGATCTTAGGGAAAAAAGTATTGTTATTGCAAAAAGGATCACCGCACTGGAGGACTAGTGCAGTTCACTGCTTATTCCAGGGATAAGTGTCTGAAAACCTTTATCCAGAAATTAGTTATCACAGGGAAAGTGCAAACCTGGGTGCCAGTTTCAGCTGGGTGCAGAAGTGCTCTACTGAGGGCTCATTCAAAGGGATTAACTTATTTCATTTGGTGCTTGATACATTGTCCTCTGTGATTTTAATTTTTTTTTTTATATCTAATACTGTTGAAACCAGTGAATTCCTTATTACACAGTGTCACGTTTCAGCCGATCCTAAATTAATAAATGAGCAGCAGCAGAATAGCATGCAGCACAATTCTAACAGCATGAGCTGCACAGAAGTATATTTCACTTAGCTCCAATTTAAATACTCTGCTTTGCTCGATTTAATTATGTGAAATTACTGAATTAATGGCTTTGTCAAGTGAAACGTGTAGGACTTCAGAGTTCGGTATTAAGGAAAGAAATTAGAAAGGAAATCTGAGGTTAATTTTTGCATGTGGGCTTGTTTTAAACACAAACTGAAATTTAACTGAGCCCACAGCCCCAAATCCTCGTTTTAAGCCCTGGGAAGAGAGAAAGAGCAGGAAGTGGCAGGAAACTTCCTGATCCATCCCTTGTTGGCTTGTGGTGATCTCCTGGGTGTATCTGCTGGGCAGGTTTGGTGTGTGTTTGTGCAGCAGGAGCGGGCCAGGGGCACATGTGAGGGAAGACTGCAAAATCCGATGGTTTTCTAATAACTTGGCCACCTGTTAAATACCCTTTCCTGTGCTGCATGGTATGATTTTCTTATCTCTTCTCTGGTTGAGAATCTTGTTATAACAGTTGCTTTTTTTCACGGTCATTAACTGAATTCTTTTGCTGTGGTTTGAATCCCTGCACCAAGACACGGTGCCCAGCCTGGTGCTCGCTTGTGCAGAGATGCACAACGAGACTTGAGGGTAACATTTCTGAAAGCTTGCAAACCCCGCTCGTCTGATGCCATTTGGACACATAGGTGCCTAACTCTCATTAATTTCCAATTTCATGGGTTTTTACTACAGTCTGTTGCCACTTGTGAGAATTAGCCCCCTAAATCACTTGGCCTACCTACAGATGTTCCTCCCAGCCATAGCTGGAGCAGTGTAAAGGTACTGTTTTCCCAGTTTCTGCTCTCTGTGCTGGCTTGGAAGTACTCCCCTTGGGCAGCAGTGTGAGCCTCTGCCAGCAGTAACTGGTTGCAGAGAGACTTGAGCATGTGTTTGGGAAAATGTGGCTTTTTCCTCAGGTGCATTTGAAACACCTTTTTTTTTTTTTTTTTTTCCCAGAGCAAGCCAGATTTGTAGAGAGAAAGTCAGTGAAGGCTTTTTCCTTCAAGCATCATGTGGGGTATTTGATCAGGCCATAAAATCCACAACTGAGTTGTGGTCCAGACTCAACCCTCTGTACCCTGGATAAAACCAGGAGTTTTACCCGAGAAGCTAACCCCAGAAACGTGGCCCCACTGAAGCCTCTCAGGTCTTTAATCACGGTTTTGAAGACTTCCAGGCACAGTTATCACAGAAGTGGGTCCCTTCTGTGCTCCTTCAGCCACACATTTGTCATTCCCGATGGGAAATGATCCAGGCAGGTTCTGAGCAAACCAAGACCCATGAGAAGGTCAGTGAAATAATTATTGCTTTCTCTAATTTGCCTGAATTTTTCTTCCTACCCCAATGCATTTTTTGCTCTTGTTCCACTTTTTCCCTCTGTATTGATTTGCCCCCTTGGTTCCTGATAGTTTGCAGAGGGTTCTCTTACTCTCTCAGTCCTAATGTTCTCGGGGTTTTTATAGGTATAAAAGGAGGGATATAAATGCTAAATATAGGACCCTAGATTGTTTTGTGAAAGGCTTTCCTTTTCAGCAAAACTTTTAAAGAAATCCTTATTTCAAGCATGGGAAAAGTGCATTTTGAAAGGAAATATATTCAGGGGCCTAAGAGGGTATTTTTGTATGGACTTCTTGCTCTGCTTGCATCTTGCTCCTGTGAGCATACACTGAGGGCTGTACACTGAAGACATGAATTCCCAAGGACCAGGACTTCCTGCAGAAAGAACAATTCAAAGTCCTGGACCTTATGTAGGAACAATAAAGGAATCTACATTTTGAGTTAGGTGACGGGACATCAAAATACATAGTGGCATTTAATGCTTATGGTAAATTACATCATCTGTAAGTTTTCTCTCTTTGAAAATCAACAGGTTTATTTTAATAAAGAGTTCCAGCAGCTGCTATTTTGAGTAGAACCAGTCAATACCTTATTTTTGCATTTGATATGCAGCTGCAATAACAAGCCACATGTGAATTTTATTAAGCCTTCTGAATATTCTGTCTGTTCAGGGAGCTATAGATTTAAGTTTTGCAGATATCTGGCTTTACCTTGAAGTAAAAAACCCACCAAACAACCAAAAAGGCACAAAAAGAAAAAACAAAAAAAGAAAATAGTTCACACCATTTCCTCAAAGAAAGGAAAGGGTTTGTCATGCCTATGGATTAAAATGTGATTAAGAAGTCCCATGTTAGCTGTGAGTGGAATTCCACAGAACTGCTGGAAACAGAACACTTTTCTTCAACAAGGACTTGAAAAACAATAAGTTGAGGTTTTATTAAAATATTCATATACCTAAATAAATTTTAAGTGCCATTTTTCTTCTGAAAAGTTACATGCATTTATTAGAGTATGGTGGTCAATATTATTTAGCAGTTGTATGTGAACGAGTGAAAAGCATATTTTTTGAAGAAGTGCACTTCTCTTTGAAGTTAATACTTGCTGCATTCTAATTCATTTGTGCATACAAATGAACTTTATCTAAAATGCATGTATCTAAAATGGATTTTAGATCTGGTGTGATTTGAACCTCTTTATTGGAACAGAAGGTGGCAGTTACTCCCATTCAGATGCACCTTTGGAATCTGGAAGTGGACAGCAGCATCTTTTTTCAGAGGCAGATAATGTGTTGCATGGCAATCACACATCTTGAGTGAGTGGATAGTCTGCAGATGACTGTCGAGCAGTTTGGGTACAGACACATTTTCTGATTTGGATGCCACAGAGATGCACAAAGCAGATCTACAGGACAGAGCCTGTCCTTTCCAGGGAGGAGGCCCCGGTGTAAAAGGGAGTGCTGCTCCTTGCAGCCCTGGGGGTGGGGAAGTGTCTGTCCCTGGTCTGGCGAGGGCAGCCTGAGGGTGACCATGGTCAGGAGCTGGGCAGTGTCCCACAGTCAGGAGCTGTTCCAACCAAACGCTTTGGCACACTCTGGGCTGCTCCACTCTCTGCCTTTCGCTTCGTTCCCTAAAATTCACTTACAATGCTTTTTGTGTCGGGAAAGTGTTTACATCCCATATTTATCCTGTTAAACTGGCTGCCAAACATCGAAGAGCTGATAAACACTATGTGCTGTTAACACTATAAAGTACAATCCCACTGCTGCTTGCATGCAAATAAATAATAATAACTCAGCTCTTTGTCCGATTTTCAGCGTGTAAGTGCATTTGTCACATAGCATAGTAACATCTAAATCATTTTAGTAAAAGCCCTAGAAAGGCTGAAACATTACCTGCAGCTATGATTAGGAGGAAATTTTACTGTTTGGTGGTGTTTATATGATTTCCTAATTTGATTTAAAAAAAAAAAAAAACACTTTAAAAATGATGTGATGCTTAATCACTATTGCTGGGTTTTGCTTTTTAAAAACCTTTCACTGAGTTATTTCATCTTCCTAAGGACTGAGGGATTGGCCTGTAGGCTAAAAGTTACTGTGAAATACTCATTAAATCTTTTCTTGCAGCCATTACAGACACAGATATCTTTTTAATGTGCTTGGTCAGTTTTGAGGCCACTATTTTTGTTGCCACCCATAAATCAGTAGCAAGTATTTTTAGTGTCATCAGTGAAAGGTTAATAGAAGTCCATAATTTTCAGATATATCTCTTTCGATTAGCTGCTCAGAAATTTCCTTAAAAAGGGGGTGGAAATTGTTCCACTCCAAAAACTGGAGACTGTGTCCAATTTGTACATAAATTGAAATTGTCTTTCTAATAGACTCTTTGGAAGGTGTGGGGTTGCTTTCAAGGTAATGATTTAAACATAAACTGACCCTTGATGAGGGAGCTAGAGTTTCAGTTTAATGTGTTTCTGCAATTTTCCTTCGCCTTCAGTGCCTTCAAATTCCACACAAATAATTCCTTCATAACAAGTGCCTTTTCAGAAGATGTATGCTGCTGACAGTTAATATAAAATTATTGCCCCTGAATGCATTTTCGTAATTACTTCCCAGAGAACTGTCTTTGTGTTAGAAGACATTTCACACTTTAGTAACATAAGTGTTTGGGGAGAACATGAGTAATAATTACAGGCAGTCTTTCAGTGAAAATAAACCTAAAAAATTATAAAAAAAGCTCATGTTAAAGTTGGTTAGAGACAGTGAGGAATTTATTCATCACATTATGCCTGTCTGTATATTTTCCAAGTTTAATAACCCTTCAGTAACTAAACTTAAAAAAAGCCATAAAGAACAGAGAAACTGCTTTCTAATTTTTAAGCAATAATGAAAAGTGACATGCTTCTAGAGACAGAATAAAGAAACTCAATCTGAATGCTCCTATAGGAGATTTCGGCTATAATGGAAAATGAAATGGCTCACAGTTTGATCAATAAAAAAATTAACAGCATTTATTAAAAGGTTTCTCTACTATGTTGATTAAAGGATACTATGGAAGTCTTGATCCAAGAAAACCAGGGTTGTAGGGTGAGTTTGTGTATTTGAGTGGGATGTGTAAGAATCATTTACTGAGCAAAGCCAATGGGTTTCAGATTACTTGCTGGATGTACACTGTTCCAGAGATCTTGGAGCCAGGACTGGCTGTATAAACACCAGACATCATTCTGGGAGTCACTACACAGCCCAGCAGCAAGGCAGGATTTGCGTGGCAGTCTTGCTTTCACTAGACAAAGTAGGGCAATTATACCATACATACATATCTGTAAATATGTGTATGGTGTATCTCTATAGCAGAGATAACAATGTAGAGATGTAGGATGGCTCAGGTGGAAGCAAGGCACTGCAGGGCAAGAGGTTTATATCTGTTACCCATTTTGTGTGTGATATCTGTGTCTACTACAACAAAGGAAAGTGCAATGAGTTGCCAGTTCTCTGATGCATGTTCCTGCCACTTTCTGTGCCTTTAAACACCAGGGAGGCACTTGAGGTTTTCTTAAACAGCTGCTAATTTGAGAAAATTGCATCCTATCTGAAGGAAGATGGACACTCCCCCTGAGAAGTTTTGGTGTAAGTAAGCAAGGAGAAGGCTGCTGAGAGGCAGCTGTGGGCTGTGCAGGGCTGTCAGCACCAGTTCTGTGAGTGGTGCAGCACCAACAGAAGCAGGCGCAGAGTTGGTGCTTGCACCATTTATTCCTGGGGTGCTTGCAACCCCTTTCTCTAAAAGTGTGTGTACCAGCAGATATAGAAGGAGGTACTGTACCCTACTAAATTAGTTTTTCTTTGCCAAGTTGAAGAATGCTGAGAACTGTCCATTTACTTACAAATTATTGCGACTTAAAATAGACTGGTGTGTAATAAGGCTCTGTTGTGAAATGTTATCCTGTGTGCTTCCTAAAATCTCTGACTTTTGCATATTTTGTTGTTAACACCCTTCACATAAAAGAGTACTACTGGTGTAATCTGTTCTTTATCCCATGGGTTATTATGCAGAGATACCCAGCACTGAACACTCTCCTCTTCCCTTGCCTTTCCAAAAGAAGCTCTTGCAGCCACCGTTGCAGCTTGTTGGTGGAGGCTGCTGTCAGAGCCAGACAAATGACAGCTCACAGAGGCTGCAGCAGCCATAGCCCTAGGAGGGCACGAGGAGGTAACAATATGCAATTTTCATGGTTCGAGGGTAGCCTTATCCTACTGTTCTTCATTACAGTACTGCAGTGAGATCAATTTTATTAAGTTGTAAGTCTTAGGAGGCCAACACCATTAACTACATGCTGGATCAAATAATTTTTTTGGTATTATGGTTGTTTCTTTCCCCTTGTTGAGGGAAGGCAGGATCTGACGTGTGGATCTCTTCAGCCTGAGAGAAGCATTGCACAGCGACTGAGTGTCAGCAGGATTGTGTGCCTGCACTTTGCTTACTTGCCCTGTCATGTAGTCATCCCATGTGATTCACCATTGCATGAGTGTACTGTGGTGTTCCATGCATTATTCCTTTCTGGCTCTTTGTTTTTCAGCAAGGCACTTTTTTTCTTTACCACATGTGGTTTGACACCATGTGAAAGTGGTATGCTGCACTGCATGATGGAGGACCAAACCTGCTTGCCTTTGATGCACATAGTGATAATTTGATGTGTGGAATGAGCTGCCTTTGATACCTCGTCCTGGTCCTAGGGCTGGGATGCAATCCACACCTTCTGACCTGGTTTGCTTAGCCAGAGCAGATTTTTGGCAGCTTTGTGTGGGTTTGGTTGCAGAGGTTACAGCAGCTCACAGGAGGTCCCTGGCCCATTGAGAGGTAGCACACACACATCTATGTTCAAAATGGAAGTGTTTAAAACAGACATTTTTTGAAATGTTGAGGAGTCACAGAGTGGGAGTACCCAGCAAAGGCAGATTTCATCGTACAATGAAGAGCTCAGTTTACGTTTGTTTGTGATTTAATTACTGAAACACTAGTGACTTTTTTGGCATTTGTTCATTCTTTGATCACAAGTACAGAGAACTTTGGACTCTCTTACTATGCTACAGAGCTAAAGACAACACTAAAATGTAACAAACCATATAAAAGTAGAAGCCTCCCCCACACTGATTTGGCATTTGACACTGAGCAAAACATTCACTAACGAACGTTTAGATTAGGCTTTTCCTTTAAGTCATTTGTCTCTTTTGTTCTCACTTCCTAATTATGGATGAAATTTCCTTTCCTTTTGTCTTGCTGGGGTAGCCCTGTGGCTGCGGGGCAGGAAGGCTGCACCCCTGGGTGGGCACTGCAGGGCTCTGCCAAGCCCCCAGAGGCATCAATTTTTTTGCCAGTGCCCATCACTCCTCCAGCAAGTAGCTTTTATTTCTTCAGTGCCATGTACTTCTATCCCTTGTCCTGAATCTCAGGAAAACTTCTAGAAATAACCACAGTCCTTTGTGAGACCTTTGTTTGTTTTTGTTTGGACCAAGGTAGGGAGTGAAGAGATGTTTCTTTCCTGCTCTTCATTTTAGATTTTGCCTGCCAGCTGCCAGACCTGGGCAGTGCATGTCCAGGTGTGTGTAGATGTTTATGTGGTGCTTTGCAGAGTGTAACCTTGTAGCCTTAGCTCTGCGTGGCAAAGTTGCTGAGATAGAAAGTGCTGCCTAGAGCTGCATCAGTGGGTGCCTGGTGCAGAAAAGAAGCAACTCTTCATGGGAGCCCCATAATGTGACTTACTTAAAGCCAGGCATGACCCTGCACTAAATAGCATGTTCCTAAGAGTAGTCCTAGATTTATAATAAATCCCAGCTTCAAAAAGTTCACAGGCTTAAGAAAAATTAAAGAAAAGCACCAGAAAATTTACTGGCACAAAGATAGAAAAGCCTGCCTACCCTGTATTGTGTTGACAGAATAAAAAATTTAAACTGTCCATAATTGATTCCACAGATGAAAAAAATAAGCTGAGGTTGGGTTTTTTTCAGTTTTTCTGGCCCATGTGTTGCAAGGTCTTACCCATTTCCAAGTGTTTCAATGGAAATTGTAGGTAGGTATCAGCATCTTCCCAGTATGGCCCTGGCCTTGCTCTGCCTTCAGTCCTGCCCCACAAGTCAAAGTCCCCAAAGCAGTTTGCTGTGGCTCTCATGGCCGGGCTGTCACTGTGCTCCTGGGTGGACACTGTGCCACGCTAAGCTCCAGGCACAGTCCCAGCCTGCTGGCAGGGCTGTCTGTCCCAGGCTGACTGAAGCAAGGGAAATCTGCTCTTGACCTGAGCAAGGCCCAAGCTGAACATGGTACATGTAATCTGTTTTCAAATATTTGGCTGTAGGAGTGCGTTGTTCCTGTAACAGAGCTGTTTTGAACGCAGCTCTGAAGGCATTTCTACTGAGTGCAACTTTCAAACTGGGCCTTTGGGAATTCACTTTTTCAGATTTGCCAAGTTTGCCACATTCCTTGGACCACCAGGTCAGGCAGAAACACTCCCAGTTCTTGCTATGTCTCCTCTGAAACAGTAACTTTCTAGAGCATAAGCTGGCTTGTATAGAAAAATCCAAGAGTCATTAACAACATTAACTTTAGTGGCAATTAGAATAACATATTCCTGACGGTTGGCCAGATTGTTTAGGTCATAGGATAAAATATTCTTCTTGTGTAAAGCCCTGCAGACCTTCCACTGTGCTGCAGGGGAAAAAAGGGTGGTGGTGGTGGTGGTGGTGGTGGTGGAAAAAAAGAAAAAAAAAAAAACAACACCCCCCCCCACCCCACCCCACCCCAACCCCGTTTCCTGACATTTTGGGTAGTGAGGTATACTTTTAAGACTGACCTCTCAAATTGTATCTTCTCTTACTCATAAAAAAAGATTGTTAGAACCATCATTAGATACAGGGTCACTTAAAAATTACTCATATGACTGAAGTGTTACTCCCTCTTTGGAACTGGTCAGTGATCATCTATCCTGGTGCTACCAGCAGTTCCCTTCTGCTGGCATTTGCCCACAGCCTTGTGCTGAGCACACCACACTGTGTGAGCTGTGTGCCCATGGTGCTGTGCTGTCCTCACAGTGGTGTTTGGTGCACAAATTCCTCCAGGCTGGTAACTGATTATTATGAATTTTTTAAGCAATCTAAATAGAAACTACTTACTATTGAATTAAGCTTGCTAAAATCCAAGGCTTAAAAATGGAATCTAAAAAATTAGCTGTGGCAGTAAATGTATCTGTCTGTGCTTGATGCCACAAGGCAGCCACTGATCTTGGGAGACTACAAAGGTCCTGTTGGCTCTGGCAAGCAAGAAGCCCCTTTGCTTGGTGGTGCACGGACGTGTCCCCTCAGAGCAAGGCCCAGCTCCAAAGCCACCCCTGCTCATGGTACCAGCAGCGCCTTGTCCTCCTGTGGTGACCCAAACCCCTCTGACAGTGTGCTTGCACCCACAGGCGAGGTGCTCCTGCAATTCTTGCCAGCAGGAAAATTGCAGGTTAAATTTGTGAGCTGCTACAGCAGAGCTCTGCAGAAACGAGTTCCTGAGGAATGCTCGTGGCCTGCTGTCCTCATCAGGGAAACTGAGCTCATTGTGGGAGCAGCTGGGCTGCGTTTGAAGCTTTTCCTTGCTGGCTGGACCACCCATTCCCATCACTGCCCTGGGTATTTTGCTCCCCTGGGCAAGGCACAAGTGTCTCCCCAGGGCTACCCGTACCCCACACACCCTGCTGGCAGGCTGTGGTAAAAAGAGTAGAGAAAAAGGTCAAAAACACAAGAAACACCACAGATTTTTCTCAGCAGTGTTTGGTATTCACAAGGCAAGCACAAAGTGTGCAGTTCTCAGCAGAGGAATCTGAAGACCATTTTGTTTGAAGGACAGTAACACCGAGGTGTGGCAGACATGTACAATTCCTTCAACTCGCCAAAACCAGAAAAAAATCCCATTGTAAAGCAGTGTTGCATTTGCTAAATAATTTCTGCAAGCTTCACTCTTGTGTTATTTGACATACAACTCTGTCAAGCAACGATGCTTTTGAGAAGTTGCCTAGAGGATCAGATTTCCCATTCAACAGGGAATTAAAAAATGTTTCTGGAATTTTGCTTTGCAGCGGGGAATCTATTTTCTTATCTCACATTGTACAATTTATTTTTCCTAAAGCAGTGTGCTAAATTATTTGTTATTGTTGGACTCGGTCGAGCAGCTTTATCCCTGGTGTAGTCATGAAGTATTGGAGTAAAACCAAGGATGAATTTGTCACAGTGCACTCACCACATCAGCTGGTCTTTAGGTTAACTCTCAAAAGACAGCATTTCTGCTAAAAATATTAGTGAAGGTCCCTTAAAGCTCCCCAAAATTGCCCAAAAGCTTTCTTCTTCAGGTTGTGGCGAAGTCGGTTCAGAAATGCTTCCCCCAGGCCTTTGTCAGCAGGCAGCATGGACGCAGGTGCCAATTCTTTAGGTTACATTTATATACTTGGACTATTTTTATAGGTTTCTGTCATAAAACTGGAGAGTTGACATTCTGATTTATTAACTATCAAGTCTGCAGGACATAGGCTTTAAAAAGATTGAATGTTTGTGATTGCAGTCTGGAATGAGACACTGTATAAAGGTGTGCCAAGTAAATATGACAAAATGTAAGTGATAATTTGAACATATACATTAAATGATGTGTGAAATAAAGCAAAGCTATCATAGGTCTAAAAGTGACTTATTATTTGATGAAGTAGTAATATAAGAGAACGAAAATTGTGGGTTTTTTTCATTACAGGACATTTTTATTTAAGGAAGAGTCTATAAAGCGTGAGGTTCAGCTAGTGGCATTTCATTGAATAAACATAGTATAGATGATGAATTACAATATAGAGTGCTTAGTGAGTGATACTTTTTATAACTAAATCCTTAAATTCATTACTGCTGTGTAAGTGGCATATCTGATTTGTTAAGATGAATATTATATCTTGCCCTTAATGGAAATTTTGTAGTAGAAAGGTATGTATAATGTAGCAGTAAAAGAATCTGAAAATGTGCAGATCAGTTAACTGCTAAGAGGGAGGCTGTGGCACACCAACGCAGGCACTGATTTTTAATATTTCCACTGCAATTGGAAGGGTACGTTGTGTTACGAGTGCTCCATGGAAAGCTGCAGAGTGTTTTACACCAGTTGATTTATGTTACCATGTGCAGAGCAGAAGATGGTTTGAAATGTGCTCTGGCTGGATAGTGGTAGCAGAGCTCTAGTAATGTGGGTGTCTGAATTGCAGTGCTTGTTGTAACCAGTTTTCGTCTTTAATAAATTTTATTTTCAGCTTTGCTTCATGTTCTCAGCATTGGTTGTCCTTAATCTTTTTGGCGCTGATCTGATTTTAGAAACAATTCATCTCTCTGTTTGCTGGTCCTTCCTTAATGGTTTAAAACCCAAATGCATCCCAAACCAGCAAGGTGGCATCTCCCTCCTACCTGGCTGAGAGCAGCTCCTGGGCTTTTGGGGTCAGCCTGTGTGCAAGGATCTCTTCTGCTGGCAGAATCTGTGGTTCTGTTTCACTTTCTGAATGACTTCCCAGGGTGTATTAAGAGCATGAGTGCTTGTGGAGGCAGGTGAAATAGTTCAGGTGTAGCACCCAGAGCTCTATCACCTCTGTTGGGGAACTTGCGTGCATAAGAGGCGGAGTCAGCTCTGTTTCAGCTGGTCACCAAAGCCTGGCCACCATGGCTAGTCTGCCTTCTTATGGATGCTTTCCTTGCTGAGAGGGCAGCAGGGACTTAGATGGGAATTTTGAGCTCTGTGGCCTCTCCAGAGAGCCCAAGCAAGGGTTGTCTGCAGTGCTGCATGAACTGGCTTCAGGCACATCAGGGTGTTGTCTGTGGCCAAGGGGGTATCCTGGAGGCAGGAGGATGTGGCTGCAAGCTTATGCCTCAAAAAGGCCACTGAGGGTGTCCTGGGGAGAGTGAGCAGCTCTCGTGCCCCCCACCCCATGGCCAGTGGAGAGCCAGCTGCCCACTGTGGAGCTGCCAGCTGCACAGCCCTGGGGTGCTTGGCCCCCCACACTGGGGAGTTTCTGGAGCTGTCAGAGAGCTCAGTGTCCCTGTGCACAAATGCAGATAAAAACTTGGGGAGGTTGGCAAAGATGTATGTGCTAGCCCACACTCGGGCCACAGACCAAGATAAAATATATCTGAGACCTGAAGGTCAGATGTACTGTGTCTGCTCTCAGCTAGGTCAGCACAATGTCAGGCTCATCTGCCCAACCAAGTGCCTCTCATTAGTTCAGCAAGACCTCTCATGTCCTGGGGTATGTGTGTGCTTTGGGATATTCAGCTAGAGCATTTTTTTTGCTTGTTGTTACTAATATTGGGGCTTGGGGGCGGTGGGAAGAGGAGAGCACTGAGAATTAAAATTCAGCACATGCCTTTTCTTTGCGGGCTGTAATTAATCTTGCCAATTTTTAAAGCTTTGAGAATCTGGTTAAGTGATAAAACACTAACAACTTTATATGACAGAGTTAGAGGCTCCCGTTATACACCCACCAGAGAAGATTAGGAGAGTGTTTGCAGGATTCGCACTAAGCAGCAGAGAATACAGTTGAGAATTGTTGCACCACATGATATGAAAACCACATTAATATAATGAAAGGTGTCGGGAATAATGCGAGAGCGGCTGTAATTAAATGTATCTTAATAAGTGCAACATCCTTCTTAAAGCTCTTATTTTTCAGACCTCTCAAACTTAGAGGATGTTCTTGCTGTTGGCAGGTGGCCTGGGAGGAGAGCTGGAGAGCGAAGTGAAGGACAGCCGGGCCCTGGAAGAGAGGAACAGTGTGACGAGCCAGGAAGAGAGAAATGAGGAAGATGAAGACATGGAGGATGAGTCAATTTACACCTGCGATAACTGTCAGCAGGACTTCGATTCACTGGCAGACCTGACTGAACACAGGGCACACAACTGTCCTGGAGGTAATGTTAAACTAGCTTTACAGTTCTGACAGGTGGTTAGCTGGGTAATTGGACATAGCAACAGCTTGAGGCCTCAAGTGAGATTAAAGAATTAATAATGTAATTTTACAGTTAATGTAATTTTATTGTGGTGCCTTGGGTAGCCTTTGTTCACTCCTTTAATAAAATTAAAATAAAAGCAACAGCTTTCCAATTGGAATCTGTCAGTAATTACGTTAGACAAAAATGTTGTGGGGTTTTTAAATGCTAAAAGTTTCAGGCAGGTATTTTTTCCTCTCTCTCCAAATGTAGGAAGATTAAAAAAGTTAAATGACTGAAGTGTGCAAAACTCCCAAGAAAAAAAGGCCTCTGAACCCCTAAAAGATCATGATGATTTCTGAGATTAAAATTCATAGTGTGAGTTCTGTAATCCCACCCTAAAAATACAGCATTCTCCCTAGGTTATTATTACATTGCCTTTTGAATTTTATGGAAGCGAGGATGGCATCAGCCTACGCTGATCTTGATTTTACTTTCTGTAAAGTAAGACCAAGCTCAGAGCACTGGTGTGAACAATTGCAACATACCTTGCTTTTCCAGGGCTGCCTCTGCATGGCCGGCAGTAGCAGCAGGTACTCAGCCCAGCACGCTAAGCCGATTTACAGGGGTAGGAAAAAGCTTTGCAGATTTTACCAAAGATTAAATAAAATCTTAGGAGGGGGAGCGCAGAATATGTTCATATGTATTTAAATCAGGGATTCTTATCTTTCACCTTCCCAGAGTTGAATACTCTGCCATCACATCTTCTTCCACACTCATCTAAATTATTTTGAGGCAGTTGCTGTTATGGCAGACGGGTAGGTCAAGGCTGGCAGAAGGCAGAAGGGTTAGTTTCTCCTCTGGTGCAGCAGTATCCCATCATCTCTCCCCTGAGTGCATATTCCTCCTGGCCACTTAATTTGTTTTGTAATTAGTCTATGTTTTCTGCTCCTCTTTTTGGGCATAAGTAAAATGATATTCAGCCAAGAAAAAATACAGGGGATGGAATCCAGAAAGGGAGGGTCAGGTTGAGACTTTGGCTTGGTCTGACTCCCACCCCAAGAGCACCCTCCCTTGTCTCACTCTGGCTTGCAGAGGGGAGGACTCCCTGCTCTTGTTCCCATCTGCTTGCTGGGAGGAAGGACAGAGGGATGTTGGGGCTTTTCCCATGCTTGCAGTTGGATAGGGATTGCAGTCCTAAGCCTGCCCCCAGGGCTCCTTGCTCTGCACTCTCATTTAAGCCCTACACAGGCTGCAAACTTGAAAGTGCATAAAATCGAAAGGCCACTTCTTGCAGGGTAATTTCCCATCCAGCTGACAGCCACGACACTGGCCTGAGACTTCTGCACATGGCATTCTGCTGCAAGGGAGTAAGCAAGAAATTGTAACTTCCTGTTCAGAAAACCCCTTGTTTGCCAAACTGGAAGGCAAAATGCACAGCCCATGTGGACATTGGTCCTTTTCAAGGAAGAAGCGTCCTGGGCAGCCGCTGCTCCGTCACTGCCCGGTCTCCTCAGTTGTGTTGGGACAGCTGCTTATGGTGCTGGGGGTGAGTCCCACAAAAGGAGGTTCTTTTTAGCCCAAATGTCTGCTTGCTTCTGGTTCCCTCTGTGGTCCCCAAAGGGCTGTAATGGCACAACTGGCAGAGGGGAGCGGGCAGTGTCGATGGGGACTCCAGAGCAGGAAGGTGAGACTATGACAGGTGACAGCAGTGCTATGAAAAGGAGCAGTTTTTTTCCAGAGGCAAATCTGCATTAAAACATAGCAACATAGAGATTCTATTCATGTAAATTCAGTCAAGTGTTTTCACACCTCAGGGTTTTTTTTATCATCAGTGTAGTATTCTCTTAGTGAGACTAAGAAAAATAAATTATATTTTTAAGGATATATCAAAATAATTTGTCAGTATTCCCATTGCTATTCTTGATTGCAGGTAGCATAATTTTGTCTTCTTTTACTGTCTTCACACGTGCAGATGATTTACAGAGACATTTTGTCCCATATAACTATCTGCATATACATGAAATAAGTGCTAATTGTCTCCATGTGAGGATAATCCTTGTTCCAGAACTAGAATGTCTGTTTTCTATTTAGTTTAATCTAGTGTCCTGAAGTGATTTAAAGTAAATAGGAAGATTGCACTCGTATATTTTGGAATGAGAATGTTTCCATGAAGACAATCTGGAATATTGCTTGATATTCACATACTTTACCTTGAGGAAAAAACAATCCTTTCAGATACACCAGTTTGATGTGTGGTCTGATAATCACGAGGATTTTTGAGGAAAGCATGCAAAAAGTGTCTTGGTTCAGTTCATCGAAAAAGACTTGCACCACCTGGGTGAAAACCTAAGATCACATTAGAAAGTGTGTTATATTTAAAGATTTTGCACTCCAAAAAGAGCTATTTGCCTGTGTCCTTAGTTACCCTACACTCCTTTTCCCTGTGATACTTGCCTGACGCACCTGAGGGTGTAATGCAGTGCCTGACCTCTTGGCAAGCTAGATTTTCATGTCTTAATCTGAAGCAGGGCTTTCAGTCATGTCTACATGGCTCCAGATCAATACAGGTAATATTTGTAGTGATAATATCACCAGGCTGATAATACAACATAACTAATGACTTCCTTTGGGATACTGAAGTTAGGAAGGTATTGTAGCTCAGGAGTGTTGCAGGATTACAAGAGATCACTCCAAAGAACAGGATAAACCATCTATTTCACTGGAATCCCTTAGAAATTCATTACAGCGTGCTGAAGTTATAGTACAGTTTGAACACAGCTGCTTTGACATGTAGGGAAGTAACAAACAGCCATTCCCCCCCTTGCTTTTTCATGTATTTCAGACTTATTTC
The DNA here is from genome assembly GCA_018697195.1 of Certhia americana. Taxonomy (NCBI): domain Eukaryota; kingdom Metazoa; phylum Chordata; class Aves; order Passeriformes; family Certhiidae; genus Certhia; species Certhia americana. The sequence continues at coordinate 8,191,134 of CM031867.1, read as the reverse complement.
TTTGAGGACAAAAGCACTGATGAAATCTAGACATCTCTGGTAGCATAGGTGCATGGCATTCCTTTTGATGTCAGTGTAGTAGAGATGTTCTCTTTCTGACAGAATTAGGTGCCTTTTTGCTCATGACTGATGTCTGTGATTGCAGGTTGTAGGTTCCCAGTGTCTACAGGGATCTGAAAAGGGCCTAAATGGGGGCAGATTGTACCAAAAGAACATTACATTTCTTTACTGGCTTGTGTCTTGCCTTGTTTCCCATCTTGCCCCCACAGACAAGCGCTCCTGCAGCAGTCCTGGAAACAGTGCCTTAAAACTATTTCTTTAAACAGCACCATCTTGAAAAATACTCTGAGAACAAATAAAAGCACCTGGTGTATACACTGGATGTGCTAAGCTTTTAAAATTACTTTAAAACTCACTAGTATCCCATATCCCTTAAACTAGAGAGGACTAAGTAATTGCCATTTTTTAGATACCACCAACTTTTTAGATACTTTTTTTCCATACAACATGCTGACACAAAAATGGTATAGCAGAGACTTGTATTTTAGCTCACATATTTACTAAATTTGATATTGCTGTCCTAAAACAAGTTCTTATTAGAAAAAAAAGTCCAGTGTAGTTTCTCCTGTGAACTCAGTCCTCCACAATCATCTGGTAAAATCTTAAATCACTGTTTGCCCTCCCATTGACTTGCTTATTTTATAGACACAGCCAAGGCATGTAGGTAATTTAAAACTCTGATCTGATGGCTCTCATTTTCACATTTTATATGTATTTTTGCATGCTGCTGTTACAGTGTAGGTGTAGGATGATGCTATTTTATAGTGTTAGTGACAAGAGTAAAGAACTACATGTGGATTTACAACTTATTGTGTCCTACGACAAGCACCAGAGGCTCCCTACATCAAGCAACTATTCTGTGATATATCATTGTCTGGTGGCTGGTGCCAGGTGTTTTGTTGTCTGACAAAAAGTGGCGTAAAAGCCACAAGCTTTGTCATTTGGCTGTTGTGCTTAACCTACCTGCATAAGTCTGGGTTTAGCTCCAGTGTTTTATTGTGGTTTTTTTTGTTTTTTTTTTTTCTTCCTCCACCCTTTTCCTCCCATGGGTTAGAAAAGTCTCAGGTAAAGTTGTTTCTTCAGATTCTCAAGTGAATGTAGAGTGTTTTAAAGCAAATTAGCACATCAGTGAAGCGGACAGAAGTAGGTTTTGGCTGGGTCTCTGAGCATTTCATGAGGTCCTCTTCTGTTGTTGATAACTTTACAGGTTGTCTGTTTCAAACAGCAGCAGAGCTATATATGGATATTGCCAGCTTGGAAGCAGCTGATTTTTCTAAACTACTGTACGGTAGGAACTAGTTTATAATTAAAGTCTTGCAGTTGCTCCTTTTAAATGCCCTGTAACTTGTACACTAGGCTTACATTTGAAACGAGGTACTGTAACTGTTTCATGCTAGTGTATAATTTTGCATTTTCTTATATTTCACCTGCTACAAGAATTATAATTGCCATGCAACCCTATTTGTGGGATGCTCATCCAGAAACACATATACAGCAGCTTGTCAACAAGTGACAATGTCTCATGAATGTTTTTGTTAGGTGGTACTTTTTACTTCCCACTGACAAAAAGAGATGTCTTACATACATTTCCAAAATTAGCCCTTCACAAAATTGTAATCTTTGGTTGTACCTGATTGGCAAGTCAGATATTTTTCTCTCTTTTTGCTGCTGCTGTTGTTACATTTTTAAATTAATGGACTACTGTTTGTACTCCACAAAAGAAACTGAAATACAGTTGTGAAAAAGCAGTGTGGAAACTTAATTATACACCTAGTTTATTCAGCTGTGTGTCTAATGACCTACTGGCCCTAATTACTGTGTTGTGGTTCAGTCTGAGTGCTCTTGTCCTTGCCAGAATTCTGCTCCTTTCTCTTAACCTGACTAGTGCTTCAAGCTTAAAAAAATAACAAGTTTCCTTTTTTTGTTCTTTTCTGCGTTGTCGTGCTGAAATGCAGTTTCCCTTCTTTCCAGAGGTCATAGCAGTGTTTTAAAATGGGCACTAGAAAAGCTCAATAATATCACAAACTGTAAAAACATGGATGTCCCTGGAGTCCTCAGTTCCTGCTGTCCGATCTGAAAATGGGCACTGGGGCAGTGTTTTTATTGTCAATCACTTGGAGGGCTGCAAGCACAGGCTCCTGTCCTTAGTTTGTCACAGATGTCCCCTTTCCAGGTGCAGGGACAGCACAGAGCTCCCCAGGGCTCGGCAGCCACCTTGGCCACAGTGCCCCAGTCTCCCTGCAGTCAGTATTTGTGCCCGCCGTGCTGAGAGCTCAGAAACCCCACCTCGTTGCAGGGGTACACTCCTGGTGATCTGGGGTCCAGCTCCTTTGACTGCTGTCACCACACAGGTGATGTTTGAGTTTACCTGGAGGTTCGCAGCCAGCCTGAAAAGAGGCTTTTTCAAGGACTTCTACTTGCACATGCCAGAAAATCAGCGTGCTGATAAGGAGCTCTGCTGACTGGCTTGCTGTGCAGGTGCTCAGTGCAATACGTATTTATCCTGTAGAACATAAAGCACATTCCCACATCTGAATGAGGACCTGAAGACAAACAGAAGCACAGCTGCAAATTTCATGTCAAGCAGGGCCTACAGCAGCCCTGGCCATGCCGAGGTTTTGCAGTACATCCCGTGCAGTGTGTGCTGAGACACCAGCGCTGGCTCTGTCCCTGCACACGGCAAATGTGCTTCAGTGCAGCGTGTCGTGTACTGCGTGTGTTTGACAAAGTTGTGCCAAGTGTTGTGCTCCTTACCAGCGCTGCTTACAGATCGAAGGGTCATCCGCAGGCACAGGTAGGTGAGACCCTGCGCTCAGCCCCTCGGCACGGCGAGGCGTCGGGGCGGCTGAGCCTCAGCACTTCTTTCTCCCTCTCTCCTGGATTTTGCAGACATGCCGGTGCCTGTAAGGATTTATGGTGGGGGGAACATGCGAATTTCGAACAATGCCTGCTCGCCACAAACGGCCAGCTGGGGATTTGCTTTGCGGGCTGGCGGAGGGTGTCCCAGAGCGGGGCCGGCGGGGAGCCCAGGGCAGGTGGGCGGCAGCACGGGAGCTGGGCGCTGTGCTCGCTGATAAGAGTGTGCCAGTGCGGCGGCCGCCATCCCCTGCAAATCGCCACGGCCACCTTTGTGCCGGTCCCCCTGGGGATGGTGGCGAGGGAGGCAGCACCAGGCACTGCGTGTGCAGATAGGAGCGCTGCCAGCGCGGCTGCGGGCGGCTTGGTTGCATGTCACCAAAACCCCTGGCAGGAGGGAGGTAATGAGCTCTCTCCACCCCTTTCTCAGCCCCCACATAGCCAGCAGCCACTGCGGATGGCCCGGCTATGCAATATATGCATTCTGAGGCTGCACAAAATTTCTTAGCAGTGATGATGTCTTTCCTCAAGTAGCATATGTTTTTCACACAGGAAGACCATTTTCCTTGTCATTTTTAAACATATGGCCCAGTGAGGAGCTGAGGATGACAAGTTAGCCGGCTTGTATTGGCAAGGGACTGTTTCATTCTTGCTAGTTTAATTGAGTTCTTTTACCTGCTTTTATCTAGTTCACAAAGTAGTCTGCAAAGTAAGTACAGGTATGTATGGAAATGGATAAAAGAGAAAGTGGGTGCATGCTTCAAATGAGGCCTCTTAAAGGAAACCTGTCCATAGGATATCTTGAACAGAGTGCCCCTGGCTGGCTGAGAAGCCAGTCTCTTCTCCTTCCTGCATCAGCAACGGGGAGATGCACAGAGACCGCAGCACCCCAAATGCTGTGAAGCAAGAGCTGTGCTGGGTGCTGGTCGTGGGAGCTCCTGTGTGCAGCAGGAGCTGCATTTGGGAGCTGGAGCCTGCCCAGATCCCCCTGCGCCTGCTCAGGCCTCACACAACAATTCTAGGGCACCAGGGGTGCTGGAGCTCCACCTCCCCTTATCCTCCTGCTTCAGATTTCTGATTGCAAGGGTAACATGCCATGGTACAGCAGAGGGAGGATTGTGGGGGTCTACATAGGGCAGGTTTGTTTCTCAGCATACAGAAATCTAAGTAAATAATAAATGGGTTTTATTTAAAAAAAAAAAAAAAAAAAAAAAGAAAAAGAAAAAAAAAAAGGAGGGAGCAGTTTCAGTGGAAAGGGTCCCAGGCAGGATCCTGGTGAGAGCTACAAGAGCAGCTGTGTCTGCAGGAAGGAGGATCCCTGTTTGCCATAAGCAGGTCCCAGCATTCAGAGGGTTGTAGACAAAACCCAGTATATGAAACTCAATTCAGAACTGCAGTGAGGAGATAGCCCGGAGACTACAATAGATATGTGCTTGTTACAAAGTGGCCTTTAATAAAGCCTTAGAGAGCTAAATGGAGGATATGCTGGGGTTGTCCTGTCTCAGATGGACAGCAGCATGGATTATTTCTGGCTAGGATGCTGCTGAAGGGCACACATTGCCTTCCTGTGGGTTGTTGAGGGACAAAACTGATGGCCATACCTACAGCCTTGGCAGATTCAGAGCCATTGACATCTTCAGACTGCACATGTAAGCAGTGAAAAAGAGATGCCCTGAGAGTTTGGAGTTCTTTTCTGATTTTTTTCCCCTATCCCACTGCAGATAACTGTGTAAGTATGCTTCATATAAGGCCATACTGAGCCAGCCTGATGCTCCCATTGTGCTGTTTCCTCAGAATGTTCTTCTAGCTATCAGTAAACTTATCTGAGCAGTTTGTGGTGCTTTTTATTTAAACTATTCAGACAATCTTCTTCCATGAATTTCCATTTTGAAGTGCAGTTAGCTTTTTTGGTTTTTAGTGGTGGGCACTAAAACTACACATTGTGGAAAAGCATTTCCTTTTGTTCACTTTTGTCACCTGCTTTCATTTGATACTCTCTGGTTCTTCTGGTGAAGGAGACAGTGAGTGGTTGCCCCTTTCCCACCTTCTCATGCCCAAACAGGCTTCTTTTGCTGCTCGCTCCCATCTCTAAATCCCTGTTTGCAATCATTTTATTGATACCCTTATGTATCTTGGCCCAGACTACGAGAGAGGGATGTGGTGAGGCATGGCTGGTAGGAGAGTGAGGGGTCAGCTATCTCCTCTATCACTTGTGCCAGAGATGTGGTCACGTTGGCGTGTCTGCCCTGGCTCCCGAGCAGGAGGCGAGGAATAGGACTTGTCCTAGTGTGAAGAAGACCTGGCAGACAGAAAGACGGTGTCTGGCCATGTAGGGGAAAAACAATTAAGACTTCAGTGTTTATTAAGAAAAAAGCAACCAGCAGTGCATTTCAAGCACTCATCACACAGCATAATTTTGCTGTTGGAAGTAGTGGGATTAAACAAGTCTTTCTAATGTTGATTTCTTTGAATTTGCAGCGTATAATTAAAAAAAAAAATCAATTAAAAACGAAGGAAGAGTGTGTACAAACATTGTCAAGAATTCCTATCTTTCATTTTTTAAAAAACAAGCTCTAGAAAAAAATCCCCACAGAAGTTCTGTAGTGCATATTTGAATGCTTTTGTTGTAGCCTCATTAAACTTGGCTTGTCTGCAGATACAGCTGGCATGTTATTAACTGTGCTCCAGGCTTGGGGAAGCCAGAAAGCAGCCTCCACCCCCTGGTGCCGGCTGGCTTTAGGGAAACGTGCCAGCATGGGTTGGTCCTCTTCAGCTGGCTGGCTTTGGGAGCGCTGGCTGGAGCATCTCCGCGTGGCCCTGGGTGTGGGCGCTGCCGCGAGTGCCGGCCGGCAGGAGCACGGCGTGGGCTCCTGGGGCCGGCCCGCAGAGCACCCCTGGCTTGTGGGAGCAGCAGGGACCCACCCAGGTACGTGTCCTCCTGGGACAGCCTCAGCAGGGTGCCTGTGTGGGCCGTGGGCGGCTCACGCCTTTCTTTGCCGTAGGCTGGCAAGAAGCAAAGTAGGGATCATCTGCCAAGCAGTTCCTCTGTTCTCAACAAACTGCGTATTGGACTGAACCACTCAAATAAACTGAATAAGGGAAATATTTTCTCTGCACCTGCTGGAGAGGCTGTTGCTCTCCAAGCTGGGCTTGCACATCAGAGGACCTCCATCAGAGGTCCAAGCAGCTCCTGACTTTCTTCAAAGCTTTGGCAGCAAGTATGTACATTTTGAATGCTGTTTCATGTGACTAATTTTAATAGGTGCTTTTAATAGAAGGGTAAACATTATAATTTCATATTAAATTTAAAATTGTTGAAAATATACTTGGTAGAAATTCAAGTAAATTACACGTATTAAATATAGGTAATGTTATTCAAACATCTTGCTTATTACAAGCAGTTTTCATTGTCTTAACTAATGAAAAATTGATTTGGCATTTTCAAGGCACTTGGTCTGTCCACGCTAAATACTTTGTAGGGCATTCAAGCACTTTGTAGTTTTTAAACATTCTAGCAACCCCTTCCTGACACAAGGAATTGTTATTTTTATCATCATGAAACTAAAATTGTCATTCTAATTTGGCTTAAATTTCAGCTGCTACTGGGCTGCTTCCTTCCTCCTTTCTATCTCCTCCTTATGCTGGTAAAAGGTTTGTGTTGTCTTTGGGACCTGACATTGCTGACAATTAAAGGGATTGATTTTTAGACTGTGCAGCTCCCAGATCTGGTGCCCTATGGAGCTGCACAAGCTTTATGCCAACATGAGGGGAACAAGAGGTCAGTGTTTGGGGGAGAACTCAAGACCTTTCCCATTAATAGCCTGAGTTATTTTGGATGAAAATTACTGCGGCTGCACCGAGCCTAATGACATGCATGAAATTGGTGGAACAACCAAGGTCTTTAATCCAGGTGGGTTTTGTTGCTGGTGACATCAGTAATGGTGGGAGTGAACTTCCTCTTGAAAGCATCATTTCTTTTGGCATGTGGGTCTATCTCTTCCTTAGGCTTCCTTGAAAATCATTCTCAGCCATAATGATTAAAGACTTTTTGGCTCCTCTTTTTGTTGCTACTCAATTACTGTTACACTTGCTGAGGAGGACATAAGGAAAGGCTGAAGAAGCCCATTGCTTTTCTCTTCTCCGGGGAATCTGTTACATTAAACATTTGAATAGATTTTTTGAACATAATTCCCAGTCATTTCCTCCACAGTGAACTCAGTTCACTCATGCAGACTTTGTACCTAATGATATCTCTTAAAATAAATGAGATTTGATATAATTTATACTAAACGGTCATTTTAGAAATCTACATCTACTAATTATTCATTAGAAAATTTGGAAAGACAGAAGTAAATTCCCTTTATGAATTCACAGTCTACAGAAATATAAATACGCACACCTGTGTTTCTTTTCTTCGAGCAAAACTGAATAGAGGTAATTTACTGGACACCAAGAGTAGTGTAAGCAGGTTTGAAGTACATTGTTCAATCTTCATCAATCAACCAGAGCAACCAACCAAGCCCAAACCAGCCAAAAATTCAACATGCATCTAGGACAGTTATTTATGGTAGTACTTAGCTTGTGCTCTCTCTCTGCATCATTTGGGATTGTGCTTTTGTGTGTTCTGGCTGTGTGCTTGGGGTGGCCGCTCTCTGCCCTTTCCTCTCCCTGTTGCCTGTGCACGTGTCCCTGTGGTCCCTCCTCGAAGGCTTTTTCCTTGCTTGCTCCTTTCTGGACTGGCCCATTTTACATCTTGTTCCCAGAAGTTTTCTCTCTGTTGCTGTGCTGGCATTTGCCCTTTCCTAGCCCTGCATGAAGCAGAGTCATTCACGGTTTATACATTTAAGTTACGCCTTGCTGTGTTACTGGTTTCTCCTTGACTCTCAGCTGCAGTTGCTCTTTTGTCCATTGTCCAGAGCTGACTCTTCCTTGGAGCTCTGTGCATGTGCAGAGCCTTCCTTGAACCATTCTGTGGGGACTGGCAGATCTCCTGGGGGTGCTGGGAGAAATCACACTGCTCTGTGTGCTGCTTTGGAGGCAGACTCAGCTAGGTTCAGATGAGCTAAAGACGTGCTAGTCAGACCTTTGTTCACAAAACCGAGAAAATGATTTGATTTGCATTCAGACCGCATCCAGATCCAACCTGGATAGCTGCTTGATGTCACCTTACAGCCCTTCACTACTCCTTCCTCTCTTACAGACACTTGCCATGGTTTGTTTTACAAGAGCTGTTTCATGTAGGAGCTGTATTCTAAGGTGTTTCAATGGTATTCAGTGCAACTGGGTTTGATTTGGACCAGGGCCCCTGGTACATATAAATAAAGCAGATAGTATTCCTTGCTTTTTATGGAGGATAAGTGGTCATCTTTTAGGAGACAATCATGATTCTGTTACACTCTTCACACAAAATAAGACAAATTCAACCCAACATTTAAAACAAGAGGAAATGAAAGTGATAGGATTTTCTTGTCTCATAGCTTAAATGAGAGAATACTGAGATTTTGTCTGACAGAAAACTGGAAATGGGAGGGAAGAGTCTTTCTTTAGATAGCTAGGTATGCATATACGTGTCTGTGATGTACAAAATGCCTCATTTTAGGTTAATCAGTTCAGTTTTGATGACATGACTAGCTAAAATTGACTATTGAAAATAACATCATTACTTTGGGGAGAATCTCAATTAGAAGAGAAATGAGGAAGGCCAATTCTTACAGCAAGTTGGGAGAGAGTGATTTTTTAAGTGGCATTGGAGCTGGAGAAAGTGCAATCAAAGTTAGCAAAACTCCCTGTATTTCCAGAGGCTGCCACAGTAATTGGCTGTGCATGTCCGGATTGCCGAGTGACAGGCGGGAGGTTCGGCTCTCAGAGAGCTTGGCCTCTCAGAGCAGAGAGGAGAGGAAGGGAAGGGAGGATGGGCAGAAAAAACAATTTGTGAACTTGCCCCTTTTGAGATAGCAGCTGCTCTTCTCCTATGCCCAGGATCATTGCAAACAGCCAGCAGCTGCATCCCACTCTGCTTTTGCTGTCAGCGAATGTCACTGCAGAAACCTCTGTAGTTTCAAGGAGCCACTGTTTGTACACAGGGAATAGAGGAAACTCAAGGAAATTTTGTGGTGTGTGGGCTGCTCTGGATTTTACTGTGAGGATGCAAGATCTTCACAAATGTTTTAAATTAGGCTATCCTTGATAATTCTGGTGGTATGGACCCCAACCAAAATTTCAGGGGAAAAAAAATAGTTGCTCTGTTAAAGCAGACATGAAAAAAAATGAAGGGCTTAACTTTTGTCCTGAGGGTGATAAAACAGCACCACACAGCTGAAAATCAATCTGACCTTCACCCACGTGATGCTGTTGTCTCAGTCTGTCTTTCATTTCCTTTGGTTGAGTGAAGGCCACGGCATTCAGTAGGGAGAAAAGCCAGAGGGAGGTGTGGAGAATCCTGTTTTCTCTGGAAAGGCTTCGGTGCTTGCATAAGTTCACTCTATAAAGTGAGTTGCTGTAAAACTTTGAATTATTTCATTAAATTAATTACAAAAATTATTCTTCTCTTAATAGGCAGCAATCACATTAAGGTAAAGAAGATATGTGCTGTAAAAAACCCTGTGTTTGTGCTATAAAACATTCTGTTTTAATTAAACCTAGAATTAGTTTAGGTGTTTTGAAGTGAAGGCTTCATGCAGCAACAGGAAACCTGCACATTCATTTAAAACACAGAAATTTGTACCCAAAGGGGAGAAAAAAGGCAATTATTTTTTCCAGAGATATTTGAACATTGTGTTGTGAGGTTTGGACAAACAAAGAAAAGGTACCCAGATACCAAGATATTTGCATAAATAAATCAACAATTAGGGCTTGTGTATAAGCAATATTATTGATTTTCAAAGCAGAGGTACAGCTTCAATTTGTGAATTACTCATTTTGCACAACATCTTGCAGAAGTGGTTCCCACCTCATTTTCCTGAAGACAGAGAAGGAACTGAATGAAACTGAGGGTAAAATCTGTGCAGAATTTAATTCTACAAAACAACAGAATCAAGAAAAGGGAAAACAACATGCATAAGCACATCTTGATGTTCTTTTTGACATCTTGAAAGCAATTAAAAGTGCAATTCATAGCTGTTCATCCAATCCCGTGCTTCTTCCATCCTTGTTGAATTTAAATGCAACCCATAACCAAGAAGTTCCCAGCTATTTCTCTTGGAAAGCAATAAGTTTTCCACACTGGTTTTACAAAACTAAAATTACTGTAAATTCTGCCTACCCTAAACTGCAGTTTTTCTGATTCATCTCATTACACATGGATAATGTCCTTTCATGTCAGTCATAAACTACTCTGATACTTTATATTTTTGTGCCATATATTCCCTAGCTACTGTAGCATGGAGAGAGGGAGGGCTACCTGTTATTTTCTTTGTTCAATAATTTTGCCTATTTTAGGAAGGTCTGTAAGAAAAGTAATCTTCTTATTGAAAAGATAATGGCAGAGATTGGATGTGGCTGCAGAAATGAATCTCTGCTTCATAAAGGTTAAGAATTAAACAATTTGTTCATTAATCAATTTGGAATAATGGATCTCAATTTGTGACTGTAGCATTTTAAGTGTGGTTTGTCTGATGTACCAACCATCGCAGATGCTTTTATATGGTATTAAAACTGCCAAAATGGTAAATATAAAAGATGTTGGGACCTTTCCCTGGCAAGCTCTACTATTCAGGTCTCCGTGCGATATGCCAAAATGCTATTTGCATAAATATAGAATTTAATAAGTTATCATTCTGATTAACGTCATTAACTGCTTAACTACTGTAGAAATTGGCTTCCAAAGTTGCTTGTTGGTAGCTTTTGCTCTCCACGTCATTCCATTTGCTGTCTCACTGGGGATAATGGTATGCAAGGGAAAGCAAGAAGGTCAAGGATCTTTTTGTTTAGTCTTTTTGCACATTAAAAGTTCTATTATGTGTTTGTATTGCATGTGGTTTCCAGTCGGTTGGCTACAATGCTTTCAAGATCCATTGATGATGAGTTTGTGAGGCTAAATATATCTCGTGGATTATGACTACCAAGCTATCACTTTGTGCAGCAGTCAGGGCCAATATTTAACAAGTGTTTTTCAGAATGAGGAATTTTGAAACCGAGTCAAATGATCTTACAAAAGGGGTTAACAGAAATGCCAATACAGAAGATGACAGCAAATGCTAGGCCTGTGCTAGCTGGGGGGCTGTTTGGGGCTCTGCTGTGTTGTTTGTGGGGGAAGTGGTTCTTAGGTTGGGGTTTTTATGGGCGTTCTGGGGGTGGGGGAGAGCTGTGGTATTGTTGTGAATGACACCGCGGCCACAAAGCTGAATGGGTTGGAAAAAAAAAGTGGTGTCCTCTGCAGCCATCCCTTTCTGTGCCCGGCAAGGCGTGGGCGCTGTGCCGGGGGCTGTCACCCCCCAGCTCCTGCTGTGTCCCCGCAGCACTGGAGCCTCCTCCGCCTGTCCCCCGCGGCTGGCAGGGCAGGCGGGCTCCACTGAGACCTCGCTGCTGCTTCTTGCCCGACATTTAAGGGAATGCAAAACCAGACTGGAGGATGCAGCCACGTCTGAAGGGCTGGCACGGCCGACTTGCTTGTTTTCACTCTCTAGCTAGTAGACTGACCTTTTGAAAAAACAGTTTCAGCTGCTGTGAAACACTGACAATAGCTTTAATAGATTTCATTTTAGAATTAAATAGCTCTGGTTCCATTTCGATAATGTAAACTAGCAGCCATGAGCATGCTTTAGCTGATTGTTTCAGGCTGTGTACAAACTCAGGCAGACGTCACTGCCTCCTTGCCAGGCGTTAGCGCAAGATGCTTACTTTCTTTAAAAATGAAAGCAGAGATTTTATTTTTTTTTAAGCAATTTGTGTTCTGACTGACTTCTGAGTGCCTTCACACCTGTCAAGTGTATCCAGTGTACTTGCTCCCAGGGGCAACCTGACATCTGGGATATTCTGCCTCAGCCCTGACTGGTCCCCTTTGAAGCATCTTTGGTATTTTGAATTGAAATTGAGTTACACCATCACACATCATCCTCTGCATTATTCTGTTCTGCTCCAGTATACCCCTGCTTTTATAAATTTCAGTTTTAAGTCCTGTTCTTGGGCCGTTTCACGAGTGCTGCAGTTATCTGTAAACTGCCTTGCTTTTTGCTGTGGGGCTGGTAAGCTCAAAAACATCTGCAGGCAGGGTCAGTCCAGCTTGCTATTCTTCAGAGAATATTTATAAAGTTTCATAAGGCTTGGACCCATACCCACACCCATCCTAGATGCAGTGTCTACAGATTTATCCCCAGAGCCTCTTACAAGCATTGCTTGTATTACTATCTAGAGCTATCCCACTGCAGAAATCCTCAGGAGAGAGAAGTGGACAAGAGTACTTAGAAACATCTGTTAAAAATTCAGACAAACACTCCACTGTCACTAGAAGCAGTTGAGACGGGACGAATGAAATTTACCATGTGATACTACAGCGAAAAAGAGACTTTTTTTTGTTCCTTCACTTTTCCTTAAAAATGGATAGTTTGGTCAGTAGATACAGAAAAATGCCTCTGCAGAGCACTCTAGGGGTGTATAGCTGCTTGTAACCAATGTCACAAACTGACTCCAGAGCCAAACCTTGCAGTCTTGTGGGAATGCTGTTTCCTGAGTGCTCACATTTGATTCATCACACGCTTTCTACTTGTTTCAAGAAACCCTGCATTAATTGTGCAGACCTAGAAAGTGGTGACATTAGGAAATAAATTGACTTCAACATGACTTTTCCATTGCTTAGGCAAAAGGGAAGAAAAAGTTGCAGCAACAAATCTAATGGATGAACTCTCCCACTGCTTGCTGTTTTGTGTGTGGCTACATTCTGGATCCAGCAAGTACTTGATAAATATTGTCATTTGTCCTTGATGATGTGTCATGAAGTTACAGGCAATTTGGCAGAGAAAATAAGTTTTCTCAAGTATGAGGCCAGACTTGTGATGATGTGTTTCTCCACAGCTCAGCCCTCCACCCGACCCCATTCCCCACAGAGCACTCTCATCCCCCTTCCCATCCTCTGCCTACCAGCAGGACAAGAGGCAGAATGAGCAGTGCTGTCCGGCCGGGTGACACACGTGTGCTGATTGCCTAGGACAGGCCCAGGAGCAGGGATAAGTGCTGACTCTGCTCTTAGCCTCTCTCAGCAGAGACACAAACTGGGGTCTCTGCCCTACCCAATCAAAGGCAGGTTCGCCGATCTTAGAGAAACTCAATTTCTATCTGAGAAACTCAATTTCTCTCACAGCCCTGTATCCCCAGCACAGTGTGATTCAAAAGTTAATAGGAAGGGACAAACAGTTAAGACATATGACAGGCAATATGATGACATAAACCTTGTTTTCTTAGGATGCCAGGCTGAAAAAATGAACACCAAGCTCCTGAGAATAACTGAGTCACTTCAGATTGAGACTTGATGGACAATGTTGGCTTTGTTATCACTCTGCAGGTAGCAAGGGGATAGGGTTAGGGAGAATTTCCAGAAAAGTAGGGGAGTTGTTATTAGAAGGGTAAAGCTTCCACTGCCACGCATCCCCTGTAGTGGACCCTGCGTTACCCTGGTCCCTCCTCCTTTTAGGAGTCTTTTGAGGAAAAGTCTTCTGTGACAAGAACATCTCTCAGGTCTTTTAATCTGTGAGCTGCCAGGTGAAAGAATGGGGCTAGGGAACAAAAGACGCTCAGATACTGCAGACAAGCTTTTGTAGGATCTGCCACGTCAGCTGTCTCTTATAAGGTCTGCTGTATTTTCTGTTGATGGTGCTCTTCCCCCGAGGATTTTCCCACACCTGGGAATGCCTGCCATAAGCCGCACTGATATTTTCCTCAATGCCTTTCATTTCTGTGTACAGATGGAGCTGGGATATCACACACTGTCCTTGTCCTTATTCTGTTCTGCTCCTTGGCAGCCACAGCTTTCCTGGCTGGAAGCTTTCATCCCACCTCCCTCTCAGCCCTTTTCAGGAGGGGCTTTGCAATTATTTATAAGCTAGCTTGTCCTGTTTTCTGACATTTTCAGTGTAGTCTATGGAACTGCAAAGCTAAGTACGTGTTCTCTGGTTTTACAGGGAGCAGAAAACTTGAAGTTGGTGGGTCTGAGTTAGCAAGATGATCTTTGTTTTTTAGGGTGGAGGGGACCCTCCCTTTAAATCAAAGGACTTTTGGATGGAAAATGTTCTAGTGGCCTGTAACTACGTCCTGCCTTTAAAGTGTTTGGAGATCCTGGAGGGGCAGGCAGCTCACTTGCACGCCTGTCAAGGGGAGGCTGGCTGTCCTGCTTATCTTGTATTCCTACTCCCCATCTCCAAGTGGGTTTTCTTTCTTCTTCCTCTTTTCACATGTCAGAATAAGATGTCCCATAATTTACCTCATTCACCTTCCACTTGTGTGCTCAGGCTTGAGATTTTCCAAAATACAAGAGGCAAAACTATAAAAATTTGGCCCTCAGCGCCGCTGGAGGCATCTTTAGATTTTTTGTCTGAGATAAAGTTCTATTCAGGCTGAAGAGAGCAGCATTTTCTTGTTATGTTGCTGCAAATAGGTGGGAGGAGTGACTAACTTTTCTTCTGGAAGTAGCAAAGTCGACAGGCTTGTCTACTGCTACAGATGTACTTACTTGTACAGTGTATGATATAATTACTAATTCACCCCCTTCTCCACCACTTTGTTGTTCCAGTTGCCTACATGCATATGTGAGAGAGAATTATAGGTCTCCCAGCTACCTTCTCTTCTAAAGATAATTAAAACACAGAGTTTCTTCTAAAGAGAGATGCATGCCCCCTCCAACCTTACAAATACAGAAACAGAATTTTTTTCTTTTGCTTTTGACCAACCTTAGATATAAACTGATGGTTGCAGCTGAATCTCACTTTAAGTTTTTCATTAATACTGTTCAAAGCAAACTACAGGGTGGAGGATCTCCTGTGAGCCAAAACTAACCTCCATGTTCCTGCCAGTGAATCCGTATTGCCAAATTTCACACAGCCATGTTCTCTAGCACCTCCTTTGAACACGAGTGTGGTTCTGGAGGCTGTTTTGAAGCTCCCACTTGAAACACTCTTTGTGAGCTAGTGGAGAATTTTCTGGCACTTAAGGTTCTGAATCTGGTAGCTGTCTGTGCTATAGAGGGCAATGAGTCATGGCTTGCTAAAGGAGAAAAAAGGATTTCTTAGAAAACCTTTCAGCAAAGCTGAGGTGGTTTTTCAGCTGGAAGTGCTGGTGGTGTCTGTGGTGGAATTGGTGTGGCAAGTTACCTCTGCAGTATTTCTAAGAATTACAGGTAGTGTAGTGCCCCATCTGAATGCCCTTTTTGTATAATATTTGCAGCTAGTGATGTTCTCCAAGTATAGCATATTTCTTTCATATTTTTCACTATTTGGACTGCTGGATATGGGGATTTGTATCTTGCTATACTTTTATTCTTAATGATATACTTGAATTACAAAAGTGCAAAAGCTCTCACCTCCTGCTGGAATCTTGAGGAATTGTGGGTGTTCATCATCCCAAACAGTCAAGCAATTGTGCTGCAGACCTCACTGTGAGTTGGTTCCTTTTCTGTAGTTTACCAGATCATTAATGTTTCAGTTGGCTGGCTCTGAATTCATGACAGCAGTACATGTTAACAGAACTGAGTGTGCTGCTCCAGTGTCCCAGCCAGCCTGTGAGGCTGGCGTTTGGGATACAGCAGCAGTGCAGTCTGAGGTGGCCCTGCAGGGTGTGGATGTGTGTCTGAGCCAGCAGATAATGGCAGAGTGAGGGTACTGCCTTGTGCTCCTTGGCTCAGTCAGGTCCCCAGGTCACCATCCGGGATCCCTTGCATCAGGGCTGAACAGTCTGCGTTGGTTCCTTGGCTGCTGGGACTTCACTGCAATCACAAACTAAACTGCAACTGTTTTGGACATGGGCAAAGCTCATTGCAGATGCCCTTTGTGATTCTGCAGGGCTGTCCCGGTGTGGGACACGATCCTCCCTCTGTGCCCCAAGCTGGATCTGTGATAACACCTGGCATGGCTGCTGGTGCACTGCTGACACTTTGACATTCCCAGTTATTTTACTATT
>CM031867.1:8160117-8170117 GCA_018697195.1 Certhia americana | reverse complement strand
AAATATTTTCTCTCAGGTTTCGTGCATGAGGGGAGGAGGGAACGGGAAGGGAGTTTTGTCACTGAAACACACAGCTAGGTACAGGTGATGGAGAGGTGTTGGATGTGCAAATACAGTTTTACCAGTCGGACAGCTCTTTAGCCACAGCCCTCCAATGACTCCACTGTACTTGTCATTTTCCTGGGAAGTTCAGGGATTTTTAAAGAAAAGACCAAACTGTTTTTAATGGTGCCAGAGTGGGTGCCAGAGAGATTGCAGTTTAAGGCCACATGATTAAAAATAAGTTTCTTTAAAGCCCTGAATTCTGTTTATAAAAATAGATATTGAACATACGGTGCAACATAAAAATCCATGTGGTCCTGGAAGAAAAAAAAAAAAAGTAGAAAGCACTTTAGCCTAAACCAGATGTGCGAAAGAGAGCTCCTAAACGTATTTTGTATTTTTTATTTGTGTGTATGTGTTTGTGTATGTGGGAGATATTTTTGGTTCCTGCTAGGCTTCTTTGCAGCAAAGCCCCTTTCTAGAATTTACTTTCCTTTATTAGAGTTGCAGCTCGGCTTTGTGTGGGCCTCTGGGGGTTTTGGCCAGCCGTTGGCAATTTCTCTCAGACACCCAATTACCCCTGACGTCAATGCCGTCTCTCCCATCTCCCTTGGGTGCCCACATTTTTTCCTTTGTAACACTAATAGCTGACTAGCTAAGTGCCTGTTATTTCCTTGGCAGAAGATTTGATTGTGTTTTGGGCCGGATACTAAATCCAAAAACTATGTAAAAATGTCAATAGGTGAGTGCACATTGATTTCGGTTAGTCACAGTGATATTTGAGCCCCTTTGGGGGCTCTGTCTGGGGAAGTATTTTACAAGAAAGATAATATAACAGAAAATTACTGGAGCTGCACAGGTCTCTGGTGGATTTCTTAGGGGCCTGCTAAGTTTCTGTAGAATCAACAAATGCTTTATTAATCTAAATTTGCGGTTTTGTTGCTGCCTCTCTTCAGACGGCTCGGGCTCGCCGGAGGAGGCTCTGCGGGCGCGGGGCGGCCGGCGGCAGAGCCCGGCCCGGCCGGGGGGCGGCGGGGAGGCCGGGCTAGGCCGGGCTAGGCCGGGGACGGCCGCAGACCCTTCCCCGCCCGGCCGAGGCTGCGGCAGCAGATAAGGCGGGGCACGGAGGGGGTCCCTGCCAGCTGTGCGGGGCCGGCGCTGACTGGGAGCGGCTGATAAGAGCCCCGCGCGGGAGCCAGCCGGCAGCGCCAGCGCGCTGCGGGGCCGCGACTGGCAAAGAAACTTAAACACTACTGGTCCGGGGGCGGCGGGGAGGGCTGCGCTGGAAGATAATGGTAATTGATTGAATCAAAGTCGCAGAGCAGCCTTGTTTTTCCTCGCAATTAATTTTTTTTTTTTTTTTTTCTCTAATTTTCAGACCGAAGTATCCGAAGAGCTCAGGTTGCACCGAGCACATGCTGCACTAAAAGATAATAAGCACATGCCCTCTTCAGCTTTTTGGGGGAAATTCAGGCCAAGAAAAAGCGCAATTAAATGAAACGCACCCCCTTAAAGTTATGAGCATGCGGCTCCAGGCTCAGCAGAGCGTGCTCTGAAGGACAGGGAAAATCAATGTCTTTTTCAGGTTGCCAGGCTGTGTGCTTGCTGGCTACCAGCAACGAGCAGTCAGTTTTGCCCACAAAGCCAGCAGACAGTGACACCAGAGAGGGGGATTGTCAGGGGACTGAGTTGTGCAGTGTCCACACATTGGGCATTTCTGCAGCCCTTCTTTCTCTCCTGCTCCCCACCTCAACATCATACCCTGCAGCTCAAAATATATGTAGAGGAAGAGATTGATGCCATTTGTATTTTTGTATGAGTTGCTTTGCAGGTTTAGTTTAGCCAGTTTGGATTTTTTTTTGCTAGCAACTTGCCAGCCAGAAGTTTTTCTTCTCTTTTAAGGGGATTCCCCCCCAATACACCTTTCAGGAGTAGTAGTATAATTTGTATGCTTTTAGTAAATAAACTCTTTTAGTCTTTGGCAATTGCATCATATGTTAGCAGTGTGTAGAGTGCAGGATACCTAATAGCTAATAAACCATTAAAAAAGGTCTTCTGCTTGATCAGGTATAGTGCTGTATCTTGCCCACCTCATAATTAGTAGTGAGGGTGGAAAAGCCTCCCCTGTGGACCATGACACCACAGACCTAAACTGGCGTTTTTTCACACATTAGAGTTTTCTTTCTTTAGTGGAGGACATTTCTTTGCTTGTTTTAAAAATCATTCTTTAAGACTTAACAGACTGTATTAGCTTATTGTATATCTTAAATGAACCTTGCAAGCTCTAGCAGTGTATTCTTCTTCCAATATAGGCACTGTGTAGGGTGGGAAGGCAAGCAGTATTGTAGTGCCAGAGAGATCAAACGTTGTCTAGGAAAAAAACCAAACAACCCTAACCAGGGAAACAAAAATTAACCAACCCACTTTTGCAGTGATTTTGTTGGATCCCATCCTGGAACAAGTGTATGTGTGGATGTGCTAGGAAAATGAATGGGCCTTATTGAGGTAAGACACTGGTTTATCTAATCATGAAGAAGTTGGGATTTTCACTAGAACTCTGTCATGTTTTCCTCAGAATGGCAACAGAAGATTTCTTTATGTGTGGGTCAGATTTGTGGGATTTTTTCCCAATTGTTGAAAGGGTGGAACATTTGCTGTCTGTTTGGGCATGAGCAGGGTTTCCTGATATCCTATCAAACAGACTAATAGGTCTCTGCAGAAAGAGGTGGTAATCTGCCTTGACATGACCACTGGTTGTGAAAGGGACAAATCAGCTGTGAAGAAAGATGACTTCCTTGAAGGAACCATGTAAAAACTTTGGCCTAGTGCCAACACAACCATTGCTGATCAACTTTGGCAGGGATGTGGCTCAGATTGGAGACTCTGTGTGGAAAAAAGGGTTTTTTCCTTTTTTCTTACAGGCTTGAGAGCCTACTGGGTTACTGTTGCTGATCTCCCCTCTTTGGTATTTCAGGTTCCAGTAAAATTAAACCCACAACTGTAATGTGGTCTTGTCCCTTTAGCCACTGGGGTATGACTGGCAGGTGACACTGTCCTTCTCTACCTTAAGTACAGCTGATGAACTGCTCCTAGGCAATCGGATGTTTTTAGACTAGAGCTTGGTAGCACCCCTTTCATCCTTCTCACAGTCTGGCGAGTGTACTCAGCCTGTTGGTCTCTGAAGTGCTGACAGCAATGTGGAAAACAAGTGCCAAAGCAAAAGTACTGTGAGGTCATTTGGATAGATCTAAGTGAGTAAAATCATGGAGATAAGGTGCACCCACTCAGCACCTGCCCACCTCTGTGCTGCTCTATGCTAAGGCACATTGCTGCCAGCGGGGCTGCTACCAGGCTGTGCTGGCATCGAGCACTCTCTGGGCTGAGCCACCAGCCCTGCCTGGGCGGGATGTGGGGAAAGGACAAAACCAGCTTCTGCTGGAAAGATGTAAAAAATTACCCCTGTGCTAAGATGCAATGCTGACATTTGGGGTGTGAGCCAGTCTACAGGGCACTGGCAGTCACAGGCAGCTGGAGGAGCTGGCCTCTCATGAACCAACTCCTGAAATTAGAAGGGGGTAGGTTTTAACTTAAAACCGAAACAAAGAGCAGGGCTGGCTGTGCTCTCCCAGCTCTCTCAACCCACGTTGGTGGCTGTAGGTTTTCCTGTGTTGTCGTCTGCAGCGCAGGTGCCGTGTTTGTGAGGCGCAGCAGAACCACCGCAGCAGGCCGGCCACGCTGTGCTCCCCGTGCTGAGGTGGGAGCTGTTCTCCTGCCCAACACCCATCTGTGGGGTGCAGAGGGGCCAGGGGCTGTAGTGGGTGGAGGGGTGGTGAAGGGGAAGGTGAGGGGGGGCAGGGGTCAGTGGTGGGAAGCAGGTGGCTGGCACCGTGTCGGGGACACAGTGGAGCCAGTACCTCTGAGGACAGAGGGAAGGAGGCTGTGGGACAGCCCACAGACACCAGGGTGAGTTAAGATACTTTAAACACAACCTCTTCAGTAGTTTGCTGGGGAACAGATTTGTATGCTTGTTTTGCCACATCCTAGCTTTTAAATGTACAGTGGGAGATAAAGGAGACATTAGAGGAAAAGCTGGGTGAATTCTCAAAGCAGTGAAGGCTGGAGAGTAGTAACAGGGTAGCAGCTACAAGGGAGGTGGCAGTGAGAGGAAATAGCATGGAGGGGAAAAGGGAAGAATGGAGAGGGAAGAATCTCCAAAATTTCTATCCCTTTGTTAAGAACTCGGGACATTTGTGAGTAGATCAACTGCTTTTCCTGGAGCATTTCCTTTTCCCTACATTTGTACAGGCCTGTGTGGCCTTGCAGCCCAGGTCTTTTTCCATTCCTGGGTGTGTGTTACACCTATTACCAGTGTCACTAAGGTACTAACATAGTTTTCAGGTGACTGCTCCGACAATGGGGTTGTTCTTGCCATATAATTCACAAAGCTTCACTCAAGTCACAGCCAGAACACTACACCTGCCCTGGAGAATACAGAGGAAATTCATCAGGTTATTTTAAGTTGATTCTGTGGAAGCATGCAGGAATATATCCAAGTTAAACTCAAAGGGAAATGATCAGATTGGCTGCAGATTTCATCAGGTTTATAGTTGCATTAGAAATCTCATATGAATCTTTAAAAATGTTTTAGAATTGAAAGACTTAAAGTTTTTGAGAACTTGTTGCATAAAAATGATCAGTATGAGTATGTATCTACTGGACAAGTAGGCAAGTTCAGTAAGGCATCAGTTACTTTATGTTGATCTAGCCATGTGAGAACATAAGCACTGGAGAAGTGTGAACAGACGTTCAGAAGCATCAGAGTTCTACTTTGTCTTTTAGTTGTATGCAGATGTGCAGGAGAGTTGTGAAATTGTTCTTTCATCTCTGGTAGTGTCAAGTTTAAGGAGTGTTGGCTGAGCAGTAGTGCCTTTTTGAAGCACATAATTTTTAACTTTTTCCCCCTAATATTTGAATGTGCATTAAATTCACCTAGGTCTTCTCGTAATTTTGACAGGTTTTGTTTTTTTTTCCCCAGATCTTCATTATGTGAGCGGCAGTCCCTCCATTGCCATGCACTGATGTTCTCTTTTATATTCTTTTTATAGCCCCCCGTTGTCCCTGGTCTTGGGTTCACAGAGCTGATAGACAAAGCAGTTGGCAAAGAAAGTGAATGACTTCAGGAAGGGATAGGCTTGTATGCTCTGACCATGGAGATGACAGCAATGTAGAAAGGATGGAAAGAGGGTAAGCAAGGTCTTGAAATCGGGGAAGCTGATGGATTGTGTTCCAGAGGAAGGTTAGAGTAACAGGACTGGAAATGGGAGAGGATGTGAGTCAGGATGGGAACTGCCAAGAGGAAGATGAGAAATGACAAGATTGCACAGGGAGAGAAGAAAGGGAATAGACTGGTAAAAGGTAGAGTGGATCTGGAAGCAGAAACTAAAGTGAAACACACAGGCTAAGGTGGTTGACTCAGAAGAAGAGGTGGGAAGTGTAAGATGAAATGAACAACTTCAGCAGAGGAAAATATCTTCCACTCTTAAAGAAGTCCAAAACTTAGTAGAAGGAAGAAATTTACTTGATTTACCTACTTAATTTTAGTTTCCTGTGTTTTTTGCCAGGCAGTTCTGCTTTCTTTTCTGACATTGATGGCTGTCTCATGATTTCCAAGACATTGTCATAGAAATAGACATAGAAAGGAAATGTCCTGCTTTTAGGAAGCATGGTTAGGTAGTGTCTTCTCTACCCATTGAGAGATGGGCTTCCAGTAGCTAGCCTATTAGAGAAATTTTTTTGGTAAAGCATCGTCAAAAAAAAAAATTGAAAAAGGTGAGTTTCTTTTGTTAGAAAAAAAAAAAAAAAAAAGACTTTGAGAAACAGTTTATATAGAGATGATCTACATACATCCTTTCCAAACTAAATTATTCTGTGATTGAACCTTCTGAGGAAAAACAAAATGTGAAGTTTGAGATTTGTTTTTGGTGCAGGTTGAAAAGGCTTAATGAGTAGTGCTGTGTTCTGGCAAAGTTAGATTAGAACCAGATGATTACCTTCCACAGGCAAAATAAGAGTTCCACAATCCCAACAGCAAATGTTGCTTGAGTTCTGGGGTAGATAACTCAATTAGCTCTGCAAGATGCCCTTCTCTTGGGTTAGAGTCACTGACCACTTTAGGATGTCCCTCCCTTTGCAGGAATACCCATGGGTTTCCAGAAAGTGAGACAGGAAAAGGCACACATGCTCCTAGTGACGGCAGCTTGAGCTCATTACTCTGATTTTTAGATATGCTGGCATCATCTCAACAGCCCGTATTCACATTTATGGCCTTTCCAGACTTATCTAGGAGAGAATGTGTGCTCAGCCTGCTCCAGCTACATCTGAGCTTGAGCTCAGGGCCCAGGCAAAGCACACCATGGCTTGGACAGCACCAGAATTGGACTCTCAAAGATGGAAAGGCAAGGCACAAAGTGGAGGTCACTCTCTCTTTAACTGCTAGCAGTCCTGTTGGTGATCTCACTGTCTCTTGGGCTTGTCTGAACAAATGCATCAAAACCAGCTGAACTGTAAGTAAATTAGTCCCTCCCATGAATGAGCATGTAAGTATTTTTCTAATGAGATAAAAGAAAATTAATCTTATTCTGCACCATCCCTATTAGTTTGCAGTCCAATTCATTCCTTCGTGTTAATTCATCTTGGAGTGTTTTGGAAGATTTCTCAGCATCTACCAGTGCATTTTGTGGGACAGTCTTTGGAAAGGACAGAACATTTGCTGAAGAGACTTTACTATATTTTCCCTTTAGAATTCTCTACTGAGTGCGTTTCAAGAGACTTTGTGTGAGCTGGTTGAGCCTCCTTTTTAACCCATCATGGATTTTTCTTTGTATTTTATTTCCTTTAAAGAGTATTCCTTTCCTTATGGCAACCACCTTTTGCCAAATGAGTAAGGCACCCCAGTTCTTCCAAGATTTTGCCCCATTTACCACCTTCCAAAACGATTGTAGTGGCTGTATGACCACATCTCAGATTTTCCACGGAGGGATCTCTGATTTCTTTTCAATCAGTTCATTTAATTGACCATATTTATTTCCCTAGCCCTTGTGGCTCCCTGAGTGCAGCTATTCGTCAGAAGCTGGATCTTAAGCATCCTTTTCATGTTTTACCTGGAGAATTTCTTAAACCATCTCATCTGTTCTTGGCATTTGGAGCTAAACCCAAAAGGGAAGCTCTCTCATTCAAAAGGCTATCTAAATGGGTAATGGGATACTTTGAGACCTGTAACAAGGAGGCGAATGTCCCAGTCCCACTGCTCCCACACTGATCCCATCAGAGCCACCGTAGCTTTGAAGGCTTGTTTGGGCAAGGTTCCCAACACGGATGTGTGCGAGACAGCTAACTGGAACTTGGTACATCTACCTAGCATGCTGCTTAGATGTAGAGCCTAGGCATGATGCCCACTTTGGAAAGCAGCTTTGTAGTCTATATCTGCTTAATTTAGTCCTCAGCTGGCCTCCTGAGAATGGCTGTTCACTGCACGTTAGTGTCCAAGAGCAGGAAGCAATGAAGGCAACTTTCATCAGAAAGAAGATGAAGTAACTTGGCACTCATTGGAGTTTGGAGGCTAAATTGCCTCTTAAAAGATCATCCTTACTGCTTGTCTAAGGAGTTTCCAAGCTCTAAATAGGATGGGAGAAAGGATGCCTTTGTATCCCTGTGTTCCCCTTTTCTAGATGTTGTCTTGTTGATGTGAGATTCCTTCTTCAAAGTCTATAAAATTCTGTTTGAATGCTTTTCATGCTCTAATTTGGCATACAGCATAAATCCAAGCAAACTGACCTGAGACAGGAATGCATTTTTCTCTTCAGTTACTTCTGTCTGTGTCCACTGCTAGCATCTATATTAACAAATACAATTTCTTGGGAATGTCCCAGAGCTTTTATTTTCAAGAATATTTTTAATAGTGCAAAGCACTGTTATTTCCTAGAAAGTTTGGTCAGCTTCTTCCACATCAATTTATGAATCCCCGTTCTATTACTTCCTTATGACATGTTTTATTCTGTCTTTTTAAAAATAAACATTCAGGGGTTGGACTGGATGATTTCTCGAGGTCCATTCCAACACTGGCTATTCTGTGATTCCATGAAACATAAGTCAGGAGTAATTAGAGAGAAATGTACCACATTTGAAGTATAAATTGAAGGTATGATGTGTCACTACAGTCAATGGTCAAATACATGAATTTTAGTCTTGAGGGCTGAGTTAAATAAAAAGAGAGCCTTTTAAATAACTTGACGTTCCCTTAATGATCCATGAAAGGTAAATCTGAACATTTGACTTCATTGCAATAATACAGCTAGTTTAAATTTTTATTATTTTTAAGCCCACAGCCAGCGGGTTGGAGTAAGTTATTTGCAGCCTATTTTTAAAGTCCATATCGAAATATTAGCCATAACTGTCTGCTGTGTATATAAAAAAAAAAAAAAGTGGGGGTGTGCTGTGCATGTTTGAAGTTTAATCATGCTTCTACTTATCCTCAGTCCCAGAGCAATCCTTTTTTCTGCTGCTGAGCTCAAACAGCTAGTAGCCAGGTTTGATCTGCTGCCCCATGGAGCAGTGCCCTATGTGAATTTGAAGTTTTCTCAACCCGGGAGGCCTGCAAATAAAGACTAGCCTCAGGTAGCCAGAGCTCTCCTTCCCAAAGCAGCTCCCAGGGCGCTGCCTGGAGCAGTCCTCCTGAAATTGTTTCAGGCAATCGCTACAGACTATCTCTACTACTGCCCCTCTTACCCCTCCTTCCCTCTCCTCCTCCTGCCATAAGGGAGGAGTTTTGGAGTCCAGGAGTCCTATTTGACTTTAATAAAATGAAGAAAAAAAATTTTAAAAAATAAAAAGCAGAGCAGTTTGTAGGGAACTGGCACAGACTGTGGAAACAGGAGCCACAGCAAGACAAAACCCAGTGGCCTTCAAAACTTTTTTCCCTTCTTTCTCACCACATGACTTGGAGGATGTGGACAGTAATTAAAGGACCCCCTAGCTCTTCATTTTCTGTGCCTGGTCCTTTGATCTGGTTCGTGTCGGGTAGCTATTTTCATTGTTCCTGTCTTTTCTTTTATTCTCACCCAGCCCCTTTGATGTGAGCAATGATGATCTTTAATTCCAAAATAGGAGATGGGCAGGATAGCAGTACTGGCCTTATATAATGCATCTTTCACATCTTATTTTTAAACTTGAGCATAATAGGTGTAAGTCAGAGCCTGGGGAGCGTTAACCCTTTCCATGCAGGGCAACTTCTGAGGAGGTTAAGAGCCTATCACTTTTAGTAATGTCAGGCACGTTAATCTTCTGTAGATGCCTACAGATGCATTTGTGAAAAAGATTATTATTATTATTATTATTATTATTATTATTATTATTATTATTATTTTCCTGCAAGTATAATGGATCTCAAAATATAATCTGGAGGGAGTTTGTCCTAATTGTTCCCATGTGGGAAAAATGTGCTGAGAAAGAACAGTAAAGCTAATGCAGTTATTCTGACTGGCTTCACTTGGCAGCACAGTGGGAGTGAAGCATACTGTTTATTAGTGTTATGTTAATAAACTATAAGGGACAAGCTGCAGGTGGTGGTTTATAAACTGTTAGCTCAGGTAAGATAGATGACAATATGGAGGTTTTTAGTAACATTAGTAGGAGAGAAGGGATGCAGGTTCTTAATGTTGTCTTGAAATCACGGAAGCCCAATATGTCCCCTGTGTGATGCCCCTTCCTCACAGGATGCACAAACCAAGTAGCTGCACTCCAGCCAGCATGGCATTCGGGCTGGAGCCCCATCAGATGTGGCATGTGCAGGAACCCCTCTACTAGCCACCTGGAGGGACACTTTCCTGTCAGGCTGTGTGGGGTGGCACATGGCCCCCGTGCCATGCATTGGAGGGAGGCACACATGGCCTCCCGTGCCATG
>CM031867.1:8102623-8160107 GCA_018697195.1 Certhia americana | reverse complement strand
TCCCATGCCATGCTTTGGAGGGTGGCACACACAGCCCCTTGCCATGCTTTGGAGGGTGGCACACGGCCCCTGTTCCATCCTTTGGAGAGTGACACACATCCCCCTGTGCCATGCTTTGGAGGGTGGCACAGGTGTGGATGGCAGCACAATGGCCCGAGCCCCTGCCTGGGGGAGCCCCCCGTGCACCGCCGCAGCCCCAGGGAGGCAGGTGGTGCTGGCGGAGCCCCTGCCCGCCGTGTCCCCGGGGAGCTCCGCATTACCGCGGTCCCCATCTGCCTCGGCGGCACCTCCTCCCTCCGGGCCCCAACAACAATGGCTCTGCTGCTGCTGCTGCGCCCTGCCCGAGCCGGCCCGGTGACATTTGCAGGGTTCAGCCGTCACAGCACAATCCGCTCGGGAAATGCAGCTGTAATCGTAAATAGGGAACCCAGAATTTTCAAACTTCAGGTCTTGAGGCACCCGTGCCATGGAGGGGGAGCTCAGCTTTTCCCAGTGCCTCTTAGTGTAGTAGGATTTGTGACTATCTGAAAATTTGGAAAACTATAGGTCTGCTGCTAAGCCACTTAGACATTAATGTTTGAACATCATGCCAATGTTTTTTGTGTTCAGAAGAAGACCTAAATGGGCACAAATTAAAAATAAAATACCAACGTTTTCTTGGTAGAATTAATTGGAGGCAAAATATAACAAATTGTCAATAAGAACTAGCAAAGAAGCAGTGAGGATAACAAAAATGAAGTGTGGTAATGGACAGAGGCAACTTGATGACTCTGATTATGTTTCAGTTTAAAGCCTGCCTTTTTCTTTTCATTCACAAAGATATATGCATAATATATAGCTTTGCGTCTGAAACAGTTATAGATGTGGATTTATACCTTCATGACACTCTGTCTTTTAGTGACATAAAGTGTGCGTTATGTTTGTGTAGTTCTTAAAATAACAGCTGTTTATTAGATAACTTTCAGGGTGATTCTTATTATATGTTATGGTCCCAGATCAGCAAAGTAGTTCAGCAGATGCCCAACTTGAGCACGTGATGGGACACGTAGGCTTTTCAGCCTGCACTTGCTTAAACCTGAGCACATGCTCAAATACTTTGCTGAATAGGGGCAAAGACCAGATGTAGTGAATACCTGTAATTAACTTTGTTAAATGGCTTACAATATGCTACTTGTTTCCATGTGCTTTTAAATTTCCCACTTGAACATTATTTAGGCTGAACTTCTGTGTGTTTGTCCTTGTCTGTAGAGTTCTTTTTTTTTTTCTTTCTTTCTTTATTAAATGCATTTGGTTCCCTCAGAATATTTCTGTTAGGCATGAAGGAGGAAAAGTTCTCTTCCAGTTCTTCCAGTACAGTTGATCTTTAGTACCAGTGGTTTTGTAGCTGGAGTGCTTTAAGGAAATAAGGGAAGGAAAGGTTGTAGAAAGGACTAATATTTCCCTGGAGCAGCTTCTAGAGTTGGAAAAAGTAGACACACTTCTGAGACCTGGCAAAGGGATGTGGAACCTGTAATCTTGTCCACTTTTTCCAGCTATATCAGCTAATCTAATAATAGAAGCTTATAGGGTGATGTAATTTCTTTTTTTAGACAGAGAAAACAAACATTGAAATTGCAAAGGGGAAAGCTGGCACCAATACATTCCTCAATGAGTACTAGGGCCCTTTCTTCACTTACAAAGGAAAAAAAAAAATCCCTCTTTCTAAAGCAACCCTGTTTTAAGGGCTCAAGCACACCCAGATAGCCTCTAGTTAGGTTTCAGCAGTCTAATGAAGCCTGCCTTTTTTGTGATTTCACTGCACATACTCCCTGCCTGCCTTGATTGGCAGCTGGGTAGCAGACCTCTGCAGCTGTGACAATTTGCCTGAGGGAGACTGTAAGTGTCTCATTGAAACTTGCATTGTAAAATCCTCCAAAATGCCTCCCATAATATTAGGCACAGGAGAAAAACACAGGTGTGAAAAACTTTCACAGATCCCATGAGTTCAATGTCTCTTGGCAGCTTTGGTGGATTCAGTGTTATAATATAAATTTTAAACTTGCTCTTGCAAAACAGAAGTTGCTCCATCTTCTGTCACAAGAAGTGGTGCAAACGGCAGCGCCTGCACCGCGCTTGCCTTAGCAGGGTGATGAGGATTGGCTCTCCATGGGTGAATCCTGTTTACCTGCTGTAACTTGGCAGGTGTGCCAGCACGGGGGGGACACAGCTGTCCCCACTGCTGGGGCGTCTCGCTGGCACGGCAGAGTTTTAGGAGCTCCTGTTTTCCTACTGAAGGCATGGTCTCATCCTGCCCAAAAATGAGCACTCATTGATTGATTCTGCTTCCAGTTGAAGGAGGGATTGGAAAACCTAAGAGGTGTCTCCATGAAATCAGCCTTCCTATATGTATGTACGATCATTTTCTCTTCCACTGGTTAAGTAGCTTAACGTTCTCCTCACTGGCACATAGGTGAGATTCAGCATTGCCAGCATGACTGGAAGATGAATCTCAGCTTCTGAATGCCTGATCCTTTGCTGGTGTGTTTGTTCCCAACTGCTTGCCTGTGTGCTACAGCAACTTTACTTCTTACATTTGCCATAAAGGAATCTCAATATGACTGCAGCCTTAAGATCTGGCACTTTAACTGTCTCAGTAGGTTCAACACAATATTCAGGAATTAAAGTTCTGAAGAAATGCAAGCAGCTAAATTTAGACTTAAGGAAATGTGCCTGATTGGAGTGAGCTGTGGATATGCTGATACACAGAAGTTTCCCTACAAGCCAGCCGTGTTTTATTTGTTGCTTAAAGAGAGGAGATTTTAGTTAAGTTGGAACATTTGATTTGCTTTCTTGAATTGTTTTTGATTAGTGACTGAGTGCAAGGTTAAGCTTTAATAACATATCGGTTGTAATAAAATCATGCTGGTGAGTGATACATGTGGCTAAAAAGATTTAGATACACTAGTCTGTTAAACTAATACAATTTGGAAATGCTCTGGAAATAAGCACATTAAATAAGAGCCAAAGGCAAGTTTAAAGGTTTTTTAACTCTTTCTGGGGCTAAGATTTTCCTGACCAGACTGGCCTGTTCTGGCAAGCTGGGTGAACAAGACAGCATGGCTGCAGCCTTGATAAAAGAGAAACTGTTTTGAATTTAGTAACGAAAAGTGTTAATGCATCACTGAGTTTCTGCTGCAGTGAACTAGTGACAAACCCAGTGACTAGTTAAAGCTGAAAATAACAAATCTCAAATTCAAATTATATTCAAAAGTTGCATGAGAGACTCTCAGTGCTTTTCACCTTCTCTTCTGAGCTACAAACTTTGATCAATTCAAGACAAATCAGCGATACCATAATATGTAGATTTTGTGAATTGGTAGTTGCAGTAGGGCTGGGGTTTTAGTTTCAGATTTTTATCAGGGTTTTCTGCTCTCAGTGCTTTCCACAGACTGTCCTGAGAGCCATGAAACTTGTGCTGATGTATAGTGATTCAATGTACTGTAAACTACACAAGAGGGCTCAGTTTCATGGATGTGTGAAGCTTTTGTGTGAATGTTTTTAGTGATGTCAATTGAGAAGCTGAACTCAAAGTTCAGTTGAGCATTAGGGGTATCAATTGAAAGCTCAATTTGAGTTACTTGCTTGTTGAGCCTGGTTCATTTCCCAGGAACATTTTAAACAAACTTTGTGAAGCAGTTCAGTATTATGTTTCTTGTTTCATGAATGGGGAAACTGAGGCACAAAGCTATGGAATTTCTTACCTTTCTAATGCAGCTGGGAATGTTAACAGAAAGTGGAGCCTCCAGACAGTGCTGCTGATTTGTGACTGCTGTGTACTGCTCCTTGTCAAGCAGGGAAGTCTACTTTGTCAAAGGGAAGGGGTTTTGTCTCATCATTGAGGAAGGAAGTGGATTTAAATGTCAAAGGTTGGGAAAGCCATTGTCTTCCCTTTTATGGCAGTGAACATGTCATGTTCCTCTGCTTACCAAATAAATGAAACTATAAAGGAAATGGTAGTTTTGGAAAAAAAACCCCAACCCAGCACTGTAATCCAGAGCATCTGTTTTCTACTGTATTTTTTCCCCTAGTCTCATTTTATAATTTACATCCAAAGCATGAAGTGACAGAATTTGGCAGACTGGGATCTGTACAGTAGAGCTTAATGGTTTTGTAGCAGGGAATAAATAAAGCCCCTCAAGCCTGCTTAGTTCTCACCCATGCACGTGAGCAGGGAGTGGGGAAAGGAGTGTTGTATTTTTCTTGGAAAAAGACCTTTTCGGTTTCTCCTAATCTGGCACCTGGAGGTCCAGCTGTGCTGGCTTGAGGCTGTGTGTAGCCTTGTGCATGGGAAAGATGATGGACAGGCCGCTGTAGAAGTTGAAATGTTTCACGTCTCTACAGGCAATATGTATAGCTATATTTGTGAATAGTGGCAGTGCGCAGTTGGAGGTGGAATTACTCTTCAAACAATGATTTGCCAATAGTGCTACAGTCTGGGCTGGTTTCTGTTGCAATTTGTGGGGAGGGCCAGCAGTGCATGGATTTTCCAGCTTTGCTTGCTCCTGCTACAGCAGCCATGGAGCCTCTGTGCCTGCCATCATTGCTTCCTGTCTCCATGAGCTGACTGTAAATTATTTTTCCTGGTTTGAGCTCTGCACATGGCCTGGAAATGTGTCACTCTGGTTATGTTTGGCTCAGTCTTCTGCTAATTTATACCAGTTTCTACTACAATATATTTCCATTGGCTTAATTCAATGGCAGTATTTCTAATTTACTTGGGTATAAGTAGGAGTATTGGGTTCATTAGTCCTAACAGTTTAGTAATCTTGATTTATTTTTGTTCTTCAGTCACACAAATGCCAAGGTTAATTTGCTCTTAAACACTTGATTTTCTAGGACATAAAATGATTCTGTGTTTAAAGCAGAAAATAGAGGACAGTTTTATTCTGCAAAGTGGTCTAGGTTGGGGGATGGTGTGTTTTGTTTGTTTGGGTTACAGAACTTAGAAAATGCTGGGTTAATATTTGAGAACGGAAAGATTTAATTTGCCCTTACTGGTACTCTTGGATCTTCTGGATTCCTCAGCTATGAATTGGGAGCTGATATGGAGTGGTACATTCTTGGCCCAAAATGTTTCCAGTGCCCCTAGTATTAAGTGATTTTAATGGAGAACTTTTCACAGCAGAGGACCCAGAGATGTAGTCTGTGCTTTAATAAAGATGCTATGTCTCCACAGTGTACATTAGTCAGTGAGTTAAACAAGCATCAACATTAAAACAGACATTATCCCCTGCAGTGTATTTTCTTAGTGCTTTGTCCATTATAGCTCTCAAATGATGAGGTTTCTAGTCCTTCCTGTTGGAAACAGCTCTTTTCTAACATTATTGTGGGTATTTTCCCAGTGTCTAGCACAAAATTGTGCTTTCTTCTCTCCTTCTGCCCTCCCCAAATGCTCAGTGGAATGCAGTGATGGTGTGTTTACCATACATGAACCCCTTGGAAGCAGTTCCTGCACCTTCCTTAGCTGTTCTTTAACAAAGATACATATAATCAGACCTTTTAACCTTTCCTCATAAATCAGTCCATCCAGCCCATTAATCACTTCTGTTGCCTTCTTCTGAATTCTCTCCAATTTGTCATCATGCTGTGGCTGGGGACAGCTCGGTGACCGCAGCGCTGCACGGAGGCTCAGTACCAGCCCACTGCACCCAGAGATCAGGATTTATTTATTTTGTCCCTCTCTCCTTTCGCTTCATTCCCAGTCAGAATAAATCTCCTTCCCACTCTCCATAATCCTTTTTTAAAACATTTATGGAGATAATTTGCAGTCTTACAGACCCTCTATCATTCTCTGATGTTGAGTTAGCAGAGGTTGAAAGGGCAAAGGATTGAAGGTGACACTTTGTGTCTCTCCCTCCCTTCCTTCCCCTGCTCCCTACCTGAAAATGAACAACACAACTCTTCATTTGGTGGATATGGTCACATCGAATGTGAGGAAAGAGGTAGCATTAGAGAGGAAAAAAAGATGCTGAAAACATAATTGCCTAATTGTGAATCCTAAGTAGTGCAGGCAGCAGGGGCGGCCCTGACTGGAAGAAATCAGAGGGTCACTAATTCATACTGCCAACATCCTAATTAGCTGTGCAAATGTAATGTTTATATTGTTGGGGATGGATTACAATATCCATTGTAGAATGGAAAGAAATAAATGAATTGTGTCAGTGGAGCTATGTAGAAAACACTCCTGCCACCCCATTAAACCATGAGAAGTAGCTTAGCTACTAAAAAAAGTTTGTTTTCAGGCTGATGCGCAAGTCTAATTGGGTTTCCAAAGAAAGGAACATGTTTTAATTATTAATTAGAAATCAGAGGAGTAAAAGAGTGGAAATCTGCTTCAGCTGGAGGTTTTGCTCAATGCTGGATTTCTCCTTAATAAGCTGAAACATTCCAGGCCTGCCTTAGTTAGCGGTTGGGTGCAGTGGCTTTACTCGGGGGGTAGACATCTTAATGCTCATGTAATTATCATGTAATTATTTTGTAATGTGGGATCAAAATTTTGCATAGATGGCATTCTTTCACTGAACTTAAAAAATAAAAAAGTTGTGTTCATTAATGCAGTGATTCAGTCATTTTGGTCTAAGAAGCAGGGTTCCCTCATCCCCCTCCCTATCTCTTTAAGACACAAATATTTTGAAACAGTTTTAGAGATGGTGACCTCAAGATGAATAGAATTATTTAATTTAGATTTTGTTGAATATTTATCAGATTTCTTGTTGGTAATACTGCCTTTCAACAGAAGTGTCAAGTGGGTTGCAATTATCATCAAAGCTGATAGGTACAAATAAGGGATGATCCTGTCTGCTAACACAGGGTGTGCAGGTTCATAAAGGGGAATTCTTGTGGAAGTCGCTTTCTCTCTATGAATTTTCCTCCCTGTTGCCATGGAACTTCTGGAATCAAAGTTGTTAAAGACTGATAGACTATGTCAGAAGATGTTAAGTGGATTATGGCCCATCATAATAAATATTCCCTATGGAGAGACAGGGTATGTTCTTATGAACAGAGAGTATGGAGCTGCCTCTTTTGACTTGTGCTTTCTAGTGCCTAGAAGTACGCTTGAGCAGAGTTCTGCTCTGTTTACAACTGCACACAGCTTGTCTGCACAGATGAAAATGTTATTGGGCCAGTGCTGTAGCTCTTATGGCTGGAAATCACTGACAGCCTGGATCCAAGATGAATAGCAGGTTAAACCTGACAAGTTAAAGAACATAGCAAGAGCTGCTGGCTCTTGAGTTGCCAGATGTTTGTAGATCCATGTGTGTCTTAAGGGGAACTGCCCGTTAAATGCCTCAGCTTTAATAGGAAAAGGGGACGGGAAAGAAGAGCATATGGCTCCCTCAGTGTGGCAGTAAATCCTTGTGTTAGTGGGGTGCAACTGTGAGGAAGTACAGAGCTGTCTCCTGATGTTGCTGTTGCATAGCAAGAAATCCATGGAGGAGATGGGGAGGATATAGCTAATGTGAGGTGGATGGCTTCCTTTGGAGTTATGGCTTCCATGAATTTGTAGATGCAGCAATATAATAAACAAAATATCTGACTTAACAGAACAATAATTAAGAACATTTAAATTGGCCTTTTTTCATGCATCTGCTGAAATCATTATGTTTGAAAATGTTTGGTTTGCATTTACAAAAGAATTAAAATTTCCTGATTGTGGGCCATTTAGCACCTGTTTCTGCCTATAAGACTCAATATACCTTTTTCAAAACCTCGTTATAAGAAGGAAAAAGATAGTTTCTTGGTTGTTCTTTATCAGATAGCTGCACTGTACTGTCCTACTCCTTCTCTGTAGTTTATTTACGTGATGTTTAGTTATAAAGGATTTGACAAAGATAGATACCAGTATCAAGAAGGGACACTAGGATTTGTGTTGCTACCAAGAGCTAATTCTGTTTGTGTGAATTGTAAGGTAGCTTTGGTCCCCCCTCCCCACTAACAAAGTTTTCCCTCTTATCAAAAAGAACACCACCTTCATGACTTGTATTCTCCCAGCAGAAGTCAGGTTAAGCTTCATATTGTAGTGGAAGTAACAAGTAATTAAGAATAACAAGCAATTGTGATTAAAAACTCAAAAGAAAACCTTCACTTTCAAGAGGCCATATGTTGGTAAAAGTACTCCCCAGCTGAACCATATGGATAGGTGGAATGTGGGATCTCCTGCACATTGGGAAGAGGCCATAATAATTTGTGACTTGACATATTATTACTATGTTTCCTTTTGATCATGCCAGACATCCACAGGTCTCTGTCACATCCTTGTAGGAGAATGAACATGGGTCTCTGCAAACTAAGTATTGTAGGTTCAGAGTTAAAAGCAAGTGTGCTTTTAATTAAAACAAGACCAGCTTCTAACAGAAGTTGCCTTGGTCAGATGAGGGAGTCAATAATCCTGTCCCCTCCCCTCTCTTGCTAGAATCTGGAAAAACAGTTGCAAGTACCATTTTGAAGGGTGTTTTGCCAAGTGTCTGGCAAATGCTTCATTTCAAAACATCCATCTTTTCCCCCTGTGGGCAAAGAACAAGCCCGACTCACTTGCGTGTTCATTGGTCGCACTGAGAGGCTGAACACACCATGCAGTAAAATGCTTTAGCTTCAGAAGTGGAACTGGTCCTTTATTTTGTGGAGGCTGCTTTACCCCTTTGTGAAAAAGGATGCACAAAGTTCTGCTGTGGAGCAATAATAGAGATGTATGAGAAACCATGGATAGTCTTTAATCATCTTCAGCAGCTTCATGGAGACCTTGCAACAGGGTTTCAGGCTGCGAATTGTAGAAGAGTGTACAGTGATGTCTTATAAAGGGACATCAGGAAGTCTCGTGTGTGTGTGTGAAGGGACTGCTGACACTGGCATCTAATGTCTTGAAATTATATTCTGCTGTTGTACCTCCTGGCACAGCCTGGGTAGTTCCTTCATCCACTGCAACTTCAGGAAGCTCATCTGGTTGTGTGGGAGAGGATGTGATTAGCAGCAGTGTCTAGCACTGCTGTGTAATTTGCAGAGGTTCTCGTGAGATGTCTGAAGGATGTTTATATTCATGTTGCCATCTTCAGTAATCAACTCCTATTGATTGTTTCACAAGAAATCAGAATTATTTTATAGGAAAATATTATGGAGGTTTCTCTTTGATCAATAGATTTTTGATTTCTAAAACTTGCAGCAACTTAGAAGCTTTTGTACTTTTTGGCCCCCTGTGCTTGAGCACACACATGAACCCATCTTTGAACTAGTCTGGGAAGTGTTTGACGTGAAACATTTGCTGATGTACTGTTTGTCTTCCTGAGCCATCAGTGGAACAACTTGCTGTTTCCTTCTTGCATGAAAAAGCTGGCCCACTTCAATCACCCTTAGCACCAGCAAACCTCAACACAGACAAAATAACCTCCGTATCTAACTTGCATGCAGGCAGCATCAAGTTTGGGATGTCAGTAGTATAGTTTGCAAGTTCTTGCATTAAACATTATCAGTAGAAATGTTTTTAATGGAACACAGACTATAACACAAGCAATACATTCAAGCCCTATAGGTACAGATTTAGGTATTGCTTAGTCTTCCTTGGTTTAGAGAGGCTTTTGCAGTCAGCTACCCTGCAGTGGGCTAATGCTGGTTGCTGCCAGATGCCCACCCAGCTGCTCTCTCCCTCCCCAGCCTCAAGAGGGCTGGCAGAAAAAGTAAGATGAAAAAGCTGAGTTGAGATACAGACAGGGAGATGGCTCAGCAATTACTGTCATGGGCAGAACAGACTTGCTTTGGGGAAACTGAGTTAATTTTCCTTCATGCCTCAGGAGTGCTGTGCAATGGGGGGTTATGGCCAGTCCAGTGAGGGTCGGTCAGTGGTGGGTCTGTCGTGGAGCCAGCTGTATCCAGCACAGGGCAGGCCCTGACCCCTTCTCACAGAAGCCCCCCTGCAGCCCCCACAGCCCAGCCTGGCCATGCACACCCTGTGCACGCTCACATTTCCACCCTGTGCTGTGCAGCACGGCCTGGCCAGCCTGACCCCTGGCCTCCAAGCAGATGTCTCCAACTTTTCTTGCCTGCTGTCAGGGTAAGTAGGTGATGGGCACTCACATGAATGTTGATTCTGAGCCTGGCTTGTGGAGACCCTCTTTGATGTTTTATTTTGGCTGCTTGCCAGGGGGTCCAATTTTTAAAGCACAGGGGTAATGATCAGATTATTTTTATTATCCCTTCTTCAGAATTCACTGTTCTGCAGACATCGTTTCCTGCACTCTTGCTGGGTAGCAGAATGTCCCCGAGAAGGACGTGCCACCAGATGCGAGATCTGTTTTTGTGTTGCTGGGAGGAATAGCACGGGGACTGCAAAAGTTGCCTGGCTTTACAAATACTAATGTCACAAACTGTGGCTTGCTCTTCACTGCTTTCCTCATTTAACCATCCCAGAGCACTATTTGGAAATTAGCACAATGCACCTGATGGGTCAAGAAAAACCATCCTTGCTTTTGTTCTGGATACCTGGTGATGTGTGTTAGCATGCTGTGGTGCAAGAGTAAGTGTATGTTGTAGAAAAACTCAGTATAGAATTAATACCTGCCTGGAGGTTTCTATGTGCTTAGGTGGGAAATTCAGCCTTATCAATCATTCTTTGTGTTTCACTCTTCAGAATAAGTACCATTCAGATTTATGGGCTGCCTAATTTATTAATCTGAGTAAAAAGAAGAGAAAGATATTTCTGATTCATTGAATATAATCTTTTGGGCAGATCTGGAAGATGAAGAAAAATACTGAGCACTGGCTTGGAAAAGAAATCTTCAAATATTATCATTTGATCTAGAAATAAACTGGCAGAGCACAAAGGTTGCCTACATTTAACATTCATAGCATTTTACTACTAGATACAGTGCTTACCTCAGATGTCAGAAAATAAGAGACTTTGCACAAAAGCTGGGTTTTATTCATTTTGTGACACTCTTCCTAATGCTACCCAAACCAGCATGTGTTGGTCTAATTGCCCTTCTGTATCTCCATTTTTATATCTCTGTAGCTCTTTGGAATTTAGAAATTCTTGCTTACCCTGTGTACTGTAACATTTGAAACTGTGCTTGAGCCTAACTGTATTTTGATGCCCCTGCTTGCTTTAAATGGCAGAAGCAGTGAATATAAATTAGAATATATTAGCATTTTGCTGACTTAAAAGATGACATTTATCGTGAGGCATAAAGAGTTAATGTTAGACTTGTAGCTCTGAGCTTACTTTATTGAGCTTCTGCATACACGTGTTAATTTTCTCAGCTGAGGGATAATGGATGTCACTTGAGAAAACAATACTGATTTGGGTTCTTTCATAGTTTGTGGGTTTATGTCCCACATGGTCTAGAAGCAGGCTCTGGGAGATTGCCTGAAATATGCCTGGCCTCTCAGCTGCACTAAAAATAATTC
Source organism: Certhia americana (assembly GCA_018697195.1). NCBI lineage: Eukaryota > Metazoa > Chordata > Aves > Passeriformes > Certhiidae > Certhia > Certhia americana. The sequence goes on along the minus strand of CM031867.1, from coordinate 8,148,674 downwards.
CTGCTTCCCTTATTTCTAGAAGTAATTCTGAGATGCTGCAAACCTTTACCAGCTCCTTGTTTAGGAAAAAGATTTCTCTTCAGCTTTCAAATAACAATAGGGAATGGTCTGTAGGTGTGACTGTTGAAATTCCAGACCTTTCCTTTGTAAAAATACATGTGTGTTGTGGATGTATTTTGTTTTGTTTAATCCCTTGTTATGAAGTGTTCTTGGTTGCGTGACCTTTCTTTGAGAGCAGCAGTTCACATTGGATTTTGGCAAAATGGGTTTGATCATCCTTGCTTTACTAAGCATTAGCACCTAGATGACTGTAATTCACCCTCTAATACCCCCACAAAACCTATTTATGCAGAACTTGACATGATTTGCAGTCTCCATAAAGGAGGAATATAGGACTTAAGCAGTGCCTAGAATTATTTTTTTGACCTCCATTTAAGTTATTGGTTGAAGTATTAGGCTCTTCAGACAACTAAGCTGTTCTTGCTCTATCCTGGCACTTAGCACCTTATAACAGAGCTGCACTATCAATTCTGTGGCATTCATGTGTCTGCCTCCTACCCTGAAGGTGGAAAAATTGCAAGGGAAATTGCTGCCCAGCATTGGAGAGTTTTAGGCAGCCAGTTAAATTGATCTTAGTAGTGATAATAATCCATTTTAAGGCAACACAATCACAACCTTTTTATTAATATTGGCTGACCATTGTCCATTTTAACTGTAACACGTTGCCTGTGAATGCCAGTAAGTATCCCAATGTCAGGGTACTCATTTGAGCTTTGTGATCCACAGCACATACAGCTACAGAGGTGTTATTTTATTTGTTTATTTCTGGAGACAGCACAAAATACTGGCAACTAATAGATTCTAGAGATGTTTTTTTCCAACACCAATTTTAAGGAAGTGTGTGAATGGAAAAATTTGTTTCTGAGAATTGAGATAACATCTGCATTAATATGGTATATTGTAAGGATCATTAATGTTCAGAGTATATTATCAGGTGTTCTCTAATGCACTTTTGATGAGCTGTAATGATGCTTGCTGTAGTGTTTTTTCATCTCTACTCTCCCTCCCTTTTTTTTTCTGCTTGATTGTAATAATGACTTAACCCAGGTGGTAGACTCTATCCAGAAAGTGCCCAAGGGAAATATTATTCCCTAGTACCAGCAAACATCACAGATAGTCATTGAGTTCACTATGAAGTTTCCTCAGGAGGGAAGATCTTGGATCTCCCCTTGGGTATCTGGACCTGCCCCACATTTGCAGTGTAATAATCTGGCTTTGGGACAAGATAGAGAAATGGCAGAGAGAAACAAGATGAAAAATGTAAGTGGAAGGGAAGGAAAAAAGGCAATAATACATGGTAACCTTTGAAATTACTGATTTTTGTTAGAATGTGACTTGTCATAGAATAGGGTCCTGTGAAGTATTTGTATAATTTTGAGATTATTATTAAAGAGCACAGTGCAGTTTAAAGTGACAAAGATGAGTGCAAAAATAGAGATTCTTCCCTTTGGATATCGCAGGGTATTGGTTGGTTCTGATCCTGCTAGAAAATACCTCAGGGTTTTGGATATGACTGATATTTGTCCTTAATATTTGTCTTTTGTAGCTCTCTTAATCTGCATGATCAGCAAGGAAACTTATTTTAAAGCTCTGGTTTCCTGGTCCTTGTTATGCCACCCAGTTGCACAGAACAGCAAGCTTTAAATAAATGTCATGGATATGGTGTAGCTTTGTCAAGTAGACAAGGGATCTAAAAGTGAAAAAGTGAAAATGCGGGCAATGGTGATAGAAAAATACTACACATGCTTTTCAACTGAGCAAAGTCTTTGTAGCAGTGAGTGTGCAGTGTCAGGTATCACTCACTGTGTGCCATTAGGACTTACTGGCAGTAGCCAGCACGGACACCGCAAGCAAGAATAAATCACATTGGTTGTTCAGAAGATGGTCTCTTGTAAGTTTACTCAGGTTTACATGCATGTGGGAAGAAGGGGCTTCTTTATTTTCATATTTTTTCCAAATCTCTGTTTCATTGTTTATAGAAGAATTCAAAAATAAAGTACCCAGGATGAAAATTATGCTGTTAGGTTGCTTTTGCCTATGTTATATTGAAAGCTATACTTTGCAAATGTAATGTGTAACAGCAAACGGTGTACAAAGGAAAAGAAGTCGTGTTGTTGCACACAGCGTTTTCCATTTTCTGTATAAAAACTTGTTTAAATACTTTTGTACCCTCCCCTTTTCACTGTCTTTCTTAGGCAGCAGCTGAGTGCGTGCCCCTGTCAGCCCACAGCTGTGAACGGGGTGTGGGGAGACCTCTCACAGCAATGGGGGCTGCAGGGGGGCTCAGGCAGCTCCCCCACCAGTGGCTGTTTTGCCTGGGACAGATTTTCTTTGAGGTTGTTCTTACTTTCTGCAATGCTTTGTACCATCTCTTAATCCACCCACATCTGCCCCCTTAATATTCTCCCTGGATGGGGCAGGGGCAGGACTAGACTGGCACTCTGCAAGTCTCCTAAAATGGAAATGAAAAACTTAAGTGATATCTGGTCCAAAACTGTTATAGATTTCGCTTGGAAAAAAAGAGGCTTTTTAGTGGTCTTTTACTTCTGGGAACATGGTTTCCCTCCCCAGTGAGATGCAGTTTGTGTCAGCTGTTTCTATATTAAAAAAAAAAGGTCTCCTGAAATAACTGCTTTTGGCTTGTCAGCATCTGGCAGCCCTCTCCTCCTGAAGCAGGCACCACCAAGGTCCCATGTGAGCAGGAATGGCTTCTCTCCCTGCAGGGCCCCTGCAGAGAGGGGGTGCCTGGCCCGCCCGGGGTCACAGGTGGGGCAGCCCGAGTGGGTTGCACTGCGCTTGCTTCTGATGTGCCTGGCCCGTGCTTGCACACCCCCATTAAATTTCTGCTCTTGTCAGTCCATTAAACCTCCCAAAGTGATTTGTTCTCCCCAGAGAATCACGGGAGAGGGGGTGGAAAGGTAAAAAGAGAAAGGAGAAAAATAAAGAAGGGCTGGCAGGAGGAGAGGACAAACCAAAAATGAGTAAAACAGAGCTGCTGAATCCAATAGCCAAGTATTACATTATAGACTCCCAGTCTGGATATAAACAAAATGTTTCCTTAGAGCAGAACTGCATCCAAAGCTTAGAAAAAATGTTTTCCAGAGGTGAACCAGATGTGCTCTGTCCTTCCTCAGGAACAGGAGAAGGTGACTCACTTCTTGCACCCCTCTCATCCCCCAGCTCTCTCTCTCCACAGGCCCCGCTTTGCACTGCGAGCAGCCAGCAGGATGGTTCTGAGGGGCTGCTCATATTCCATAGCTGGATTCCTGGGTGATTCCTGCTGTATCTGGCTGGCCTGGCCTCTGGCTCCTGCAGCAGTTGGACTCTCACTGCTGCTGAGTTCTCTGTGTAGCTGCCATGTGCCTCGGTGGCCCTGGTGTGACCAGCCAGCTTTGCTGGTGTATTGTGTGCCACTGCTAAGCTGGGTGGGTTTTGCAGGCTGGTGGTGAGGCTCACACAGCTCAGTGTGACAGTGGCCACCACACTGTGGCTTCCCTGAGTGGCCTTCCAAGGGGGCCGAGGACAGAGCAGGACAAGGCTGAGCCTCTTGATGGGTTTCAGATCACCTAGCTTCTTGGTTTTGAGGAGTCCATATGTTTTAAAATATCATCCAGCTAAATGAAAAGTGTTTTCTAATGAAACAAAAAAAGCCATGCCAAAAAAGCCCAAATGTTGTCACCAAAGTTAATAAAAGTAAGGAAATTAATACTTATAGTTGACCTCCAATACCTAGGCACAGTGGGGTGTAGCAAGGAAGTAGTTAGAAAGGCACCATGGTGAGCCTTTGCAGTGAATTACCTTATTTTTATTAACTTTCTGACAACCTCAGTGAATTTCCTTTCTTTTTATGAAGTGATTAAAAAACCTAATCAGATCATGTAATTAAAATACATAATTACACAATCTCAGAGTTTTTCATAATTACTGTACATGGTAAATATTTTTACCTGATGACACTTTGCACAAAAATTCTAATGAATTTGTGTAGGATAGTTAGTATATGTCTGATATCCAGTGCTTGCAATGGAACCTTCTCTAACGACACTAGATAGCAAAATGTTTTAAAATGGAAAATATAGTGAAACTCTGAAATAATGACTCAGTTGTCCCTTTTGAAAGCTTTTGTACATACTGGGCAGCTGGTATGTGTTGACATGGTGTGTTTCTGTGCATTTATAATGGCTGTTCACTTTGTGCTCACACCTCTGCTTCTGTTTTGTTAGGCACCACCCACTGGAAAATGGGTGTTTTGATACAAAGCAACACAGTGAGAAAAAAATCAGATCAAATCCAGTATCTCAGTTCCAGGCAAAGAACTGAATTAAGACGGAATCCCTCTTAAGCCTGTGTACAGTGACTTCAGGGTAGACACGATGTTGCAACCTTCCTGATGTCAGGTAGCCAGCAGGTCCTAGACTATGGTTATGTTCATAGAAAATCCAAAGGTGCAAGGTATGATAATCTTAAATAATGGGAAAATTGTTACCCAAAACCAAACAGGTCTTACGTGTTTTTAAAATCAGCTCCCAGAAACCCAGGGCCCCAGCCTCTAAATACAGATAGACAGTTTGGGACAGATGGGGAGCCAAGGCTGGTACTCATAACTCTTGGTACTCATACTTTCATGTGCTATGAGCTGGAGGAAGTGGGATTCAGTTTCATGACTGATTCTAGCTGAAGGTGTGAGGAAGCAGTTACTGAGTTTTCATTCATTTGTCCTATTTTGTTTATTTTGGAAAGAGTGAGATGGACTAAAGATCTTATTTTAGACAGCAGCACGGTTTATTTGGGGTCAGAAAATTCTTCTGTCCTGAAAGTTTTTGCCTTATTGACCAGAACTAAAATAAATATTAGAAAAGCCTTGACAAAACATGTAAATAATATGTGAAGTATATCTGGGGGACCTTGTTCTCTCATTCTCCTGTGGGAGATACCAGAGTTGCCCAGTCTGTGCTCCTGTCTGGGCAGGGAGCTTTGGCTGTGAGTCTGGAAAGGGCAAAACCAAACAGATTCCAGGAAGGTGATGTGGGGTTTTCATTGTTTAGATATATTTAGGACAGTGGGCTTTTTGCAAATGAATCTGGTCTGAGATTTAAAACTCTGTGTTGTTTATAAAAACAATAGTTTTTCATTTCCATGGTGGGGGGGTGTGTGTTTTCAGCCATTAATCAACTGGAGATGTTTTTTTGAACACATCTGGTTTTGGAGGTACAAGTGTGTATTTTAAACCTCTGATGCCTGATTTCCCAGGGAGATCTTTTTTGTTTATTTTTTATATATTCTTTTGCTTTTTCTGTTTTGATTTTTTGACCATTTTTCCTGTGCAGAAAATGTGCCCCTACCCTAAACATCCACCACCAGCTTCCACCCATGTTTAGTTTAGGGGACTCTTCTATAGGAAGCCTGTACCTTTCTGTAAAAAGCTTTTCTGTACCTGTAGTGTCAAGATTAACTTCTGTAGGGTAAATACAATCTCTCTCTTCCCACGGCCTCGTCATTCCTTCTACTGAGTTGTTTAGTCTATTAACATTTCCAGATACTTTTTTGTAAGTATAACCAGTTCTCATCATGTGGGTAAAGTTAGAGAGAAAGCTATTGACTATAGCTTTTCCCTTTATTTCATTTAATTCTCTGATATCAGTGCCAATGTCTGTGTGAGACTGCTCTCAAATGGAAGGAGTGCTGTTCACAAGTCGGTGGGGAAACAGAGATTTGTTTGCAAGTGCCAAGACATTTGCTGTCCCTCCTTCTCTTCAGGGGTAAATTGAGATGATTCAGTGTACACTCCAACCCTAATTTTAATCCCATTTAAACAAATAATTGTGCCCTGCACCTTTCCTCATTATAAATTCACTCATGTATCTGTGGCCAAGGCACAGAGACAGTTACTAACTAGAATAAATCGTACAATTCACATTTTGTGGGAGGCAAAAAACCAACCACACATGTGTGGTCAGAAAAAAATCTGCATTGCTAGTTAAACTAAAGTCATCTGAATAGAGAAAATGAGCACCTAAGACTGTAAAACAATTCAGGAGGAAGGTGTCTGTGCCACAGGGGACTTGAGGAAAGTGCCCCCTGTTCCGGTCCGTGGGCAGTGTGGTGCTTGCAGCTGGGGTTGGGAGCGCAGTGTGGGCAGAGGGGAGGTTCCTGCCAGGCTCTGCATGGCTCCTGGCAGGAGGGCAGCAGGCTGGAGGGGCTCTTGTCTCCTGGTTGGATTTGCTTTGGCTCCCCAGCTGCGCTCCCCCCTCCTGCCTGCCTGCACTGATGAGCATCCTCCCTACGGGAGGCTTTCTCCGGAGCGTGGTCGCTGCTGACTGACAACCTGAGAAGCCTCTAAAGAATTTAGAGATGCTCAAAAACTCTCTCACAAACTTGTGGTGTAGGAGATGGGGCACAACCTGGGCTGCTCTCAGTGCTGGGTACCCACAGGAGAGGCATAGCCAGTGCTCCGTGACACTGAGGTGCTTGCAGTGGGCACCACAGGGCTCATCCCCTGCAGCCTGAACAGGGTCTCAGCAATGTTGGGTGTGGGATCCCTCCTTGAGCTGCACCAGTGGAGCTGTGAGCCTGAGGAAAAGAGACCTTGGCTGTTGCCACAGCTTTTCTTTTGAACGCCTGAGAGCGCAGTCGCACGATTTGTCATTGGGCCCTTCAGTCAAAAGGGCAAAGATGTGTTGGAAGAAGAGAGCAGCTTTCAGTGGATGGTTTTGTTGTGTGGTGCAGTGCAAGTCCTCAGATCACAGATGCCGGGTCACTGACGGTTAAACTTGAAAGGACTCTCATGCAGCACGTTTGTTGTAGGGAAACACTGGTGTACCGAGAGCAATCTTACCGGGTGGCAAATGCATCTGTTTGCTTGCTCGTTTTAAAAGTCTCTTCTTGTTTAAAATGGTGGGCACTGTTAGGAAAAAAGAAGTAGCATTACCATACAGTGCAGAATATGTCTCTCCTAGGCAAGCCATGCTGTTTGACTTTCATCTTGCATAGTAAAAAACCCTATAGTTATTTTCTTTTTAAACCTTTCAGTTTTTTCTGTCAGGTATTGATAAGTGGAGAACTTCCTTCGCACCTCTGTTTCATGCAGTTCCCCTCAGGCCAGTTAAAACATGGTGCATAAACCAATGTTTATGATAGTCAGGAATGTGCTTCATATTAACCAGTGTGCTGTTACATTTGTGGGTGCTCTTTTTTAATTTTAAATGAATTAACATTTAAATTTTAATGAATTAACAAACCCAAAGTCTTAACTAGTTGTACTTTCCCATAACGCACACCATCCCCAAGGAATGGGAGATTTACTCAGCTGGAGCAAACCCCATTTTCAGGCTTGGGTCAGATGGAGCTGGCAGCTTCTTCAGCTGCAGGGATACCCACTGGGGTCACTGGGGCACACAAGGCCCTCCAAAACCAGGCAGATGGAGGCCTTGAGGGGCTACACTCACCAGAAATGTGGAAGTTGTGATGTTTGCAAGTGCGGCTTCATTTCCATTCAAGGTGCTTGCATGCAGTCTTAATTCTGAATTCATTAAAGGGACAGAGAATACATGCACCTTTCTGAAAGTATCTCTAGTAGAGCTAGTTATATCTCATATTCATGTCACTTGAATTTTGAGGGGTGTTGAGTAACTGCTGTTCCTATTGAATTCAATGGAGTTGCTGTGCATACTCAACATGTTTGGAAATCAGAACAATAATGTGTGTGCGTAGCTACAAAACAGGTTACTTGATACTGTTTGTCACATGTAATTTACTTTTCTTCCCTTCTTTGAAGGCAGTATAAAATCTGGATGTTGTTGGTTTTACTGTTTGTTTATTGCTGAGTAATTTCAGCCAACATGTGTTTTTCAGCATTAAGTCTATTCATCATGAACATCAACCCATTGAGATTGTAAGTGTGTCACGGTTTTCCCACCTAGATCAAAATGAGAGTCTGGAACAGCCTCCTTCTTTTTTAACTTAACAAGCTGGTTTTATTTTCCCCTGCAGCTTGCTCTAATAATATGACCAGCTTTAAGTTCCTCAGGCCAGAAAGCTTGGCAGTAAAGTTCTGTGCAGGGCAGAGGTTTGAAACACAAAGTTTTTTCAGGATTGGAACATGACAATTGTCTTCTCTTCTACTGAGCACTGATAGAAGATACTCATTTAGAAGCAGAGTTCTGTTCTCTGGAAAGTACTTATCATCTGTTAGAGACAGGGACTGCAAACCCATTTTCTTACAGGTCAGGTCACCACATAATATTAGTTGAAGATCACATCATAGAAAGCCATCCTAGCAATGCAGTCACTTCTGGTGACCCCAGGCAGAGGGCACAGAGCATTTTTGGTGTCTGGTCCATTTTCTCACTTCTAGTGGTTCTTTTGGCTCACAGCTGATACATGACAGAAGAGTGGAAACAGCTCTGCAGAAATGGAAATGCCACTCTAATATTCTCAACCAGCACAGAAGCAGATAGCCATTTGTCTTAGCAGTGACAGCAGATTATCAGAGAACTCTTGGCAAAGCTGTCTTTGTCCTAGTTTGCCACTGCCCCAGTTTTAACGCACTTGCTTCTCCAGACTGCTGCCCACACCATCAGAATGAGCTCTGACTTGATTCTGCACAGGCTGAATATCCTGTGGGAAAGAAAGTGCTGCTTGTCCTTGTCAGTGCTGACTTCGCTGCTCACTGTGCAGGATATGACTCTTAAATGAATTTTATGAATGAGCTAAATGGATTGTAATTGATGACTTCACTTGAAAGTACAAGGCAAAAACAAAAAAATGGGCACAATAAAGCATTAAATTAAATCACACCAATCTGGTCCATTCATGGAGAAAAGTCTGTCTCTGCTTTCAGCTTCTGCATTCACTGAGTTTCTCCAAACAGCAGCTAGTCTGTGTTTCTGGTGCTATGGTTATGAACTGAGCAAAAGAACTTGAGCTGAGTCTGTGTGACCACACGTGCCTGAGGGTACTCAGCAAAACAGCCTGAGAACAGGTGCCTGCTGTATTTGAGAGCTTCCTGATCAAATGGGAGGGAGGAAATCGTAAATCTAGGAAATTAATCTCATGCATTTCATCCCATCAGAAAGGCTGTCCCGCTGGCCACATTTCCACGAACAGCTCAGTCCCGGTCTCAGGTTGTGCTGTATGGAACACCCTCCCTGCTAACAGCAGCAGAACACAAGGAAGGGAAAACATCTCTGTCTAGAGATGAGAAAATGCATGAAGTAATGCATGTATTGCAGAGACCTCCACAGAGGCTGATGATCTTCCACTGCTCTAGGCTGGATCTTTAGCTCTGCAAAGGGGTGGCGTGGGGCCCAGGGCTGGCCCCACTAGTGCTGTGACGACCTCTGCAAAGGTGCTGTGAGGGCTGCTCAGATCACTGCAGCAACCCTGCCTGCATCCCTATGCTTAGATGAAAAAGAAAGCAGGCACAGCTCTTAGCTGCTGTGTGTTGTCTCTTTGTTTTGCATAATCAAGTGTTAAAATCATGATAAATGTTGACATCAAGTAGCAAGAAGTGCAGAATGTAATTGTGTAAGGCCAATGGGGTCATATGAATTTTGTGCTCTGGCTAACATAATATGTAGAAATATTACTAACAATTAGCATATGTATTGCCATTTATTATAACTAATTCTATAACTAATTATTATAAGTAATAATTATTCTACCAGGATTTTTTCCTGAGGGCTTTGTCATTCCTAATGTTTGAAAGTTGTAGATGTCGTAGCTGAAACTCTAATTCTATAATATTCTCTCAGTGTGACTGTTGCATCCATGATGCATTTGTGTGACTCCATATACAGTTTTGTTCTTTGACATCTGTCTTACAAAGTGCCCTTTTGCTAAATGCTCTGTAGGCATCAAAGCAGGCAAGAATGACACAGGACCCTCTAGGTAGCAGGGTAAGCAGAAGCAGCAAGCTATTAAGATCTTCCTGTTATTTCATTGATGATTTTGTAGGTATCATTTTCGAATCTCATTTTAAAAAGACTGAACGTGTATTTGAATATTTCTGAGGAGCAAATTGCTAAGCAAAATATATATATAATCCTAACATTTTGGTAGGAATAGGGTGAGTTATTATTGATTCACAGAGCACGACAAAACATCACTGCATGAATTAGCAAACAGCTGTTTCTAATTTGAGTTTAGAACTGTACACAGAGGAACTTGTTTTAGTGTTCACTCCTTTCATTTATAATGAATTTTAATTACCGCTACAGGTGAGAAAAATGTAGAAACAAGCTTGTATCTTGTGGAAGAAACAAAGGAGAGACAGATGCTAACAGATTTACAGTCTGTGATAAAAGGAATGTTTTGGTACACTTTACATGTAATTAGAGTGCAGCTGTTTTCAGTCCCAAGTCCATGATGCACAGCAGAATATAGTATCTGCTGCTTTTCCAAAGGGAGTAAAGAAAAACAGTGATTCAACTCTGAAAGCATTTAGTTTATTCCTAGATCTAACATAAAACTTTCTCCTCTAGCCCTATTATGCCATTTATCGAAGTGTGAAATAACTTATTTAATGATATGGTAATTTTTTGTTACCAGCAAAATACAGACTGTTTGACATAAGGAAAAAAAATGTTAAAAATAACTTATTTTATCATCTGCTCAGAATTATGGATCAGCCTGTTGATGGTCATTACTGAGCCTTGATATCTCAGCTAATGGGAGACAAGGGCTCAGGCATGCATTACTCTGCCTTAACAAGTTTCTGTATATCAGCTAAGCTTCAATAGACATCTTTGTGTGTACTTTTAACTTGCAGTATAAAAAAGACTAATTAGATGTATCTTTGATCACTACAGAAAGGTTTAAACAAAGACAGCAAGGTTTAAACTGTCTATGTGTAACAGTTTATCTGTTGCAGACATCCCAGCAAGTTTAGTGTTTGAAATTCTGCACTACATCTTGTGCTGATTTTGTATTCTAAATACAAAGTTACTCTCTGCATGCGAAGAAAAAAATCAGATTATATATACTTTCCATTGAGCCAGACTACTTCCTTGCTTTTTAAAAAAAAATCACTATAAAATGAATTGCAGTGCAAAGCTGAGAAACTGGAAAAAGAGTCACTTACCTTTGGTAATTTAGTAAAAAAAAAAAATGCTTACCTCATAAGCATGGGACTAGGTATAACTGAATTTTTCTCATGTCAGAGGTAACAATGAAAGCACTGCCTGTGGTGCCACTTACATTAGCACCTCTTAGATTTTTATCCATTTTCATGTTTGCTTTGAACATTTTATACATATATATATACACATATATATATATATATATATATATATATATATATATATATATATATATAAAGTAGCATAGTGCCTTAAAATACAGAACTCTGACCTGTTTGGTGAGGAGGCTGACATCTCTGAAGTGTGAAGCTCTGTGTAGAGTTCTTCAGAGCAGTGCAAACTTCTCAAGCCTTCTTCCCTGCCTTGGCTAAGGCTGTGTTAAGCAGTTCTGGGGGACAGTTGCATGATATTTTTTGAGGAATAATTATGAGTAAGTTGCATAAATCCTTCTTCTGTCATTTAGTGAAGTGTGCTTGAGTGTGCAGTAGCAGCCCAGCAGTGACAGTGCCATTCAGAAGTAGATGCAGCGTCAGTCTGCAAGGACTTTCATTGCCACAAGGGTTGGTGGGTCACAGTCCACCATTGCCTTCTGTGACACAACGAACAGAAACATTCATTGAAGCTAATAAATGCATTAAAAATCGAGTTTGGAATATTAATGGTACTTCTAATTATTTGTTATAACTGTGAAGGAAATGTGCAGGAAAATGGGACCGCACACTCCAAAAAAAAATTAAGCAAAAGGCTGTCACAGTGAACTGAAAATGTTGAGCTTAAAACATTTGCTATGTAAACTTGATTTGCATTATTTCACACCAGCACTGCAGTGTAAATGAGCAGCGTATGCTATATGAGGTTCTTACTATAATCCGTTGTAATGATCTATCCCCGGCTTTAATACATAGTGCAGCAATGCAAAATTTGCTGTAACCAGTACTGAGAATTTGTCAGTCCTCAATCTCTGTGTTTTATTCTCATAGTTAAGCATCTGCAATAATAATAATTATTGAAATTGATAGCATTTCTATTGGACTTTCCATCTGAGGATGTCTCGGGGTTTTCACAGCTATACAGAAGTAAGCCCTACAATTTGCCCTTGAGAAGCAGATGGCTTTTTGCTATTATGGAGATGAGGAACTGAAGCACAGTTCAGAAGCGTGTCTTATGATGCCAAGCTTGTTTTCCAAAGTAAGTTACTTTTTCGGGTGCTAGAATTCCATCAACTTTCAACAGCTTAAAGCATTTTCAGTGCTTTGACCATCTTTAACTTGTGTATCATGGGGGGGCTCAAAGGGAACCAGAAGTCTGAGCTTAAACAGCAATCCTTCCTTCAACAATCAATTCTGGTGTTTTGTGTTTGTTAATTCAAGTATTTCTCTTGTGTACTAGCTTTGTGCTAGAGGAATAAACCTGATAGAATAAGATCACGTTCTAAATCTGACCTCCTTGGTTTAGTGTTCCATATGGAGATGCCTTCTGGGCTCAGGAGGGGAGTCTTAAAGATGTCTCTTTGGGCAGACCCTGGATTTTTCTGATGCCTGGGGCTGGTTGTGCAGGCTCTCCTGAGCCCCATGGTGCTCAATCTGGTGGCACTGGAATGAACTGGCCTGCTGTACTGCTTGCCCGTGCAAGCGTGCCCGTGGTGTGGAGGGATGCACAGAGGCCCCATGGAAGAGCCACCTGAACTCCCCACACGCAGGGGAGACAGAGGAGGGAGGATTTTCAGTGGAGGGGGACACGATGATACTCTGTTGGTGAACAATAGGTTTAGGCAAGGATGAACTTCAGGTCCAGACCAGCAAATGTGGTCTCTGTGCATGTGTTTGTCCTTAAGAGGAAAAGCAACCAGCTGGGGGTAGCCTGGGTTTGTGCAGCTCCTGCCCAGGAATGTGGCCCCTGGGGCTGGATGACTGGGCAGCTGAGCAAGAAAATGAAGCTCTGCTCAAAGTTCAGCAGGAGCAAACTGTTTCCAGCTACCTGTGGGCAGGGAGATGGGAAAGTGTTTGCAGGGACAGTGAAATTGTGTTGATTATATTTCTATTAGCAAAATAACTCTGGAATAATAAATATATCAATGTCACAATGCATGCTGAAATGGCAGTGCTGCTTACTCCTGGCAATCTGTGATGTTCCATTTGTCTCCCTTCTAAGAGAGATCACATCTTTTTAAGACTTCATTTTATTGTTTTAGCTTCATGAATATATCTCTAAAATTGGCTTGTGTTATCTGGAAGATAAATAGAGAACAAAGTATGATTTATACTACATTTTGGCCAAATTGTTCTTCTTAGAAGAAAAAATACACTTATTGAATGCATTGAGGCTGGAATTAGCTCCTCACTGATGATGATAAATGCTTGCAGTCCTGTAAACGTGCTGAACATTAAGTTGCTAAATAACTGTACCACTTTGAGATTGATTATCAAGAATGGCCCTTTAAGCTTCATGACCTGCACGTATATCCTGAGGACTACTGACATCCTGAAGCTTCCTTAATGCTCTTTTTTTCCTAATTAAACTTTTTATTGAATTTTCTTACCCTTTTAATACTTGTTTTGATTCTCTTACGCGCAAATGACAAAAGCCTTGCACCAGCCATGTGATTCTCTATTTTAGAACAGTCCCACTTTGCAGGATTAGCCATTTTAATGACTTTAATCTCCTTTTTGAAAGTGATTTTTCTCATTCTGTTACATTCCTTTGATTGCATTAATGTAGAATTATTATTCTAACCATCTTTGCCAGACATGTCATACCACATCTAAAATATATCTTCCCACTAAAATATTACTGTGGTAAAATACCTTAGAATTTTCTCCTCAGTTCATTATAGGTCTTTTCTTCAATTTAATATGGCAAGTTAAAATTAACAGGGCTATTATTCATTCCATAAAGAGATTAATGATAATGAGTTTTCTCTAATTTCTTCAGTTTAGGTGTTCAGTAATTTAGTATCTTGTTTGTAAGAAATCCAGGTAGGTTGTGTCTGGTGCTTAAAGTTTCTTCTAAAATTCTTTTGAAACTGTAGAGTATGAGAAAATGCTGGAATAAAAAGAATCTAGAAATTAAACATGAAAATTGGTGAAAGGTCCAACTGAAGCTAACAAAAGGAGTTAATATTTGCATTCTATGTAAACGCTTCCATTTTATGACAAATCCAGCTTTCCAACCTGAGAAATGTTAAATTTCTTGAATCCAAATTATATTAGCAAAGGCTTTGTGCTAAACTCACAAAGTAATACTAATACCAGCTTTCTTTGATTTCGTTTTCTGAATAGCCCGATATGTTTGAAGAGCAGCAGCTGGAGGGGAACTGGCTGTATTTGAATGTTAGACTGTGTTTTGAGGTAGATCCGTTCATTTCAGAAGAAAAAGAGACTTTCTAGGGATTTGTTCCGTTTGCACGGTGGGCCAATGTAATGGTTGGCATAAGTGCATACGGAGGTAAGGAAGTTGGCCCAGCCTGTGTTACCACTGGATTTGGCCCATGGCATCTCAGGTTTCCGAGGTGAACAATGGAGCTTTATTCTGTGGAGGCGTTCGCAGATCTCGGGCTTCTCCCGGCGCAGCCCTTCCTCTGTGCGCCGCCGCTCCGCACAAGGCACGAGCAGCCCGGCTGCCACAGGGGACGGATTTAAAATGCACGTGTTTTTACAAACATTTCTGCAAACAGACATATAAAATTATTATAATTACAGCCAGTAAGCCCGAGCAGTAACTAGCAAATGGTGGGGCGCTTTTCCTCTTGTTGTTTTTCTCCTCTCTCCCCCTCTCCACAGACAGCAGCAGCGGCAGCAAACGCAACATGTGCTGCCCTAGTTCAGCCCCAGCATCCCCCTCGTGCTCCCCTTTGTCTCCTCGCCCCTGGAGGAGCCCAGCTGGTGAGAGGAGGGAATTAGGCAGCCCTGAGCTACCGGCACCTCCCTGGGGCCCCTAATCCGGGCGCTGGCAGCCGGCTGCCTCTTCCCTGCGCCGGCCCGTGGCCGCAGGTCCGTGGGGACGGAGCCCCGGATACGGCTGGCGGCAAAGCGGGGGGATGGCGGGGGCTGCGGCTCCCTGGGGGCTCCGCAAAGCTGTGCTGGCAGCGGGGTGGGCGGCGGAGGTGGCTTAAATTGGGAACATGAGGCTTTGTTGCAGCTGCAGAGAGAGCCGTTCATGGTCGGGGGAGTGAAGCCTGGGAAAAGTTTACATAAAAAGCAGGAGCTCGTTGTCTGTGTTTTAGGCTTGGGCTCCGCCAGGTTTGGAGGAGCTAGTTGAGCGCAAAGACCTTGAGCATCTCAGAAGCGCGGATGCTTGCTGAGAGTCGAGGTGCATTGCGGGAGCAGGAAGAAGCAGGTTCTCGGTGCCCAGCATCGCTCGGGAGCTCTCTGGGGAGCACGGGGTGCAGAGAGTGGACGCCTGATCTGGAAAATAGACATCCCCGTTGTGCGGGAAAAGTTGTTTGGGGTATGCTTATTTGGTTTAGTTTTTTCCAAGGCCGCTGCTCTCTTTCTGTACCTGGGATGAAAAAGCAGGTGTTTGCCAGAGCAGGCGGTGCCGCAGGAGCTGCCGGGTACGGTGGTGATGATGATACCCTCATTAGCCGAGCCCTTCTTCGGGAGCTCCTCGCCGTACTTTTTCCTTCTCCGCCTGGTGACTCCGTAGTTGGCAGGCACGAGGAGTGCGCGTGTGGCAGCCTACACACACAGTCGGGGATTTTTTTATTGGTTTGTTTTAGTAAAAACTGAAGTAGGAACATTAAATGTTTTATAAGGATGGTGTATCTCGAGAACTGGCTCCTTCTTGGAATCTCCAAATGTTTGTGTGGTCAGCACCTTCCATCATTTGCGTGAACTTTATTTTTGCTTCGTTCTGTGGTTAAGTTTGATATCAGACTAGTGGCATTTATGTTTCACTCAACATCTTTGCATTTGTTGGGACTAGGAACAATATTTGAACTCACTCTCTTCTGTTTCTTGTTAACAATTCTGTTAATGAAAGCTGACAACATTTTATGTATTTTTCCTAAAATGACTACGGGGCTGCTGGAGTTGGTGCTGTGTTTCTTTATGGTAAAACGGAATTATAAAATATTTTCCAAAGCTTCATATTGAGTAAAGGAAATAGTTATTAAAACAGAGGCTGGGCTGTTTTTGGTTTATCCTGAACTTGATTCTTTTGTGAAGTCTTGAGATCTTCAGTGGTGATTTTCCTGGGCTTCAAAAAATTTGTATGATTTTGTACCAAGAGGGCAATATTACCATTTACACAAGCAAACGTGGTAATGCAGCTCTGCTCTGGTTTTCTTGAGCTCTCTCAAATCTGATGCTTTTATTCCACCTAGATGTTCCACTCTGCCTTTGAGCAGCCTTTCATTCTGTTACAGTTTTGAGACAGAACTGAAGGATTTTTTAAATGGAGACATTACTTAAAATCATCTTGATGTAGCATTTAACAGACCCACAAATTCACAGGTGATCACTTAACACTGTGGCTTTCTGAAATGTTTGTATTGCTTCATTGCACATTGTGTTTCGCTTTCTTCATTCATTGTTTATTGCTTTACACTACAGTGAGCAGGTGTTAAACCTGCTAAAGAGAAATGCTTTTTATTAACACTACATGTTGGCATATTTGTGAATTATGCGTACAAATACATTTTTATTTCTCTTTCTCAAACCTCCTTTCAAATTCAAGAGGGTTTGTTGGGGTTTTTTTTTTTAGATGATTTTTTTTTCAATGCTGTAGTAGCAGAAGCCCATAGTGTTGTTGAGAGCTTTGTCCTTATTTCACAGATGCACTGGGAATTGTTTTTAATCTCCTTTCTGCTTTCCCATTACAGATGGTGATGACGACCCACAACTCTCCTGGGTGGCTTCATCTCCCTCCAGCAAAGATGTTGCATCACCCACTCAGATGATAGGAGATGGGTGTGATCTCGGCATCGGGGAGGAGGAAGGGGGGACTGGCCTGCCGTATCCCTGTCAGTTTTGTGATAAGTCCTTCATTCGCCTGAGCTACCTTAAAAGGCACGAGCAGATCCACAGTGACAAACTACCTTTCAAATGCACCTACTGTAGCCGGCTTTTTAAGCACAAGAGGAGTAGGGATCGCCACATAAAGCTTCACACAGGGGATAAAAAGTACCATTGCCACGAATGCGAGGCTGCATTCTCCCGCAGCGACCACCTCAAAATCCACCTGAAAACCCACAGCTCCAGCAAACCATTCAAGTGTACTGTGTGTAAACGTGGGTTTTCATCTACCAGCTCATTGCAGAGTCACATGCAAGCTCATAAAAAGAACAAGGAACATATGGCAAAGACTGAGAAAGAGGTGAAGAAGGATGATTTTATGTGTGATTACTGTGAAGAGACATTCAGTCAGACTGAAGATTTGGAGAAGCACGTAATGACACGCCACCCACAGCTTTCTGAGAAGGCAGATTTGCAGTGTATTCATTGCCCTGAAGTATTCGTAGACGAAAACTCGCTGCTCTCACACATTCATCAAGCCCATGCCAACAAAAAACACAAGTGCCCTATGTGCCCAGAGCAGTTTTCTTCTGTGGAGGAAGTCTATTGCCACTTGGACAGTCACAGACAGCCTGACTCCAGCAACCACAGCATCAGCCCCGACCCAGTCCTGGGGAGTGTGGCGTCCATGAGCAGCGCAACGCCCGACTCCAGCGCGTCGGTGGAAAGAGGTTCCACTCCAGATTCAACCTTAAAGCCTTTGAGAGGACAAAAGAAAACCAGGTCTGTTGACAGAGAGGAAGGCCAGAACTGGTCTAAAGTTACTTACAGCTGCCCCTACTGCTCGAAGCGTGACTTCAACAGCCTTGCTGTTCTGGAGATTCATCTGAAGACCATTCATGCAGACAAACCTCAGCAAAGCCACACGTGCCAGATCTGCCTTGATTCCATGCCTACACTGTACAACTTGAATGAACACGTGAGAAAAGTGCACAAAAACCATGCCTATCCCATGATGCAGTTTAGCAACATTTCTGCCTTTCATTGTAATTACTGCCCGGAGATGTTTGCAGATATCAATAGCTTGCAGGAACACATCCGCATTACTCACTGTGGCCCAAACGCTACCCCTCAAGATGGCAACAATGCTTTCTTCTGTAACCAGTGCTCCATGGGCTTTCTGACTGAAGCTACCTTGACTGAGCATATCCAGCAGACTCACTGCAACGTAGGAAATTCAAAATTGGATTCCCCTGTCATTCAGCCAACACAGTCTTTTATGGAAGTTTATTCATGCCCTTATTGCACAAACTCCCCCATTTTTGGCTCCATCCTGAAGCTTACAAAGCATATTAAAGAAAACCACAAGAACATTCCTCTGGCACACAATAAGAAGTCAAAAGCAGAGCAGAGTCCAGTTTCTTCTGATGTTGAAGTCTCTTCCCCTAAAAGGCAGCGGCTTTCTGCAAGCGTAAACTCAGTGTCTAATGGCGAATACCCATGTAATCAGTGTGATCTAAAGTTCTCAAATTTTGAAAGTTTTCAGACCCATTTAAAGTTGCATTTGGAGTTGTTGTTGAGGAAACAGTCCTGCCCTCAGTGTAAAGAAGACTTTGATTCCCAGGAGTCTCTTCTGCAACATCTCACCGTACATTACATGACAACTTCCACTCATTATGTATGTGAGAGCTGTGACAAACAGTTTTCTTCAGTGGATGATTTGCAGAAGCATTTGTTGGACATGCATACTTTTGTGTTGTATCACTGCACCCTTTGCCAAGAAGTTTTTGATTCCAAGGTATCTATCCAAGTGCATCTGGCAGTCAAGCATAGCAATGAAAAGAAGATGTATCGTTGCACAGCCTGTAACTGGGATTTTAGGAAGGAGGTGGATCTCCAGATCCATGTGAAGCATAGTCACTTGGGTAATCCATCAAAGTCTCACAAATGTATCTTCTGCGGTGAGACCTTCAGCACAGAGGTAGAACTGCAGTGCCACATCACAACCCACAGCAAAAAATACAACTGCAAGTTTTGTAGCAAGGCTTTTCATGCCATCATTTTGCTTGAAAAGCACTTGCGGGAAAAACACTGTGTTTTTGATGCTAGTGCTGAGAATGGTACAGCAAATGGCATGACCCCAACAAATAAGAAGACAGAAGGGGCAGATATCCAAAACATGTTAATGAAGAATCCGGATACTTCCAACAGTCATGAAGCCAGCGAGGATGATGTGGATGCTTCTGAGCCCATGTATGGCTGTGACATTTGTGGGGCTGCCTATACTATGGAGGTGCTCTTGCAGAACCATCGTTTGAGAGATCATAACATCAGGCCTGGGGAGGATGACTGTTCTAGGAAGAAAGCAGAATTCATCAAAGGTAGCCACAAGTGTAATATCTGCTCAAGGACCTTTTTCTCAGAAAATGGCCTGAGAGAGCACATGCAGACCCATCGAGGCCCAGCTAAGCACTACATGTGCCCCATCTGTGGGGAACGCTTCCCATCGCTCCTGACCCTGACGGAGCACAAAGTCACTCACAGCAAGAGTTTGGATACAGGGACATGTCGGATCTGCAAAATGCCACTGCAGAGTGAGGAGGAATTCATCGAGCACTGCCAGATGCATCCAGATCTCAGAAACTCCCTCACCGGGTTTCGCTGTGTTGTCTGCATGCAGACGGTCACCTCTACCCTGGAGCTGAAAATTCATGGAACATTCCATATGCAAAAATTGGCAGGAAACTCTGCAACCTCATCGCCTAATGGCCAGGCCTTGCAAAAACTCTACAAGTGTGCGCTGTGCTTGAAGGAGTTCCGGAACAAGCAGGACTTGGTAAAATTGGATGTGAACGGCCTTCCCTATGGCCTGTGTGCTGGATGCATGACCAGGAGCACCAATGGACAGTCTTCAAGCTTGACTCCACAGGAGGTGAATGAGAGGCCGTGTGGCAGCCTGAGGTGTCCAGAGTGTAGTGTCAAATTTGAAAGTGCTGAAGACCTAGAGAGCCACATTCAGGTAGATCACCGAGACCTGACACCCGAGACCAGTGGCCAAAGGAAAGGTACCCAGACGTCCCCTGTTCCCAGAGTAAGTACAGCTGAACTTTAAAGTGTCTGAGGGATAAAATGTAGACCTTCAGTGTGAGAACTGATCTAATTTTTTTTTAATCAAAAATCACTTTATCAAATCACTTGTGCTACTAAAAACACCTCAGCAAAATAGGAGGAAGGGTAGAGTAATTCACATAGAACTATCAGCAGTTGCTCACCTCACAGGTGCCTTGATTCCTAGTAGCAGCACATCAGATTTTTTACCACTGAACTGCCCTAGATTTACCAACAGAGTGCTGAGACACTTGGGCAGTGGGGATTGAGTTTGTCCATGAATTCTGATTCTACTGAACTAGCAGATCTGGAAAACTGGGGTAGTTTAATGAAAAGTGGAGATGCTGAGTACCCAAAATAATAAAAAAATCTTATCGGTCATATTTGAGGAATGAAATTATTTCTTACCAGGAAAATAATAATGAACAGGAGGATATAGGAACTTGTGAGGGAAAATGTAGTGAACTCCATGCTAGCCCCCAAATTCTCACCTATACCAAACTTCTTTCCTAAAGAGCTTGTCCCTAGGGATGTCTGTCAGAGTGAATGTTTGAGGTTACTTGGAGGTCTGTGTTCATTTTTGTGAGCTTGTTTGTGTGTGTGTATGATTTTAAAAGTGACTTTAAAAGAACCTGTTTCATGGCCCTTCTGTAGGGGCCAGTAGGGGATAAGGAGTTTCTTAGCAAATCTGGACATTGATTAATGCAAATTACGTAAGTGTGCTGTCCTTGACTTTTTGCAGATAGCCTGCTTTCTTAGCTTACAAGTTACTCGGGAACACGCAGATCCAAGTAAGGTTCCAGAAGCCTACTCAGGAGATTAATATCATTTGCAGTTTATAGTCTTCTTAAATTATTTGTTGACGTTTTGGTTCAAGAATGGGCCAAGTCAGTCCTTCCTCTGTCAGGAACAGATGGAATGAGAAGTGGATTTTGGAAATCTTCTCAGGAGACCAACAGCAGACACATCTGAGTATTGATATCATCTGACATTTTTAATTAAACATGATGGGGTGAGAT
Source organism: Certhia americana (assembly GCA_018697195.1). Taxonomy (NCBI): domain Eukaryota; kingdom Metazoa; phylum Chordata; class Aves; order Passeriformes; family Certhiidae; genus Certhia; species Certhia americana. The sequence continues at coordinate 8,127,455 of CM031867.1, read as the reverse complement.
TTTCAAAAGTATCTAAGGAAATTAGGCACCCAACTCCTAATGAATAATTCCAGCCATAGATGCCTGTTTATGTCAATCTGCTAATTAAAGCACCCACAAACACATCTACTGCATTAAAAGCACCTGAAAATACCATCCATTCAACTAGAACACCAGAGGCTTGGTCAGCAAGAGAAGGCCCCAAGTATATCCAGAGGACGTGGACTGAGGTGCCACCAAGGGAGCTGGTGCAGGTTGTGTCCCTGGCAGGAACTGTTATCCCTGCTCCGTGTGGGGCTGTGTGGGGCAGCAATGCCCAGCTGGGCTGGGCTGGGCATGGCTGTGTTGGAGCAGAGCCCTGATCCAGCCTCCTGAGCCAATCCCACAGAATCCTGGATTTCTTTCCTTGTTCTCTCTCTTTTGGTAAAATCACTGGATATTGTTCCCTTTGGGTGTGACTAAGCCTCCAGGCACACACAAGTAATTTCGCAGAAGAATAAGGGAAATTTCCCTTCTTTAGTGTGATACCTAGGTCTGGCTAGGTCATTGTCCTTCTTCCTCCTCAGGACTTCATTTTCTTCTAAATTCTTGAAAAATACCTCTGTTCTATTAGGTAGGATGAATTCATATTGCTGCACCTATGGAATTATCTTTCCCTTCCTAACAACTAGCAGGAAATTGCCATTTTCTGTCTTATTTCTTGCTTTAACTCTTTCTTTTCAGTGACAGCTTCCATACTTGTTCTCTCAGGGGAACATTTTAAATTCTTCAATAAGGTAAATGCTTTGAATTTCATCCCATGAGAGAAGTTCTGAGTTTCTTTGTAGAAGATAATGAAAAATCAACATTTGTGATGATGGCAAATGGTACCTTACCAGTGTCTGTGGCCTGCACATATGCTATATCAGAGATAAGCATCCCAGGAATATATATATTATTATTAGGAATAATTCATTATCTTACCCTTCATTATAGGTGCAAGACCTGAATCTGTTACCAGTTCACTAGAAGACTATTGGTGTTCCACTCAGTGTTCTGAAGGCAATGAGTGCTCTTTGTGTTTGCCTAGTAGAGGGATTTTCAAAGAATTATACTGGCTTTTTAATGGTGATACATCTTTGCATTCAGGAACAGTGTTTACTTAACTTCACTGACTTCATAGCCAAGTTAAGCAAGTTTAACATGAACTCTTTTGTCATTTTTTTAGTGTGCTGCACACAGGTAAAATACCACTTTAATGGATCAGTCTGTAGTGCACAGTGCATGTAGAGTGATCTGCATGTGGTCAGAGAAGAGCTACTCTCCAACTCTTGAGTATTTCTACATTTCATTTTTTAAACACCTTATTTATTTATTCTTTCTTAAATAGAAAAGCACTTGAAGATTAGGACAAGGTACAGTCAGAAGGAACATAGAGGTAGATTAAATTTTTAAGTAGTGGGTATATATTTCTGAGTAAATAAGAATAAGCAGAATGAAATCCAAGCAAATGGAAAAGATGATAATAACATATGTAACTTCTTTCAATGTCAGAAGTCTCTCAATCAGCTGTTATTTACGTTTTGATAGAAGAGGCGCGTGTGGAAACCTAAAGGAATTTCAGGAAAAAAACTTAAATGGGGATTTAACCCCAAAGTGAAAGAAAGGGAGAAAAGAAAAATTAGCCGTTTATGAATAAAGAGTATTTGGGAAGAAAAAAAGAACAGGAGGAACTGAACAATTACTTTTTACTGTGAGTATTTAAATTTGTGTATATATGCAAGTATATCTAGCACCACAAACAAAGTATGATTATTTTATTATATTTTGTTTTGGTTTTTTACTATTGAATTTTTTTAGGTTTTATTCTGAAGATCAGTAGGAGACAACTAGAGGAGCATTAAAAAATACTCAGAATTGCTTGGCAGGCTTGGTTTTTTTATTTCATAAGAATGAAAGAAAGCACATAACCCCTGAAAATCCTGCTTTATTCTGTCTTCCTCACATTTTTAGTATGGCAAACAAACAAGAATAAATACCTGTAAATTGATCATATTTGTTTCTAAGATGCCTGCCTAGGATCCATTCATGTTGATCAACAAGATAGATTTTCAGGCAGACATAGTTTTTGTAGTGTGTATATTAGTAACATCGTCTTTGGAGGATTTGTTTTTAGGAGTTTTAAGACAAGTCAATGATCTTCTGCAAGAGACATCACTAAGAGAAATAAATAAAATATATTTTAGTAGTAAAATGTTTCTCTAACATCCATTTTTGTTTCATTCATATAGTTTTGTGTGAGCTATTATGTTTGGATAGGACTGAAAGTGTTTTTTCATGTGAGCATCACTGGTAAAGGTATCATTCCAATATCTGACACAAGTATAGTTCAAGGCCTTTTTTATATTACATTAAGATCTCATCAGAGGTGATGCTTTCTTGAATATCTTTCTCTGTGTAGCAGCTTCAGTTTTGAATATATTTTATTCATTCATTTCCATGTGCCTTCTAGAGGAATGTGCATATCTTAAGAAATATCACTAATTGTTAGTATTGAGATTTTTTATTCCCTAATACTGCAAACAGTCACATTTCAAGCTGTTCTTCCTCTTACACAGATATATCTTTATTTTGTACCACAGGTATCATGAAAAATGCTTGTTTAACATTGACTTTTGTACATTTTCATCTTGAATGGTGTTACTATTTTTAGCACACCTAGGTTATTTGGAGTGAAGAAGCAAAGGAGGTAGCATAGAAAGTTGAAAGAATAAACCCTATTGTGTTCCTTTATTCAGTTTCTTTTCTCCTGCACACTTTCTTGGACTCAGTTCCTTCTCTTTGTTCTCTCCCACAACCCTTCTCTTCCCTTGTAAATCCACTCGAAAGGAGGAATATTTTCTTTGTAGAACAGGAAACTATTTCCAGATTTAAAGGAGGATAGTCTGGAAAACCCATGGGAACAATAGACACTTCAGAAAAGAAAACAGAACCCTCTGTTGTTATTACTACAATTTTGTGCCAAGACTAGGATTAAATATCTTGCATTTGTGGGGAATGAGCTCTCAGCTGAAGGTCTGCTCATCTGGTCTCTTTATCACCTAGATGCCATCACCTAGACTCTGTTAGCTCCTCAGAGTGTGGGCACCTTCGTTGTCACCACTTGTGAAGATAAAACTTTAAAAAAACATAACCAGTCCATTAATAATGTTCATCAAGCAGAAGCATAGTAGAAGACCATATTTGGTACAACCAATTATAGTTGTATTAAAACTCGTGCTCTCCATTTACTGGTAACAGAAGGATGTTTTGTGACACTCTTTTAAAGGCAGTCATTAATGAGCCAAAAAATCAGCTCTTCCACCTCTAGCATATACACTTGGGTGCCAATCTAGCTATAGTTCTTTTGAGACCTGTATATGCCATTTATTAACCTCACTCCATGTCAAGGGGGGTGCCCTGTCACAGGAGCCATCACCTTGCTTAAGCTGCTTGTCTGCATGCACAGGTCTCAGCTGAGGCTAAAGGTAGTACAGAGAGGAAGTCTGAAATCTGCCTCAGATGGCTCCTCATGCCAAGCAGAGTGTTTTACAAGATTGTGAAATGGTGTGGAGGAGTTAGTGCTGGGTCTGTGGATAAACAAAGACATCCTGTCTCCAGATCTGTTAGTAAGTAGCTTTCAGAAGCACCAAAATCAATTAAAAAATGAATCATTTGTCTGTGTTTAATATATCTTTGAAGGTTTGAAATAGAGTCAGGCTGAAATACTGTCCTCTAGCTGGTTACTGAGGGAACCCTCATAGCTGAGATAAGCATTGGACAAGGCACAGCACTTAGCTTTGAAGTTTTAAGGAAGAGGAATGTTTCAAGTTTTAAAGGTGACCATGTGACCACATGAATCAGTCACTACCCAATCCTATTTTGCTCTTTAAAGGTTTTTTTATGTTTTGTTTTTTTTTTGAAGTTAGAGCCCTCAGCATGTGTGTGCCAGTGTGTTTGAGAGGACATGTGTACGTACGTGTGCTGTGCTCATCTGCCAGAATAGAGTCCCCAGAAAGGGTGCTGCAGAAATCCAGCTGCTTTTCCATTAACAGCCTTAATTTCCAAATGGACTCCAGGAGGATACCTTCTTGAGCTGCCTAGGGATAACTAGCCAATCCAAACTATTTCCTTTTATATGGTTGGCTGTGTCAGCTTTCGGCCAATGGAGTATAGCCTTCTTCCTATTATCATGTTAATCACCCATTGTTGTTTTAGCCTAGAAAGCCCTGCCTAAGCAAACACACACTGGTACAGAATTCATGGACTATGCCTAACTTCCATAGACTGTTGAATTTGTTATTATGGTGTTACAGCCACTTCATTAACCTCCAGCAGGCTACCTTGTTGCCATTGATGACATGGGAAGTAGTTAAGCTCTTGGTAGCACCTAATTTGTTCTTTCCTCAGCAGGTGCTTGAGGAAATTGGATCCCATGCACAGAGGGGGTGACAGCAACTCCTCTGTTTAACTCAAAACTTCTGACTTATTGCTGCTGTCCTAAAAATGGTGTTCTATACCTTGGTGTGGGGTGGAGGATGAAGAAAAAGTAATGTACATCTAAAAGTACACAAAAAGAACTCTTAAAAATATTTTCCTTCAAAACGTTAAGTGAGTGTTGTTTACTGAATTGGGCTTCTCAGTGCTGTTGGTTTGGGGTTCTCATCCATCCCTTGTGGCCAGCACACAGAGATTTCACATGTGTTCTGCTGCCACCTGCTTTGGCCATGGGGATGCAGACCTCATGCTTGTTCCTAGTGGCAAGTGTTGCAGTAGGAATTATTCTCCAGAAACAAGTAGGCACAAAAGGCCCAATCTTTCTAAATTACACATCAAAAGATGTCTATTTAGATAGCATATTCCCATGCAGTAAATAAGCATGTACATCAAACCAAAGCACCATATTCCTGCTTTGGGAAATAGTTTTTGCAAGTGTACAAAAGCTTATCCTTCATGATTTTTGGTTCTTTTTATGTGGTTGTTTAGGGCTTTTTCTCCTGAATTGGATGTTCAACTTGTCAACATGCATTTTAATTTCTGTAACTGGTTTCTTGGATTTTTTTCTGTCACACTGCACAAGTACATGCATCACTGTAAATCTGAGTGCAAACCCCATTTTCTGTTTGGATAAATGGTTCATGTAATTGCCTCTTCATGCTGTCTCCTGACTTCTGCAACTAGGCCTCCCTGGTATGACTTTGAGATGGAGAAAATATAAACAGATTGTACCAGGAAACAGGTCTTTGATAATGCAGTTTTTTCAAGATTTCTGATTAGAGACCAACACAAAATGCATTTTTTCCTTCACTCCCACAAGTAACTAACTATAGGTGCTCTGCCTACTCTATTTTAACTGAAGGTGGAACTTTTTGAAAGTTGATCTTACTCTGAAAACAGTTACTTTTCTGTCTTTTGTTTCACTCTGGGGGAATTTTACTGCAATGGGTTAAATGATAGGTGCAATCTCATTGTGGCTCGGGTACTGAGTCAGATTTTCAAGTAGTGTAATTTGAAATATTTTAAGTTGAAATTAAAATTTCTCCTAAAGCAGGTTGTTAATTAAAGACTGTGTTTATGGTCCCAGAAAAGCCTGGTCTGGGGATATATGGGCAAAAAAAGCCTCAGTGGAGGAAATTTGAAGCATATAACATGCTATATTCATGATCACACTTGCTTTATGCTACAGTGCAGTTTTCTCTAATCTCTTTTTGGTTATTAAACAGAAAAAGACCTATCAATGCATCAAGTGCCAGATGACCTTTGAGAATGAGAGAGAGATACAAATCCATGTCGCAAACCATATGATTGGTAAGACACTCTTTACGCTAGGCCACTCATTGGCTGCTTGTTTTTTTTTGCTACTCTTTGGCATTCACTATTCTAATAACTTGTTAATATTCATGCTGTAATTTACTTTTTTTATTTTTCAAGGAAAATGATTTTGATGTAATGATTCTTGACTTCAAAGCTTTTTAAATATGTGGTTATAAAAGTGTTACTGCTGAGCTTTTTCCTTATCCTTCTGAGTCCTCATGTAGCATTTTCATTTATATTAAAATCAAACTTTTGACAGTATCTTCCATTTGATAGCATAAATTTCTCTCTATCTGTATAAAAAGTACTTGCCAGTTGTCAACCACTTAGGAGCAATTATGTTTCAATTTTGTATGTCATGACATTGAATAGATGTAACTGCTAGCATTTTCCCAGCTAAGTGTGGTGAATTCCTGAGGAACACTGTCAAAACAAAACACTTACGGAGTTCTTTCAGAGGTTTTTTTCTACTTTTTCCAACAATTCTGGACTTCAGGAAGTTCAGCTTTTCAGACATACAAGTCTTTTAAAAATCAGTGCTTTCTGCCTTCTGTGACAGTCCTGTCACAGGAGTTAGTAAAAGCATTGTTATAACCTGAAGGGTTGTATTTCTGCTGCAGCTGTGTGATTGCTTCTCTGAGGAACACAAAGAAAATTTTTTTTTCCTGTATGGACAGATGTTATAAATATATGTGTTGGCCCAAGAGGTCAGTTTACTTTGGTGCATAGACCACAAGAAGATATACATGCCACTGTAAGCATGTGTTGGATGAGACCCTTCAAGGACCTGACAGTGCTCTCTGTGTCTCATACATTTCATTGCAGCATTTATGTCCCACAAGCATAATGGTTTCCCTTCAGCAATTTTACATTTAGGAAATTATTCTCCCATCAATTCAGGTATGTAACTCCTATTAGCTTTGAAGTGGATTATGCATAAATACCAGAGAGAGAGAAATATGGACTGACACAGTCTTCAAACCCCTACCCCCAAATGAAAAACATACATGTCAGTCACAATAATTTTCATCCAAGAGCCAGGCAGGAGTTTTTAAGTTAATGTCAAGCAGGTTAAGATAAAGATATCTAAAAATGTTTGCTTTTGTGGCAGGTGTTAAGGTAATCTCTTGTTTGCAAGCTTGAAGACTGAGATCCTTGTTAATGGGACCACAGTGATTTCATGCAGCTCCCTCATAGATTTTAAGAAAGAGGTCCTTAGCAAGCTTAGCACTTGTTTCAACTTAATTTTTGATCCGGTAGCTAATAAGTGATTTTTAGATACAAAGGTCATGAAATGCTGAGTTATGATTCTGTTTGATTCAAGGGGAACTATTCTTTCTTCTTTTGGAAAAATGTAACTTTTTCATCTTCCAGTAACTGATATGTGAAGTTTATTTATGTATATGCCCATATTAGTGCTGTCTGCAATAAAACACATGACCTTATAAAGTTCATAGCACCACTGGAAAACAACATGTGTAGAAGGCAAAGGAGGCTGTGAAAATTGTGGTGCTGTTATTTGTGAAAACTGTACCCATTGTTTCCTTGAAGCTGTAAATCTGTTACTTTGATAATTGGAAGAACTCTATATAGTATACAAAAGTGCTATGGGCCCAGTTCTGTACATCTAGAATATTGTAGATAACAGGATGAGGTAAGAAAATACGTGATAATTTCACTGTGGTGTCGTATCTTCATGTCCCTTTGCTGAGGTACAGACTAAGGCTGTGCATTAAGTTAAGGTCGTCACTGCTTTTATGGTTCCATTTAGGAAAAAGCAAAATGTAGAAACCTTTAATATGGAGCCAAACTTCCTACCACTCTGGGCAGTGAACTCTCTGTTCACAAGGCTCCTGGGTCCCCTCTCCTTCAGGACATGCAACTGCTCACAAAAAAGGTGTTTCCAGTGAGTTTGCTCATTGGTATTTGTTCTTTACTGGGGAATACTGAAGGGAAAAGGCGAGGCTAGATGTCAGCATTTCTCAAACAATAAATGCTTTGCAGATTTTTGGTGTAAATTTGCATAGTCCTGGGCTGGTAACAGTAAGGGAGTGTGACTGACTATCTCCTGTGCTTGCTCCTGTCCCCCTTGGAGCATTTTATTCCCTTTTTCAGGCCTTAGAAGAGACTGGCACGTGCCTCCTTACTGCTTAGGCTGATTTATCACTGATAAGGGGTTTCCTTATGCAAGAGTTTCCCTTCTCTGTGTTAGACCAAGTCTAGCCAGATGGGCAGCAAGAGAGAGAAGGTAATATAGCTGTTTCTGTAGCCCAGGTCTAGTTCACAGGAATTATTAATGTCATTGTTGTCAATTTAATATCTACAGATGAGGATTTGTTTGTGCTGGGGGGATGCTGAGGTTGCAGGGTGAACATGTTTGGGAGACAGGAAGAACTTACCCTCAGACCATGAGTCCTCTGAGCTTAGGGCTGGCCTCATCTCAATGAACTTGTATCTGTCTAAAGTTAAGGTGTCTGGTTTAATATAGTCATTGAGATGCTGTCTAGGGAAAATGAATGATTGATACCAATCTAAGATAAGAGTTTGAGTAGGATAAGCATTTCCAGGGAGAGATTTTTATCTCTCTTTTGAATTCGAGGAGAGCCAAGACAATGAAGTTAGCCTTGACATGTAATTTTTAGGTAAAAAAAATCCCTTGGCTTTGATAATCCAAGACCTCTCAGCAGCACTTTCTTCTCATACTTTGAGAAACACAAAATCAATAGTTGAGATATCTTAAGCACTTGCTTACAGTTTTATTCTGCTCAAGTGACTGTCAGCAAAGGAATCCCTGCTCTGTAGCAGCGATACCTTTTAGGTAGCAGCATCCATAATACGATTAAAGAATTCAATTATTTCTGACATCATGGTCTTAAAAACTGCATCCATGTAAGTTGGCTTTGCCTCCGTCTTCAGCCTCACAGATTCCCAGTCTGGAGCTGGAGGCCCTGTTCATAATTCATGGAGGTAGGGGGTTTATTTTTTTCAAAGCAGTATGCAGGGAATTTCCAGTGCTACTCCCACACACCGCTTTGAAAAATTACCCTGCTGCACTCTAGCCCTTCATATCCTGTGCACAAACACAGAGGCACATTGGGTCCTTCATGGGATCCCCAGGGAAGGAGCAGGCTGGATCCACCCCCAGAGGAGGGAAAGGGGAGATGTTTTGTTTCAGTTTATGCTGAGGCCTGTGGGAGGGCTCTGTGTGGCAGGGTGGTGCTCCTCAGCTGGGGCTAGCCAGGAAGGGATCTGTTTAGGAAGGTTTTCAGCTGGAGGGGTATAGTTCGGGTTGGAGTTTTTAGAGAGCAGTAGTCTTTGAAACATTGCAGCGATTGGAGCTCCTTTGAAACATTTCCATGCCCACAGAAAGGGGATCCCCCTTTGAAACATTTACAGGCATTGGGGAGTCCACCTGGGACTATATCAAAAACTTTCAGTAGTTCTTGCTGCCTCTGTACTTGCTTACCTCCTGTTGCGCTGACCTGGCAATGTTTAAAGCTTCTCCCCCTCATCTCCCACCCAGCTCTGCCTCTGATGTGCCGTCTCTATTACATGCAGGGGAGGATGGCTGGGCTCTATGGGGGGCACTGAGCAGCCATGGCAGCAGCCAAAGCCTGGAAATCTCCCGGTGCATCCTCTGCCCAGGGGCTGGCAGAGCCCTGGAACTTCAGTCTCCATCACAGGGCCACCACCAAGCCCCCGTGTGGGCAGTGGCTGCTCCCATCCTGCACTGCCAAGGGAAATCCCCTCAGAGCCCTGCACAGGGGAATAAGGATTAGGCACAGGGTTTTCCTGTTGGGTATTTACAGCTGTGCTCTTCCCACAGCCAGGCTGGGTTCTCTAATTGATATTTTTCAGGGTGCACATAATTCCACAGATTTGTTCTCTGGGTGGGTCAGGTTGCCCATATCCATGGGAAGTGCATTTGGATCCCTGCCAGAGTTCTCAGCTCTTTGGGTGAGAGAAGAGGACACAGCAGTACTTCTCTCTGTCTCAGTTAGATGGGGCATGTTTTCCATTTAACGTTCAGAGAAAACGAGCAACTGTCCCAACTCTTCTTTCTCCTGGCAAAGGAAGCTCAACTGGGGCTCAGTTAGTGCTGGAACAGGGAAAATAATGATTCCTGGTTTGTGCTGTAACACTGGGATTGCTGTAACGTTCCTCCTGCCTCTGGCTCCAAAGGAATGTTAGTGTTTGTGGGCTCCTGAGGGGCTGTCCCAGTGCTTGGAGCTCAGCAGAGCCCTGCCCAGCACTGCTCCCGTCCTTCCCCGTGGAATTGTCAAGACCCAGGAATGAGCACTGGTGAGCAGGGAGGAGAGGCACAGGCTGGGTGTGTTGGTGATGTGACCATGAGGCCCTGTTGGTGCTTTGGGAGCTGCCAGGGACAGAGTGAGGGAAAGCTTCCAGACATCAGAGTGAAATTGTTCTGTGGTTCTTGAACTGCAGCCTGGAAAAATTCCTCCCTGTTTGATGGGATGGGGTTGACAAAATTAAACACCATGTTTGGGAGAGTTTTGTGAGTATTGCCCCAAGCCACGGCATATCACACATTGTGTGTAAGGTAGGACTCCACGGATCTTAATTACCTTTCCTGCCCTTAGAGATCATGTTTCAAGTTCTGGAAACACTCTGCCAGAATTAAACACGAAATAGAAGGGAAAACATCCATCCACAGTCATATTTCTTTCAAATGCATACAAGTATGTGAAACAAAACAGTGGCCAACTATAGGCTTGTTATTTTGTTAACATTTAAAAAAACCATAATATTTTAAAATAACAAAGTAAGTTGGCTTCTTGGAAGGGTCAAACTGCAGTAATAACTTTAAGAAATAATTTTCTTAAAAGCAGCAATTTAGCAAACTCATTTTATGTTTGGAAGAATTAGCAGTTGATACCAAGCTCAGTTACTGAGATGAAACCAGTAGAGAGGTGAAGGGATTGAGATTGTACTCAAATCAAGCGTAAGTCAATATATTCCCTGTATATTTTTGTTTTCTGTTTAAAATTGAAAAAATTGAAGCAAAGAGTTTTATCTTTTGATTTATGTTACATAAACCATAAAGTTCATAAACTTAGATCTTAAAAAATTTGCTAATATATATATTATATGAATAAAAATTCTGACTCATTTTGGATGGTCTTGAACTCCTTCCTGTCAGAGTAAATTCTGAGTGCATGCGTATGTGACAAGGATGTAGGTAAGGTTCAGTTTTGCAAGACTGACTTTTATATGTGTGAAGAGACTTAGCCCTGAGCACCCTCTGATGAGGATGTGAAGCATTTCTTATACTCAGGCCTGATCTTGTGAAGCACTTTGTTCCTCATTCTCATTCAGTTAAAGACAGCTAATGCTTCTCAGAATCTCTCTTATGATAAAACATATATTATTTTACATGAAATAAATGTCAGTATTGCAAGGCACACAAGTTTTAATTCTTGTGAAATTCCTATTTCTTTGGACCTAAGGACTTCTGTTAGTTAAAGCATATACATGGTAACAGCACTGTCTTAGTAATAGCCTTCAGGCATTAAGGCAAATAAAAATGTGCCAGATTGTTTTTGAAGCATTACTTGCAAATTATCAACAGGAACATATTTCTGGACTCAACTGCTGAATGTGTGAATTAATTATGGACACATTAGGAACTCAGAAATGTTTTTTTAACTCTGATGTTTGTAAAGCATATTCCAAGTAATTGCTCTTTTAATGCAGAATTGAAGGTACAACCTTCTTATATTTACCCAGCACTTGCTTCAATATCCAGTTCTGTGTGGACTTGCCTTAATGAACAATTTGTACTAGGATTTCATTTTGCATCACCTGCCTATTGAGAAAGACTAATTTTGGAAAAAATATGTGAAATGTACTTATCTTAAAAGATTAACACATACTGGGTGTCTCCCTCCACATGCCCCTGGGAGCCTTAATCCCATGGACTGGCTGGGGTCCTGCTGGTGCTGCTTGAGAGGCTTTGCCCAAGTGGAGCTTGCTGCTGCCTCAGGCTCCTGGGCACAGGCATCTGCTCATGCCAGTAAGGGTTTCCTGTTATTTTGCCCAACTCTAAGCCCTGGGGGGTTTTTTGTTTTTTTTTTTTTTTTTTTTTTAATTTTCTTTTTCTTTTTTTGCATTCATTAGTTTTAGCATTAAGCACATTTGCAAGTCATTAAATGTTGTAATGAGTATAGCGTATTAAAGGCCAGAAATATTTGTTTTCCAACACTTTTTATCGGTGTAGTCCTGTGCTGAAAGCCAACTTGCCATTGCTAACAGAGAGAAGCAGCTTCCTTTATTTAGAATAAACAAAATTGGCCTTAATATAATCTATTGCTTAATTGGTTTCTTACTTTGAAACTTCAAAACATTGTGTTTTTACTGTTCCTTCCTTTCTAAGGCTGGAAAATTGATTATACAAAGTCTTAATAATTTTATCCAGTTGTCCTGTGCAGATGTGGCCCCCTGCAACTGTTGTCTATGCTTATTTGTTCACACAAATTACTCCATTTCATGAGAATGTATTTTGTTTTGCTTGTTTATCGGGAAAGAAATAACATTTCCCTTAATGTATTCATTCATATATTCCTTTTGCATTTTTCATTTCATTTACAATTTGGTAATAGTAGTTCAGTTTTCACTGACATTTTTATAGCCGCTATGACAACATTCCTGTTTTGCATGATACATACATAATGGGCAATGATCACAGTGTTACATTGCTTTCATTCTTTCTTAACTGTGTTAAGATTCCTTACAGCCTCCAAACTCAATTTTCATATGCAGTGATGATTACACCTGTTTAAACATTTTCCTGGTAGTTTCATATTTATTCATAAAGGGAGCAGTTGATAACACACCTTTTCTGCAATCAGTCTGAGTTTTAAGTGTGATATTTCTTCAAAGTTATCATTAACAAGCACCTCAGTCTAGTCCCAGCTTTTCAACATCTGCTAGGCAGTGTAGCAGAAAATGCTATTTTCAGTAAACTTTACCCTGTGTAGAAATAATTTTTCTGAATATGTAACTTGGTCTTCCTTTTATTAACTCACCTTGAAAACTGTTTTATGTTTGTATTTAAAAGTCTGCAGAGATAGTTTCTGCTTTATTCTCAGATATTTTATATGCTTATAGCCGTGCATTTCTAAGTTCACAAACAAATTTATAAATAAATTTATAAATAATGTTTTCAGGACATTATTTATGAAATGTTTTCATTATTATGAAAACAATAATGTTTTCAGGACATTCCCTCATGTGAATTGTGGGACCAGTGTCTCTCTTTGTTCTGGCCTTAACATTTAGGTGTTGATTTCTTTGTGGGAGCTTTTTAACAAGCTACAGTTTTATCTGGATAATGTAGATGTTATCCCCCTTTCTTCTTTATTCACTGGTTAGGAAATACCTGGTACCAGTACCATCTTTTTTGACTGACAGAAAACGTAGTGACTTTTTCTGAAAAATAGATGATATATGAGAAGTGAATAAAGAACAAAAGACTGAATGTTTAGTGAAGCTGTAAAGACCTCATACTTGGGTTAGCTAGGAAATAGCTTTGGCAGAGTTATGAAATACTTGTTTTACCTCTTTGGGGAAGCCTAGATAAGGTTGCAGGCTGTTTCCAGTCATAGGAAAATGGGGAAAGAATGTATTTAATATCATTCACCTATAGTTAAATTCCTTTTTCAGCTCATAAAGTTCTGAATTTTACTCTTTCTGAATACGTGGTTCAATATTCAGCACTTTCGAGCATTGACAAATGTTTGTTTTTCTTCTTTTGAATCTGGAACAACCCTCTGATGAATCAGTAAGGGTACTGGTATGCATATTCTGAACCTTAGCTCTACTTATCAGAGAAAAAGGATTTGTTCATGTTTGTTTGTTTGTTCAACCTGAAAGTCCAGGTTTGTACCTCCTGTTACTTGGGAAGTAACAAAGTGAGGCAGTTGGACTATTGCCTTCTAACTAACTAAATTATAGTTTACACTCAACAGCATCCTTAACCTTGAGGAAGATTTTATCTGGTCTCCTGGAACAAGAGGTTACCAATTGACATGACCCTTAAAAATTATTTCTGTTTTGTGATAGCTGGCAAGCAAGTCAGATCAGACACAACCCTCTCTGGATGCTCTGTTTGGGGTACTGGCCTCTTTCTTTTTTTAATTTGTGGAGGAAAACTTTGCTACCCTGAGGTTCCTTACAACTGATCCCCATGAAGGAAACGCATGTAAACTTTTTAAGCACTTGAACTTTTTATTTTTTTCTTTTTTTTTTGGTTCAAGGCTCCTGGTGCAGATAAAGCCTTTGCACAACTGATCTCTGCAGATGTGCTGCTTCCTTGTCACAGACTTTGCTCAGTTTATTAGAAACTTCTGACAGCTTTGTGCCTTTCTAAGAATCAGAAGGGTTTAATTGAATATTTTGACTTCTCAGATCCACTATGTGCCATTTTAAAAATGAAATTTCTTTTTTAGATGATTGCGCAATAAGCTTGAGGTGGGGGACTTCTGATTGTCCCTGTCAGACTTCCCTGTGGTAATGTCGAACTCTAAAAATGTAGCATATCATGGTTTTTTAAGTGAAAAATGTTTTGTCCTGCCACAACTGAAGAAACCTAAAGAAATCCTGTACAAATACCATGGTCTACCTCAGACAGAGCTCTATAACAGGCCAAAATTACCAATTTCCTCACTGTAATTCCATAGTTGTCTTTTTGACACATTTCACAGAGTCTTAAAAGTATTGAGGCTGGAAAAGATCTCCAAGATAGAGTCCAGCCTTTGACCAAGCACTGCCGAGTGCCACATCCAGTTGTTTGTTGAACATTTCCAGAGGTTGTGACTCCACCACCTCCCTGGGCAGCCTGTTCCAATACTTACCCACATTTTCAGTGAAAAAATTCTTCCTGATGTTCAACCTGAACCTCCCCTTGTACCGCTTGGGGCCATTTCCTCCTCTCCTGTTGCTGTTGCCTGGGAGCAGAGCCTGACTCCCACCTGGCTGCCCTCTCCTGTCTGGGAGTTGTGCAGTGCCAGAAGGTCCCCCTTGAGCCTTCTTTGCTCCAGGCTGAGCCCCGCTGCTTCCTCAGCTACTCCTCATCAGACTGATTCTTTAGATCCTTCACCAGCTCTGTTGTCCTTCTCTGGACAAGACTTCATCCCCTCAATTTCTTTATTGAATTTAAGGGCCCAAAACTGGACACAGGACTCAAGGTGTGGGCCCCACCAGTGTCCCGTATGGAGAAACAATCTCAGCTTTTGAGATTTGTCCTGCTGGCACAAGCCCAGGGACAGATGGGGTGAATGAGATTCAGACCTCATGGGAAGAAGCTGAACCTTTTTTGTCTCCTGCTTCGTGTAGGAAGTGGCCAACACCAATTTGGCCCAGTGTTTCCTTCTTTGAAACCTCCTGAATTGGTGCAGAAGGCTACAAAGGATGACACCAGGTAGGAAGTGTGCCCTGCTGATGTGTTTACATCACTACTTTAGTCAGTCACAGCTTATCTGGGATTTAATCCTGCCTTCAGCTGCACATCATCCATCATCTAGTGGACAGTCATGGGCCTTAAAAATGGCCAAATCTTTTGATCATTGTGTATGTAACTGGGGAGTGTTTAGATTTTATGAATACTTTTTCCTGTTCTATAGTCACAGGGAAGTTTTTTAGCATGGCTCAGGCTAGGCAGAGCCTTTGGTTTTAGGTTTTGCTGCAGATAGAGTTTGGGTGTTTTAAAGGATCAGCATCAACTAGCACCACTGGTCCTCTGTTGTTATGTTTTGCACGCATCAGCTATCATGTATTATTGGGGTATGGACAAATAGTTTGTAAATCCCATGACTGTGACTTATATCCAGGAATAAATATTGGCAACAAAAGTTAAATGATGAAACCTCATGCAATGAACAGTAACTGATTCAAGCTGGGCCGGATATAGATAGCTGAAGTTGAAGGGAAGAAAGTATTCCAGTGATATTTTTCTCCTTGTTTAACTTTCTAGTTAAGAAATTCCATTTTTATCCCTCCTTTTCTTAAACAAACAAACAAAAAACCCCAAAAGACCCAAGCAACTTTTGATTCACCATTTTAAAAAAAATCTGTCATATGGGATGAAAAAAAAAGCAAAGCAACCTTCCCTATGCCTTTAAAATCCTTTTAAAACTGGTAATAGTTGTACCTTTGCCTCCAGAACATCAATGGAGAGAATTTCCTTAGAAGACTAATTCTAATGTGTCAGAAAATGAAGTCAACAATGCGTTAAACCTGAATGATGAACTTCCAAGAGATGGGGAATTTACATCATGAGATGTCATTTGCTTAATTTACGTTATATAGCATTTGAAAATCTAGCTGGGCAATTTATTTTTCTTAAATCTAAGTATTTTAAATTTATGTATCTTTTGACTTAGTTCAACAAAGAAAAATTTAAAAAATACAAGTGAAAATATTGAGGTTTGATTTCTCCTTCCAGTGGAAATACTATTAGATCTTAAATGAACAAGCTGCAATTATATCTTTCTTGCATCTTTGTTCTTGTTTGAGCATGACTTACCAGGAAAAGAACTCCAGAGACCCAAAATATGTATTTTAAATGGCCTAGTCAAAGAATTTTCCCGTTTTCCTAAGGCTTAAACTGGGGAATCGGCTGCCATTTGCAAGCTAGCAATACAGTAAAAGCACATCATTGTACACAACATTTTATTTGGACAGCTGTATAAAAATGGCAACACACTGTGAAATCCATTAACAGCAAAACATGTTAAATTCAGCAAAATGCATCTCATGTGGAACACTGAATAAGAAATTATAGTCTGAGTTTTACTAGCTGGTTATCAGAGTTTGTCTTGAATGAAGAAAATGGAATTTTTTTCCATGTGTCTGCCTGTAATAGCAGTGAACACTGGGTTTTGAAACCAGTGTGCACCTGTAAATTCTTGCCCCACAGACTCTTCTGCAAGGTTTTTGCAAATCTGAATACCCCTGAGGAGGCTAAAGGGGGGCAGTTTTCACTCAGTGAGTGAGTAGTTCTTACTGCATGGTGGATCCCACCTGCACTCACTTGCATTACTGGGTTCAGAAATGTTTGTAGGGGTAAGTTCTAGGGATGAAGGAGTGAGAGCTCAAACTGGGAATGAAAGCATCCTTGCCCCTTGTCTCCCTGCTGTGCCAGAAAAGACTGCAATCCTGTCAGCCAAGAGCAGGTCCTTTGCCTCATGAGAGATTTACATGGGTGGATTTTGCTGTGTATGTATGTAGTAAGACTTTTCACGGTTAATCAATAGCATTTAAAAATTCAAAACCCCTCTCCAAAGTATTTTGCATTTCCATTGTTCGTACTGTTTAACTAGGAGATGTTGCTCATCAAGATAGGATGATATTAAGTATTCTGGTAGAGAAAGAAAAAATGAGTTTACTCTTGCCTGGTAGAAAATGAAACAGCCATGTTAACTTTAGCTCTAATCATGAGATTAAAAGTCTAATGGGGAATTATATCATTTTCACTCTTCAAAGCCAGCATCAGTGACCTTTGGAGAGTTTTAACTTTAACAGCCTAATGATTTCTCTTCTAGAGGATGGAATAAACAGTCTTTTCCTTGACAAGGAAATGAAAATTGAATGAAAAAGGCAAGCAAAAGTAACTGCACACTGCAGCAGGCTAAATGATTTTTAGTCATATTCAGTACCACTTGTGGGAGATGGTTTCCAGGCTTTGTTACCCAGGCCACTGGCTGCTCTGAAGGGAGACAGAGCCATGGGGCTGGGGGACAGTGTGGGGACAGCCCTGCTCCTTCATGCCAGCGGCCCATGGCTTTGCCAGCTCTGACCAGCGGGGCTGAGTGTGCACACCACCCGTCCTGAGCAGGTCTGCTGTCGTGTGAGGCTCGTTTCCTGTGCGAGAGCACTGGAATTTCTCGTTTCAGTTCCTGTTTGCTGTGTTTGCGAGCTCAGGCTGTTGCTCTTTTGCCAAGCTGGCAGCACACGGGGGGAACTTCCTGCGCAGGGGATGTAAAAGCGATTCTCTGATTCTTCCTCTGCAGCCATTGGGAGATAAAAGCCAGGACATCAGGGACTGCAAAGAGGGAGCCAAATTATATTTATAATATTAAAGTGAGTGCATTTGTGGTTTTGCCATTCTCCAGGGTTTTTCATAAGTAGAAAAACATGAATTAGCATTTTCCATTTCCATATATTGACTGGAAAAATAGCCTGCTCTCAATTAAGACCTATAGCTTTTGGGATGTATGCAACAATTTTATAAAATATTTACAGCAAAATTTGCATTTTACATGGTATTACAGTTTTTCTTGTGTTTAGTAGAAGGGACTTAGGCCTAAGAGAGGAAATTCATCTAGTGTACCAAAAGGGAAATATATCTAAAATTAGATTGTTAGTATTCACAACAAGGAATGTCCAGTGCCGACTGTTACCTCCAGTAATTACTGAAGGTCACTTTGCCCCCCAGCTATTTGTTACAGCCACTGCAAGGACCGTGCTCCCTGTGCAGAGCTATCACTATCCCTTTAAAACTGCCTTTGGAAGCAATTGGAGCTTTGTGCTAGACAGATAAGTAGAACATTTTTTACCAAATGTAAATGCGCACTGTAAAGAACATAGCTATTTCCTGGATAATTTGCAGTTGTATATTTTATGTTAATTTCACCGAAAATATTGCACCCCTGCCAGGTTTAGTAGAGGCTCACTGTGATATGAATAATTTCTAGCGAATCTTTTTTTTTTTCTTCATTTAAGATTTGGCACCTTTTTAAGATTTTAATAATAGCAACAAGGAGGAAGATTTAGAACAAGTGAAACATTAGAACCAAAGAAATTCACATTGAGAGCTAATGTAAAATAGCAAGAATAATTACATGGAAAACAGTTTCCACAGATGTTTTTCCTTGTAATGTAATAACTATTTACTAAACTGTTTATTTTAGGCCCTTGGTTTACAATAAAATATTTATACATGCTCTGCTGTAATAAAAAAATATTGACAAAATACTATAGAGATTTTTAAAAGACAATTAGTATTTCCCTGTCTGCAAAGTGAGCGCAAGAGAAGCAGCACCAGCTCTTGCCATGCTTGCAAAGAGGAGATGCAGGGTTAGCAGCAGCATCCCTTGCAGATTTGTCTGTGCTTGACTCTGCTAGCAGGGAGACTCTGGACATGTGGCAATCCAGAGGGTAACTTACTGAAGAACATAAAAGCCAACAATCAAAAGACAGTCGAAACATTTTTTCCCACTTTTTTGCAGGAAGAAAAACTTTATTAGATTCCTGAGCTATTATACAATAAGGTTATGTCTTGTCTAAGCAAAATGTGCCTGTTTTAGGAGCATGTTTAAAGTTCGGGATGCCAGAATCCTGAATCTTGTTCTTTAAAAACAGCGTGTGACAGTGACATCTCTGAAGCACTGCCATGTGGCTATTGCTTTATCCTGACTGAACCACATCTGCCATACCCCTAATTCATGAAGGTCCTCACGTGCCCATGGAGTCTATACACTGGTACACAGGGACTAACCACCCATAGCAGTGCCTTAGGGTGCTGAAATCAGAAATTCAGCAATACTGAGAGGTCTACAGATTATACTTTCCATACATGATCTTAGAATGGTTATTCTCCTGTTCATAAATATATAGAAGCAGCTTTATTTTGAGGTGTCTATGGCCTTACCTTTTAAAATCTTGAACACAGGATAGGAAGAAACTTCAGTTCCTCTACCTGTCAGTTTTGTAATAAAAGGATTTTTTTTTTTTCTTCAGAAGTCATTGTACATCCTTTACTTAACTCCAGAGTGGTGGAATGCAGTAAAAAAAAAAAAGTTAAAAAGAGGCCTCCAGGACAAAAGAGAAAATACCTTTAATTTCATGGATATACAGTCCTCACTGTCTGTGTGCATTTTAACACCACCAGCATGTTAGAGCAGCCTGAAGTCTGAGTAAAGACTGCATGGATGTATCTGAACAGTGAGTGTTTGGGAAGCAGGATGGTTTCAATATCTAGATATGAATCCATATTTAGTAGTTCAGGCTCTACTTTCAAGTAGACAATTCCCTTGAGTTTCCAGGCTAGCAAGTTGTGAGCTTTATCATTGCAGAAAAAACAGGGTAGCTGCCTTGTGGAGTGATCTAAAAAATGAATTAAAATGTATCCATGAACTTTCTTTCTTGGTGAAACTAATAACACTCACCTGTTCAAAAATCAGTGGGGTGATTACGCAGATTTTTGTCATGCTGCGTTCTAACGTGCAAAAAAAGAACAGGGCAGAGCAGAAAACAGCAAGCATTAGAACTAAAACTGAACAAAAGAGGGAGCTAAGAAGTCTAAAATGTTTAGTTTTAGGGCAGAATAATCATAGTTACCAGATGCCTTTTGTTGTAAAGAGACTTTTTTCATAGTTGACTCTTATAAACAGGCCAATGGATATAAGAGGTTTGTAAGCCTTGTTACTGTTGTGCCATGCAAAGCCATCATGTCCCATTCCCCTGGTTTGCCCTTGTAGAACACACAGCTCACCACAACAGCTTTTTGAGACTTAAAATATGCTTTCCCTGTGAAAATCTGCAAAATTTAAAACCTACAATAAGAAAAATTAGTAAAGAAAATTAAAAAAAACAGGTGGTGTAATATGTGCAATATTTTCTGTAAGTTACACCAAAGTTTGGTTCTTGGCTTTTAGCCTTTCCTACCTTCCTGCCCCTGCACTGTTGACACACTGCAGAGTGCTGGCAGGTTATGCAATTATTTCAGCACAGTTCGTTTTGAGTCATTGGTAGGGTCCAAAGCTAGAATTAAGAAAACAAAGGAATTTGTGCTTGGAAGTCAGCATTGCTCTGTACACAAGAATTTCTTTATTTTTCAAGGACTATGTTATTGTGTAAGCTAATGATTTTGTTTTTAAGTTATATTCTCAGGGGCAGGAACATCCAGGATAATCGAGGATGTTCTTTTAATACCGATCCTGCAATGTTAGGTCTCTGGTGGAAAAATTGGCCCAACTGTTTGAGCCTTGAGCCTTGGATTAACCCCTGCTTGGAAGAATTGCTGATTTCTTGGTGCTGAGTATATTTGTAAATTGATACATTCTATCTATGTGTAAATTATTAGTTCCAATGAAAGTAAATTAGCCAGTTCCCTTCCCACCTGCATTTTAAAATGCCACATACTGTTTATCACAGTAGAAACTATTGTCTCTATTAGTCATTTTGAAAAATAAATACATCTTCCAGGGTTCAGCCCTTCATTGTCTTAGCCCAGTTCACCTTCTCTGGCCCTCCCTGCTTGCCCACCTCTGGCAGCAGGCTGGGGACTCCTCCCTGGGAAAGCTCAGCTCACAGATCTCTCTCCAGCACAAACTGGATGTCTTTTCAGCTGAAGTGGAGTACAGCATAGTTATGTAAAGTAGAAATGAGGGTCTGAGAGAAGAGGAGGGCATATTTTGGAATTCTGAATTGCCTTTTTTTTGGCTGTAGAGAGCAGTTAAAGAAATACATGCTAAAATTATGCAATGTTATTCGTAATTCTGCATGGAAAATATTTTCAACGAGGTAGATTAAGGAGTAGAGAAAGAAAGCACATATAGAGGAAAACTGTGGAAGGTTTGAAAATCCATGTGGTACAATTTATAATGCAGACCCTTTCAAAATCTCCAAAAGCATTCACCTAGTGTCCCTACTATGTCCCTGAATGTAATGAAACAACTGGCAGAGAGCATTATTTTAATAAAGCATTGGCTGTTAGTGTCTCTCATACTGGATCAGGAAAAGAGTTCAGAGGACCAGATATTGCTGAAGAATCTGTCTCCAATTTTCCCTTGGAGCTGCACTTCTAGGGCTTTTAAAGGTTTATGTATTTAACATTGCAAATCTTCATTTTAGATTTTCATTTGCTGCTTGGGATTTTTATTAATTTTGCAGTGTTCATTTAAGTTGATCCAGCCCTTTATATCATTTCCAGCTTGAAATATTAGTTCAGAGATAAGCTTTATTATTAAATGCTTAATCTTGAACACTTGTCTTATTTGGTAAGAATTATCTCTGAGAAGTAGGCAAAGAGAAGTTGATTGCTGTGGTTTTAAAGCAGCTGTAACTGGAGTAGCCCAAGTACTAGTTTACAAAGGTTGGCATCCCTTCAGTCTGCCATCACAGCAGCTGGACTTCATTAAGTGCTGGTGTTAATTACTGGGAGAATGTTGGTTCAGTATGTGAGCAGCAACACTTGGGGTGACACACTAAGTAGGAAAAGGGTCACCTTGAAATAGAAGCTTTAAAAAAAACCAAACAGGCAAGGCAGGGCTGCCATTAATTTTGTAACTGTATTTAGTTCAAAGATTTTCAGCAAACAGGGAAATAAGCTCTACTGAGCAGCAGTGAGGAATGGCTTAACTGTGTGTGCCATTGAGGAGGCAGGAACGGAGGCGAGTGCTGGGAAACTTGCCCCATAAGAAAGGAAGATGTTAATGTCGTATTTTCTGTGCGTGTTGTGTGAAAGAGAGGGAAAATTCCTTCTGTATTCTCCAGAGTTTTCAAGCCATATGCAGTATAGTTTGAGGAGGAAATATTAATAATTTCTTATACTGTAAATAGTATTCTATGGAGAAAACCTGTTAAGGGTTTGTATCTAAGGAATGTTTAGGAGATGAATGTCATGGAGAAAAACATCAAACATGTGGTAGCATAAAACAAGTACTGCTTGAAAACGTTGTGTCCTAAAGCTGATGACATTCAGACAACATGGGCCAAATCCAGCCCTGGTGTAAGCATCTGGTGGTGCACCCAGCCCAGTATCCCACCACATCCTTAAGCAAGAGGGAATTTTTATCTGTGTCTTTCACCTGGCAATTGTCTGGATGAGGTGCCAGGTGCCCGGGCTGGAAAGGGTGCATATGAGGATGTTGGAGGAGAATTAGGTTATTACATTTCCTCCTTAATTCTTCATCAGGGCTGCCGCCTGTATTTTCTACAGAAAAATCAATGCATTCTGATTCTGTAATTTCCCATGGTGCCTCGCCGGGCGCGCAGCATGCCGTGGGAGGTGACATATCCGGTCATGGCAGCTTGAACTCTTTTTTCCAGTGAAAGAATTCATTGGAATTTCACAACCTTTGCATGCTTTTGTGAAAACACTCATTTGTGTTTGCGCCAACCTGCTAATGGCGGATGCCGGGGCTTGCGAATCCCACCTACATTCGGTGCTCGTTATGGCATGGAATGTGCCGTTAATAATGCATCTGTGAAACTCAGCTGCGAGGGAGCCAAGTAATTATCCCACCGTAGCGTTCCCTGCTTCAGTGTCATCACAACTGGGGCTTCATTAAAAGTCCTAACAGTAGAGATGTTGTGTGGTGCAGCCTGTATATATATTTTTTCATTTAAATTATCAGCAATGCCATGGCTCAGAGGTAATTTGACTTTTTGAAACCGTGGAGCCCCTGTGAATTTCCTTCCTCCTCTCCCTCTCGCTGCCGCACCAGCTGATCAGCCCCAGAAGAACAAAAGGTTTATCTGAAGCTATGAAGCATATATTCACCAGCTTCTGGCGTCTAGATAAAAAAAAATAAAAAAATCAAAGTACTCCATTGAACATGTTAATACTGAGCAAAATGCACACAGCCAGACACTAAACCTTTACAGGGATTTAGGCATTTGAAAAGTGATACTCTGATCAGGTCTTGAGTTAGTTTCCTTAGCATAAAGTAAAGCAGAATCATAAAATAATATAGATTTTTAAATAAATGGAAAGCTTAACATTTCCCCCGCCCCACTTTTGTTTTATTTCTTTGTCTGGTTTCTGTCAGTCAGGCAGTAACAAAATCTTGGGCAAAGGTATACTGTAATGGAAGTATTTTCCCTTTTTAATATCATATTCTTCCAACAGAACATACAGTATGAACCTCTGGCATAAAAATAAACGGGCATGAAGAACAAAAAGCATCTGTGACTCCTTACAGGTCTCTGAGGAAGTTTGGGATGTTTCTAAAAATTATTAATCTGGTACCTCATTCCTCCTTGCTGTTGGGTGCTTTTTTTTTTACTGCTGCTGGCTTTCCATTTTACCATCCTGCTCTTGAGGAGGCTGGGATGTAATGGGAGCCCTGCAAGCAGGGCACTTTGCCATGGTCACAGTGATTGAAGGGTTTGTCTGGGCTTCTCCTCACCAGCCTGATGTTGCTAGTGGCTTCTCCAGCCTGTGGGGCAGCACAGGGCCTCAGGGAAACATTGGGAGCATTTCAGGGGAGGGGAGGGGGCCTGCTTGCACTCAGGAGAGGTAGGGGATGGCAAAAGACTGTGCCTCTGTAGCCATGCTCTGGGATTTTGTGTGGATCTGTAAGTCTGTGCTGGAGGTATTACTCTGTAGCAGCAGGGACTTTTCACCAAAGCCTTTCCAGAGGAACTCCTCTCCCAGCTGATTGTTGTCCTTCTGTGAGCCCACGCTGTGCTGGGCTTTTTTGGGGTACAGGAGGTCTCTAATGATGGCTGATCTATGTGCTCCTCTCTGAGGGTCTAAGGTCTTCCAAAAGCTCCCACTCTTTTCACCAACTTTTCTGTGGGGTTCATGTGTTAACTGGAAACCAAGATGTCCCCAGTCCCAGGTGTGCCAAAGGAACTGAGGAAAGAGGAGAAAGCAGGGGACAGGGTTTAGCTGCACCTGCCTGCTGCTGCCAGACTGTCCATGAGGGATGACTGGGACAGTCATTCTCTCTCTGCAGTGTGAATTCACACAGGGCCAAAACCAGAGGAGCCGGGACCACAGTTCTTGTGGTCAGCCATAGGCTTGGCACATCTGACTCTGCTTGTAGAGGAGGATCCAGGCCAGAGTGCTGCTGGGCTCCTTGGGGGCTCTGCCAGCAGGGACTGGGCTGTTCTGGCTGTGTTCATCCCCTGGCAAATCAATTGGCTTGAGGGTGGGATGTGGTTCTTTCTGTTGACATGTCCAGATGGAGTTGGGCATGTTCCCGTTTCCCTAGGTAATCATTGTTTGGATGTTACTCTTCTTCAGAATAAGTTACTTCATTTCAATATACAT
>CM031867.1:8080123-8100123 GCA_018697195.1 Certhia americana | reverse complement strand
TGTCCATAGTATTTTGATGTTGTCATCCAGCTATATGCTCACAAAGCAAAGCTTTGGTATTATTTTTCCATTCTAAAGGAGCTGGCGAAACA
Source organism: Certhia americana (assembly GCA_018697195.1). Lineage (NCBI taxonomy): Eukaryota > Metazoa > Chordata > Aves > Passeriformes > Certhiidae > Certhia > Certhia americana. The sequence goes on along the minus strand of CM031867.1, from coordinate 8,100,031 downwards.
GTCTGATGGGCTGACACGAGAATTTTCAGTAGAGTTCATTCATGGACAAGTCCTGCTCCCTTTGAAGTCTATGGCAGTTTTACCATAGAGTCGGATGAAGCCAACAATTGAGTGTGCTTGAAAATCTCACCCTAAATTAGTTGCTCAGCCTTGCTAAAATTATTGTCCTTTGTGTTATGTCTCAGGAGCCCCTTGTCAAGCCAACACTGCCAAGCCACTAACGTATTTCCAGAGATAACGTCTTAATGTTTTGGGTTTAAAAACCAGACAGGGCAGAAAGACATCTATTTGTATCTACAGCAAGCAGATATACATTCAGGAAGAGAAGAATGTGCATGATCATTGAAGATATTGGAAAGCTCCTTTACAAAGACTTTTGGAATTCAAAATTAATTCAGGCCCAAGAAAATTGAGGCCTGATAAAGCAACAAAGCTATTTGAAGGTCACTTTTCCACTGGATGCTGTAAATTTGTGCATTTATGTTGTAGCTGTGAGCCTTTTACTTCAGAGCAGCAATCTGATGATCAGGCAGGCTCCTTCAGGATCTGTGTCTGAAACAGGTCAATGTCTGAGCCAGAAAATATTTTTAGTCAAATTTTTTTCTTCAGTTCATGTTTGTTTGCAAGAATTAAGACCCTGAATGTATGAGGTGGTATCTGCCTTCAGCTTCCAGTCAGCTGGGAAGTGAGATGCTGTGCTGGAAGCTGATGAGGGTCTTCATACAGGGCTCCTTGTTGAAACCTTTTTGTAGGAGCTGTGTACTGAGAAACAAAATTCTTCACTGCTGGCCTGCTTGTGGCATCTCTCACATTCAGTGAATTTCAATAACCAGGCATTCAAAATGAAAAGGTGATGACAAACTGTGTCAATGAATGAAACACAATTGTTTATAACACTTGATTATGGCTCTGGAAATATTACTCCTAGCCTTCTCCTGGTGACATGTCACATTTAGATCAAAAACTCTATGTGGCAGTTCGCATTTTTTAAGCTGGGTGCAAGTGTGCCAGATTCTATTTCGATTGAGTGGCTGGCATTCAGAAAGCCACATTTAATAGGATCGAAAGAAAAGAAATGTTACTTTTCATCACACAAGACAACAAAGAGAACCCAGGAAACGAAAATATTATTTCTTTTGAACAAATTACAGTAAGACTCTCAGGGGCTCTTTCAGGGAGTAGATGAGGAAAAGCACTTAAATATCATTCCATCAAACTAAATTTTTAACTACAATTTTTTACAGATAAAATGTGTTGGGAGGATTCAAAGAAGATTAGAGCTCACCTAAGAAACAGTATTCAAATTTGAACAGCTAATGGAAGCCTGCAAAAACTGTTAATGTCTATATCTTTCCTCTAAGGGACTTAGATTTCAGTATTCTTATAAAAACACATTGAGCTGATTTCATTTCTGTGTCTCCACAGACTTCATTCTTGTAATTTCAGTAAGTGTTATAAATGTCATTTTAAGTATTATAATGCTAATCCCTACTGACAATAAGGTTCTAAAGCTCAGCTTCCATTACTAAGGTAATGTTTACCTCAGATAGCATATAATTGTTTGCTTTTTTTCACAGTAAATTCTCTGTTCCCAACTGCTTAATCAGCCATGGAAAAGAGAGGAGACTTTCATACTGTTTAATGTTCTTGTGATTACATTAGAGTACCGTGTAAACCCCACATCAGTGGATCTTGGGAAACAGAATTTTTTTGTTTGTTTGTCCACAATTCTGAAGGCAAAGTATTTTGAGCAGTGGTCCTTGCAATAACATGAATCATTTATTAATATAAATACCATGGATATGGTATAAATCTTCTCTACTTCTGGACTCTCAGGACATTTCTTCATTGCCTGAGTTGGAATCAGCAAGGACTTCCTAGAGCCTTGCTATAGTTCAAATAATGTACCATATTCCAGTCACAGGCAGTGTATTCCCTGCTCTCAACAACAGGAGACCAGTGTATGCTCTCTGTATGAGCTGTCTGCTGCATCACATCAACCTAAACAATATTTTATTATGCTTTATGGAAGTTTAAAACTTCTCGTCCTTCTAACGCACTCCAGAGGACACAGATTAATGTTGGCTCAAGGACAAAATTCTGACCATTCTGTCCCTCCTGCCTGAAGGCAGATGCACTCAGGAATGAAGTTGTGAAGGAGACTGGTTTGTTCAGTGACAGGGTGTGTTTAGCAGCATGCCTGTTGATAACCTCATGTAAGCAGCAGCACATAAACCCCTGCTTAGGTCTGTAGGAGTCAGGGGCAGAGTGGAGCCCACAGTGGTCAGTGCTGGGGGGTGATGTGGGGGTGATGCTCAGCATAGGGCTGCATGGGGTCAATTAGTGCCATCTAATATTTATTATCCTTGAACAAGGTCCAAACCCATGTCCCTTCTCCCCGAGGTGAAAACTACACCAAAATTCATTGTTTCAACATCCACCACCGAGGTTCATCACCAGCTTTCCATTTCTTCATGTTAGTTGTATCACTGGCCAGCTGGTGTTTTTTGCAGAATTTTTTACTTGACTAACTTCCTCCATGCACTTAGAGGTGAGCTAAAAATAAGAACTTCATAGGCAAGACAGCGTATCGCTTAACTAGAAATGCAAATACCTATAAGAGCTGGTAATAAACATAAATTCATTGGCAAATAATGTAGTTAAATACATTTCTACTTTGAACACTGAAAGTCTGTAGAAGTTCTGCCTGTACAACCATAACATATCACAAGTTGATTACTCAATCAGATGTAACAGATGTGAACCTGGACACTCACATATCATCTTGGTAACATTGCCTTTGGGTTTCAGACTATTTTAGTGCTTGGGGGCTTGGAAGGATCACAGTATGTGATCCAGCCTTGTGGCCTTGCTATTTTCAGCCCCTGCACTGCTGTCTGCCCACAGCAAAACTGAATTGCAGGTGGTCAGCTGGCTGCTGAATAACTTGGTGGCATTTGGGCCATGAAGTCCAAATTACCTATGCAGAGTCCCAGCTGCTCACCGTGGACCAGCAGCACGTATCGTTCAACCTTTATTTCAGGGTTTCAAGTCTAGGCTCAGCAATTGGCCTCCCTTTCTTAAATAGAGATGTGGAAGAGGAATTAGAGGTGCCCGTGGTTTGCAACTCTGAGTGGTTCTGAATTGCAAAGGGCTGGAGAGTGTATTGTGCTCCAGGCTTGAGGCTGAGGAGGGGGAGGAGGCTGGAAGTGGAAAGGGCTCATGTGCAGTCTGGCCCAGGGCATCCATCCTGCCAGCAGGTGGGCAGGAGAATGCATCTTCTGTAGTATTTTTAGACCTAAGTTAATATTTTAATGATAGATAGTTTGTTTAAAAGAGTTTGGAAATGAAGCAGTGATCTTGCCTCTTTGAAGGGAAGTGATTGACCCTAAAGATTCTGCCTTTTTTTTTTTTTTTTTTTTTTTTTAAACAAATAGCTGTGGTTTTATTTCCTTCACATGATCTCTGTAAGGGGTCATTTTAAGGATGCATGAAGCACACTTACAGAAGACAGGACTAGGTTTTTTCACCAGTGAAATATTCAGCCAGTGCTCTTTGTCTCTCCCTGAGCACATTGCAGGTTCCAGGAGCATTAAGTGAGCCACAGATGCCAAACCAGGGGGAAAAAAAAAAGAAACAAACTATATTTTCTGCTCATCTGTGGAGTGAGGATAACACAGGCCCAGAAGCGCACGTTGTGAAGCAATTTCAGTCGTAGCTGAGTGCCTGTTTTCCCCTGGAGCACAGACTGTAAAAACCTTAAAAACCTTGGTTTCTATTTCCTTAATATTCTGGGTTTGAAGATGATATTGTGACGAAGAAAGAAAGAGGAATGGCCTTTTGAAAGGTGTTCTCTTTCTTTTTAATTAGAAGATTTGGAGAAGATTTGAAGTAGGAGAACCAAGCACCAGCTTTTTCAACATATTTGTAAGGCATAGATAAATATTTCATTTAGAGAGAATGAGACATGAACACAGAAACTTGTATTTGAATCTGTTACACCCAGTGTAAATCTGGAGTAACTCCAACATTCTGAAGTCAGCAATCTTAATCTGGGTTTATCTCCCTGTAATTGGGATGGGAATCTGGCCCACTCTGCAAGAGACTGCAAAGAGCTCTTTACCTTTAAAGCTATCCCAGTTAAATTACATGGGGCCACAATGTATCACCTACATCCTTGACTATTTTAATACAAAAATATAGTTTAAATCTCCCTGGATTTGCTGATCATCTTGGGATTCCTAAAGATACTTTTAGGCTGTAATGCATGAAGAATATCAACGAAGAAAAAAGTCTGTTGTCAGTTTTTCTGTATTAAAATAAATAATTTGATTGTGGTATGCTTTTAGTCTAAGCACTATGCAGCATGTTACTGGCAACCATACCTCTGGGTCCATATCTTTGGATGCACACAGCCTGTGGTCCTCTGACATGAAGGCATCACCTCTGATCACTGCAGGCTTGCAGGAAGTGCTTCCTTTGGACCCGTGTTTGTGAGTTTACAGCCTGTGGCCAGAGTAACAGTGTTCCGTGTGGTTTAATTTATTGTTTTTTACTGCACTTTGCTTGCTTGCGCTCTCTACTAAAGCATAAGGAATGCCAACAAGAAATAGTGGTAAAGACAAATTAGAGATATTTGGCTCTCTTAGTGGGTCATCTCCCGGGTGAGTTAAGCAAGGGCAGGGTACAGAGGCTCCATCTGCAGACGCCGGCGCTTCCTCTCCTCCATCTGCTGGGTGGACACCGGGCTCGGCTCACTGCACAGCAGACGAAACACGGACGAGCAGATTTTTCCAGACCAACCCAAATGAATTTGACTAACCAACAAATGGCTCACTTGGCTAACGGGGAGGGGGCAGCCTGCACATCTATAGGCTGGGTGACCGTAGATAATTCATGCAACAACCCAATGCCTTTCTTAACTCTGCTGTAAAATCGAGTAAAAATAACACATCGGTTACAGTGAGGTGTCACATCTTGGCCAGTAATGAATGTTCTCTGGGCAGAACAGACTGACCCTCTTACAGAATGCACATGAGCAGAAGTATTGCTGTGGCACTGTGAACCCCTCAGCTGACAATGTTTTTCTAAGCTAGTATACAAAGTAATGAACTCTTTAAAAATCTATTTAGAAATATATTTCTTTTTCCAAGAATATAGGTAGACATTTACTGTTATGAGAGGGGATAAAATTCTGATCCCATCAAAATCAACTGAAAGATCTTGGCACAGCTAGGACTTTGTTTGCATGGCTACAGAGACACTTTCTAAAGTTTTTCTTTTCCATAGCAGATCTTCAGGTTCATAGAAATAGGAGCCTTGCCACACCTGCTTCAGACTTGTGAGAAACCTCAGTGTGAGATATGGCAGACAAAGATGAATGTACATGTATTTGCATTTTTTTAAAAGGCAGCAGTTCAGAGAAATCTGAGGAGGGAGGGAGGTATGTAGGAACTCATCACTTTCCTACTCCTTATCATTAAAAATTTTATAAAGAATAAATACTTGCCCAACTCTGGTAAAAATTCTATAACAAGAAATGTTAAAATGCAGTAAATGGGAAGAAAAGTTTGCTGAATAAATGGCTAATTTGCTGAGGAGAAATCACAACACTGTTTCAATGTGTGTTCACCTTCTACTGTGGAGTTTGTACAGAAAAGTTAACTTGGCAGCTAAATACTAGTTTGGAGTCCCTTTAGAATTATTTTACAAAGCAAGAAATGGTTCAGTTTTGAAGGTAGTAAAAGGAAACTAATGCTTGTCAGAGAAAATCTTTTTTTCTTTTTTATTCTTTTTTTTTTTTTTTTTTTTTTTTTAAAGTGTTAAAAGCAAGTAAGCCCCTAGTGATCTTAAATAATTTGCGTAAGTACACTTAGCACATTCACTTCCTTGGGAGTGCTGATTGGGTACCAATATATTAGTCCCTTGAAAAAGGAGAAAAAGAAGCTAATGAGAGGCAGGAACGCTACCTTCACTATAATTTCCCGGTATTCTGCTTTCCTCAGAGGTCTGGTGTGTGGGAGCGCTGACCACCTCAATCCTTGGGCAGATTATAGAGTCACTTAGGAAATGAGAGACGGCAAATGGCAATTTGAGGTGGGAGGGATGGCTCCAGCAGTAAATGGCACGCATTAGGACAGCCTAATCACTTAAATGTAGCCTATTAGTAAGTTTAGCTGAAGATGTTAAAAGAATCCTTTCAGCCTCTCCGCTGGCATGTTTGGAAGGGAGTTCAGTTATGAGACTATTAAAATGTTATTTTGATAATTAAGCCCACAGCTGTTGTGAGGGCGTTGGGGGCACGAGCTGGCGCAGCAGCCGAGCGCTCCGGCGGCGCGGGGGGCGGGCAGGGGGAGCAGAGAGGAGAAGGGAGGGAAGGAGCCCTCGGGAGTTCCTTGGCGCTTGGGAGAGGTGGAATGGCCACTTCCAACATGCTGCAGGCTCAGCTTCCCGCGGGAAGGTGCGAAACCAAGAGGGGCTGGGCTGCTCTGCTGCTCTGCAGGGATTTGCATCGCTGCTTTGTGCAGCATGGGCAACTCCGAGAGGCAGGCTGCTCGTCCAGCATGAGTGGTGTGGTTTGCTTTGGTGTAGGGAAGTGTGGCTGGGTGCAAAACTTGTGTCTGAGGGAGAAGCGCTGCAGACAGCGGCGCTGACACTGATGGCAGGGAGGTGAGTGTCCTCATGTCACATGGCGTGTGGGTGGCAGCACCCGGGTTACACAGAGGTCCCCTGCACCTGCCAAATCATGCACCAGGACCGAAGGGGACATGGCATGAGTCTAATGACAATATTCAGTGCACAAGGATGAGCAGTGTTGATCTGCCCATGGGGAATTCTGATCCTTCACATATGCTTACCTGAGTCAGTTCTTCAAAATTAATGGCAAAATTTTCGTTGTTTTTGGAAGTGGGATCAGGCCATGATTGTTTTCAGACTACAGATACCTCTGTCCAAACAAACAAACTGGGTCAACAGGGTCTGGTCCCTGGGAGTCACCTAGGGTTTGCTTTAGTACTCTAAGTGCTTGCTAAATATGCAATAATAAACACACAACCAGTTTCACTGTGGCAGGTGATGTGAACTCTTCTGCAAACATACAGTTTGCATTTTATTTATGTGTACTGTGACAGAGTAAAACATACATTGTGCAATATGAGTACATAGTTTATCTGTGCTGACCCGATCTCCTCCTCTGAGTTAAAATTAGGATGATTTGCAGTGTTTATCCATATCCAGCAGGGCATAATTGCCCAAATTGAGGCTGTCCATCAGGAAAACTAGTAAATTCACCTCTTGTCTCTGTGTGTCAGTGGTAACCTTTCCACAACTGCTCCTCTACCTGCACTGCAATGTCAGTCGTGGTCCCTTGTTGACTCCCTGCCTGCACATGCTCACTGAATACAGAATCAGAAAACAATATGTGTGACCACATAAAAAGAATGTAAAATGGGGGAAGTTAGCCTTTTGATGAAAAGGGAAATGAAACCCAAGTATACCTCCTGCCCCTTTATCAGGAATTGTTGAATTTGCAACTTTTCAGCCATCTCCTGCTTTCCATGATTGAAAAAATGTCTTCAGTAACATCTGCACTTTATCTCAATTCATACATCACTGAACCAGGCCAGCTTTTAAAATATTATATATAACACCAGCTATGTATCTAAGTTAAATTATTTGTCAGCTCAGTTTTTGATTATCAGTTGGTTTATTGTCAGTGTTGATCTTTATTAACATCCAAATGACATTCTTTTTTCTTTTAGAAAATACAGCAAAATAAAAGAAACAGCCCTTTAAAATTTTGCCAGAATAGACATATTATTACGTCACCTTCCTGGGAGTCCATGCTGAAATTTAACTGATAGTTTCTGCTCTACCTGTGAGTGATCTACTTTAAAAAATGTTCTTTAATCAGAATATACACTTTGAAGAACATTAAGCATTTCTGTATTTGATATTTCTTCACAGCATTGTGAACATCCTCTGCTCTGTGCCAAGCACACAGACAGCCAGAGTATCTGGGACACTGGGTGTGGCACGTGAAGGTGCAGGGTGCAGTTTGTAGAGGTTTGCAGAAGGTGTTGGTGGGCTTAGCACAGGCAATATCTGTTGGAGCAGGTGACCCACCCTGGTGTGTCCTACCCTGATTTCATACAGGGTAGTTTGTTGAGATTATTTTTGCTAAAGGCTGGAGGCAGTCCCGAGGAAGTCAAGCAGGAACCCAGTACCAGCATGCACAACTGGGGCTAAGGTGTGCTTAGCAAGAAATTGTTCACACCTGTGAAGTTTAGGAGACTCTGAACTTGAAATGTGTGAACCAAAACAAATCCAGGAAGCATTACCATGGGGAGAATCTGGGACTTAGAGGCAGACAGTGAGATTGTCTTAGTGTGAGCAGCTTGACCCCATCACGGGATGGAAAACCAAGATGCAAGGAGACCAAGGCAAGGGAAAATGTTGTATTTAAGGCGGGAGATGGTTACAGCATGGGTCAAGGATTTCACAGTCGAGACGAAGTGAAAGGATGGATTTTTGTTGAGGAATAAGAGGGCTTAACACTACAATAGTATGTTATTACAAGTCTGTTGAACTTGTTTTTGCTTTAGGGTGTTTTGATTCCTGAAAAGCAAATTAATTACATAGTAACTCTGAAATCCTGGCTTCCTTACCACTAGGAAAAGGTTACTCTTCCCTTGTGGCTATTTCTTATTACCACCTTGTGATGATAAAGTATTTGGCACATGAAAGTCGGATGCTTTGGAGATTACTACATGAGTTATTAGCCTATCTATGTACCTGAAGTATTTGTAATGGTATTAATGCCTTCCACTGTTCAACCTTTGTAACAGGGAGCATCATTTGACAATTGAGAGGAGTTGCATCCTTTTCCCAGAACCAAGGCCACAATGTGACCTTCCAACAACCTCGCAAACAGACGTCTTTGCATGCATGGGCCAGACTCTTCTGTGCTGTTTATTACAACACCTAGGCAGGGTCTCTGCCCCTCTCACTGATTTCTTATGCTGTCATTCCAGAACACATAAGTGAAAGATGAGCCCAGAAAAAATATGAAGACTTTTTTTGGGGAAAAGCCCTTTAGGATAGCCATGGCTTTGGGGCAGGAGATGAATATTGTCAAGAAAAGAAACTGAATGTTCTCATTAGATCTATTTCTACACCACTTTCTGTTTAAAGAGAATATTAAATGTCCTTTAGGCAACACTTCGAAAGTACCTTTTCCTTTTTTACAGATACTGTAATTAAAAGCCATTCATTTGGTACCTAAGTTAGGAATCACCTTTCTCCATGTTAATTAAAAGCTATAGCTTACTAGGGCTGCTAAGTGCCCAGGTATTGGGGACTTTGGGGGTTTCAGGAGGAGCCCTGGTCAGAAGTGCTGGAACCTCTGAAGCAGTCATTCAGATAACAAATACCTACACTATTGTTTTTTGTGAGGGATAATGATTATCCCATCTTGTTCTGAAGGGGATGCTGTCCTTTGTTGGTCATGTAATAGCTGATGGCAACTCATTTAAATTAGATAACTTGTCCTCTTTATAATGTCCATAGGTGCAACATTTATGTCTTTATAGGTGTTTTTTGCTGATTTGTGTGTCTGTCTGTCTGTCTGTTTGTCTATCTATCTATCTATCTATCTATCTATCTGTCTGTCTGTCTGTCTGTCTGTCTGTCTGTCTATCTCACACAACCCCAGGTGTACAGCCCTAGCCATTTGTTCTGAGGAGGTGGGGGTGCTCTTTGAAGAGAGGAGGTCTAACCACCTCCCTCGGCTGTGACCTCTTGAACTGCCTGTGGCCATTAATTCCCCATTCCAGGGTACTGTGAGCACTGCATTTGTTGCAGTTCATGGCAAGTGTGTTCCTGTGACACAAAAGGATTCTGCAGTGAAATACCAGCTGAATATATGTTTGGTTTACTGCTTGTTTTTTAATTTCTACAACACCAGAGCAAAAATAAAAGAGCTGAAATGTTGTGGTCCTCTCCCCAGCTGAGGCTGGACCGAGGCCATGTCTGTGCCCTTGCCGTAGAGGATGGCATCAGCTGGAGGCAGAGCTGCCCCAGGGCCTGGCCTGGCTCTCCCCTGGGGCTGCTCCTGCAGCAAGGATGCAGGAGGCATCTCCAGCCTAGAAATGTCCCTGAAATTGTCTCAGCACCTGGAGACCTGCGGGGATTTGGCACAAACCCAGCTCCTGGACCACCTATGGATCTCTCTTGGGCTAAAGCTATGTCCACTCCTGACTAATTTAGGCAAGCAGAAGTGGCATGCTGGAGAAACATGAACAGGCTTTGTGGACTTTAGAAAAGAATTTTAACATAACACCTTTTCTTTTTTTCAGGGAAGTGCAAACAGTTTGCCCCCAAATCTCAAGAGCTAGATTTTGTAGTGTCAAGGATTTCTTCTGTCAGTTTCTGCTTAGGAAAATGCCTTGAGTAGAAATCTCTGGTTATATGTTTTATTTGAATTACTGAAAGTCGCCTCCTGCAAACTGCTGAGTGAGTTTGGATGAAGCTAAATTTGGGTAATGAAAAATGACCCATGGTAAAGAAAACACTGGGAATGGCTCCTCTGTTCAGCTCTGTGTAAGAGCCTCAACAAGATGTTTCCATTTTTAATTCTCTCTATGCATCTGTGAGATAAAACATTACATTTTAGCTCAGAGATTTCTTTGTCCTTTACTCTTTTGCTTTCGGTACTTAGGCACACAATTCCTCAGGCTCAGTTGCTAGGTATAAAAAATCGAAGGCAATTTTCCTCCTCAGCAAAGGATTTCCAAAATTCTCATGCCTTCCTTAAGCTACAGCAGAATAATGGGAGGCTGGTGGTGCTGTCGTGGTGCCATTAGCTTCGCTGTTCGGTAGCTGCACATCAGCACAGTAATCATTTTCAGATTTACAAGCATTAAATATTTTAATTTAATGCCTTGGCTCTCTTGTAATTCATGCACTTAATTATATGATAATTACTCAAATGAAAGAGATACAGCTGCTGTTGTATCAATTCTTCTAGGAATCTGAGATTCTGGAATTGGCCTTTGATTTCAGGGCTTTTTTTGCGGGTTTTTTTTCCCCCTGGCCCTTTCCAAAAGCTAGTCAGCACTTACAGGTAAATTATTTTTTTTTTTTCCCGTTTGAGTATGTGGACCAGAGGTGAATTTCAGGTAATGTTACTTTCCTAGCTTCTTTTCCTGGAGCATGGCATACATTTGGCAGCTGAGGGACTGGGCACTGTGCTAGCTGTTTTTACTGCTCCTTGTGGATTACAGTCGATAAAACAGAGGAGTTAAGGCAAAGCTTTCCCAGAGCAGGACCCTGTTCCATTGCAGATGGCTGCAGAAGGAAGTGAACTGCAGGAAGAAGCCAATGCCAAGGCTATCCTAGAGGGCTTTTCCCCCAAAAAAGTCTTCATATTTTTTCTGGGCTCATCTTTCACTTATGTATTCTGTGTGTTTGTGTGCATGTGCACATAACTGTATAGAGTTTAATACCTTCATAACAGGCCAGTTGTCCAGTGCAAGCACTATGCAATGAAATCACATAATAAATTAAAGTCAAGTATAAAGGTTCAACCAGGCCAAATAGACCACCAACAGAAACAAAAGGATTTGGCACAAAGGCAAACCCAAGTGACCTCAGAAGAGAAGGGCAATTAACACACCAGGTGAGGAAGAAAAGAATTTTTTGTATTTGTATTAGCAAATACAAAAAAGGGCAGTCAGTTCAAAGAAGGGAGGCCCTAGAATCTGTGGAGGATAACACTGTCCACGAGGACCACACAGCTGCCTGTCCAGGGCTGTGGCACCTCTTCTCTACAAAGTGACCTCCTCATGGACATCATGCAGCAGGTAATGCCCCAGACTCCCAGTTTCTCCTCTCCAGCTCTGTTCTTAACTGTTTAAAATACTTAGCAATAGGCTTTTTCTTACGAGAAGCAGCAATAAGGTGGTGGAATAGGTCTTCTGATTTTTACTCTTTTGGTTTTATCGTATGTGTTCAGTGCTCAAAGGTGGAAAATTAGCTCTGGTATATTCTTCAGTTAGGTCATGTGCTAGTGAAAGTCTCCATAAAGTTATTCAGAACTTAAATTACTTAAGATATCTGAAAACTGTTCCACATGTACATGCAGCTTCCTCTGTGGGAGAGTGAGTACCATATCCCCGGGAGCCGGCGCTGAGTCGGGTCTGGCAGGAGGACCATGTTGAGCAGCAGCCTTATGAAACTGCTTGTGCTCTGTACAAATACTTGAAACCTTCCATACTGAGCCCCTTCCAGCATATCAGAAAAGAAGGAGCAGTTTCAGCCCTTGTGTATTCAAAGGAAACGTGCTTGTGGGCAGGCAGGAAAGAGACTGTTCCCTGCAGTGGGGCTGCTGGGGCTCTCTGGGATCGCTTTCTGCAGAGCTCCACTTCGTGTGTTTTACCTTCTGGTTGTTTGCTGCTGCCGTATCTTCTGGCCCAAGCTGATTAAAATGTTCAGTGAGCTTTCAGTGCTTAACCACAGGGACTGCCCCTCTTGAGATGATTGTGGGGCCAACCAGCAGCATCCCCACAAAGGGGCAGTTGCTGGGCCTGAGCTTCTGGCCAGTCATGAAAGAACTGCCAGGCAGCCACTCACAGCCAGCACTGACAGATCAGCAGTGTCATGATTTGCTGCTACTTTTCTAGAAAACAAAAAAACAAGAGACTGTTTAACAGTGATCACAGTAAAGTTTTATGAAAACACGTTGCAGCCATATTTAAAGTTTTTGTTGTTGGTGGTTGTTGACATGTGAGATTATGTTTAATCCTCCAGGGACTCCGGATATTTTGTAAGAATTGTAAGTGTAAATATTTGGCAATAGTTTCATATCCGTCCTCTCCAAGTCCCAGTGGAACAGATGATGCTGGGTTACTGTACTGTGTGTAGTTTCTGTTGATGGCAGTAGCAGATTTAACACTTCTACATAGTTGGATTTTACTTTATGAATATTTGAAGTTTGTCTGGTGTATGTGGAGTAATTGGTCTACAGCATGCTTTCTTGGAATGAATGCAATATTTGTTCAGTTTCTTAAAAGCTGTAAACGAGAGACAGAGCTAACAACAAACCTATCACAATTAACAATATACAGAGATGTTTTTCATTGCTAAAGACATATAGCATAAAGCAGGAATGTTTAAAAAACAAATGCCTGCTTCTAGTCTGACTGTCAGACTTACAGCAAGGCTAAATCCATTCAAACAGTTACTGGAAATTGGTATTTGAACTTGTGAACTCAGGAAAACTTCTAATCTGTGCTGAGGTTTCTGGCATACCCTTCCAAGCCCCACAGCCTGTTGTCTCAAGCTTTCCTTTAACTCTCCAGAGACCTTGGTGGCTGCATTTCTGAGTCCCTGCCTAAATAGAAGTTGCACCAAAAGGGTTACAAAATTTTAAACCCTGTGTATGCAGACAATTTTCAGCTAGCTTACAGCAGCTGCGGAGTCGTGCTGATAGATTAAAAGCAGCTCCCAGCCCCAGAATGAAGTACATTAGAGCTCCTGCTGAGCCGAGCTGGGGTGAGGCCTACACAGCTGTCATTTAGGCCAAGTTTCCAACTGAAAACTGAAGAAAAGGATGTAACTTAAAGAAAAGTTGTATTTTAAAATAAGGCATCTGGTTATTAATCAAATATAGGCAGGAGCTCAGTTGAGCAGTGGGTTTCAGCCTCAGCAGCCTGACACTTTGAAAAGTAGGGAGGTAATTTTCAAGGCTCAAGAAGGGGCATGTCCAGTCAAAGGCTGTTACTCAGTGACACTGTAAAAATAATCCTGTTTTTTTCTGTACTTGTCTCTCTCCCTGAAAAAATAAACGGAATATGAATATTCTTGAACTGTTGCATGTATGAGCGAGAGACTGACCAACTCACACAATTGCCTTTCGCTGATGCTGACCTCAAAGCAGAGCTGATTCCCAAGGGAGCGTGCTCATTGAAATCTGCAGTTAGCAGAGAGGTATTTAAAGCACAGAATTCCTTATGGCTTTTCCTCCATTTCCCAGTGTGTCTTTACCATGGGAGAGGTGGTTCCCACTAGCATGACAAGTTCAAGAAATCTCGTGAGTACAGGTGATTCCTGAGCTGCCTACCCCTCCACCCCGTGGGCTGCAGTGCTCCACACTGTTCTGATGCTCACCCTGACTCCCAGTTCTGTTACTTCTCTGCACAAGCACTTTTGTTTGACTATGTCTCATCCCAGTAGCATAAATGAACCAGTGCCTTTTGGTCTCTACTTCCATGACCAAGAGTAGTCTGCTTCTCCCTGATGCAGGCCAGCTTCCAAGTGGCTTCTCAATTTTTAATGCAAGAGGGTCATTCATGAAAAACCGAGCAATGAATGTGAATTAGTTATAATATCACATTGACATACTTTGGCTTCTGAGAACCTCTGTACTCATTTTTCATTTAATTTGCTTGTTACCACTGCTCTGTCCCTGCTCTTCACTTATAAACTGACTGTTTATCTCACAGTATTGCCTGCAAGTGCTGAAGCCAGATTTACCTCTTTTTCATTTAAAATAAAATATTCAAAACTATTTGTTTAAAATACTGACTTTTGTCTGTATATAGTGTGTGGTATGAATAATTTGTTGGAGTTCAGATACAGTGTTTCAGTTCTTATCAGATATGTATGATATGAATTTGAAAGTATGCCCTCTTGCTTGCTTTCTCATGTATGGTGCATAATGAATTTCCATCTTGGCAGAAAGGAAAGGATCAGAGTGGGAAGCAGAGTTTACCATGAGGATTTATCATGATACCAGTGAAAGCAATAAGACAGCTCTGGGTAATTTCTTGGTTACTGAAGTAACAGTCTCATTTGGGAAAGGACTGTAAAATAAAGAACTTGCATTCTTCAGTTAAAAAATAACTATCAGTAATTAATTAGGCTGATGTTATAGGTGGCTGGTTCTTGTTTCTTTGCTTATCCCAAACTACCCATCATTTTTCAGCATCAGCCAGCATTAATATTAACATGCATAAAACTATTTTTTGTACAGAAATTTGGGATAATTTGGATATAAATATATGTATGTACTGAGTTGAAAGGCATAGTAAGGCCAGTGAGATCAGTTTGTATTGTGTACAGTAAACAATGCGCTCCAGAAGTGCAGATGAACCAAATCAGTGATCTTCCCAGAACACTCAGAACAGAAATGGTAAATTTCTTTGGGACCTTAGATCTGAAATTTGACTCATGAACTCATTGTAATGTGATGGTTCTTAATATATGTACTTTGGAGGTGATATTCCTCTATGGGAGTGTGTGCATGTTCACATAGATACTGTTATTTCATATTATTTATTCATATAGACAGTAGTAAAAGATTGTTATTTGTGTGGCAGACTAGAGCTCATGCAAATTCAGTAATCATCCCTTAAGTACAGGGGAAGTAACTCAAAGAGAAAGCTCTCCATTTGGCTGTTGCTGTGAATCACCAAGCAGTGGCAAATAAGAAATGTGTATGTTGAACTTCTGAGTCTATGTGGAATAAGTGTTAACTCAGTATTCTCTCCTTGGTGAATGCAGGGCACATATGTGCATTTGGCCTCTAGTAGAGTCAAGTAAGTCACCTCTACCAGCCCTTGAAAAACAGGACTAGCAAGACTTCCTGCTGTTTGTAGAACAAGGCTACTAAGCTAGTCCAGTGTTGTCATAAAAATGTATTAAGCACTTGTAAAAAGCTAAATATCTAAATTATTAAGTGCTAAATATTATTATTTTTTATTTGTGATTTTGAAATCAGTCTGGTGAATGTCATTAGTAAACATAATTGCAATAAATACATATATTACAAAGTTTTATGGTAAGAAAATTAAATGATATATAGTGCTGCAAAAATGCATGTTAGGTCTGAACCCTAGAATACTTCAGTTAGTAGTATTTAAATGGCTGCAGAAAATGAAGCTTGTACCACGTCCTTCCAGAAAGGAGCATAGTATTGTATTATGAGCAACAACAACAACAACAAAATTAAAAAAAGCATAACAAAAAATTTCATTTTTAGTAGTTGTTACTTAAGTAATAGGCTGAGGTTTTGAGGATTTTTTTTCTCACTCAGTTTAGGAATGATATCCTGCAATCTTCAGCGCTTAGGAGATTTTAGTTTTTTGTTAACTTCCTAACATGGACAGATGTAGGTGAATAAGGCAGTGCACAAAGAGAATTAATGTGTTTGAGATTTTAGAGGGAGGTTTTTTGTGAATCTTCTTGGGGTTTTTATTTTATTTTATTTTATTTTATTAGGCTTGGAGTGTTTCTAGATATCTAATTTCATTTGAACACATGAGGGTCTGAATATTACATATTTACATTTTTGAGATATGCATCAATTTTTATAAGTTAACATGGCAATTTTGTATTTGTCAGAACGCAGAAGCTTTCTTCACTTCTAAAAGGTTTTATTTTCATTAAGCTCTGAATGCAGAAGAGTGTCTGTCAGGGGTTTTTTTTGCATTAGCCCGGCTGGTTTATCTTAAGCATACTCAGTAGACTTGCCTCAGTTTTTCTCAAGCTATTGTTCTTTTTTACACCGCGTTTGCACACTGCAGTGCATCTAGGGAATTTCAGCAGTCGGAATATACATGAAAAGAGACCCGCTCTACTTTCATAAGGTCCCTGGATGAATTGGACGAAACCTCAAGGCCCCATGGTGGAGCCAGAGCCGCATTCATATTCCTTGCCATCACCACACATATGATAACATGAAGCCCAGACCAATCGAAAACTTGACAGTAAGCCTTTTGATTTTGCGGGGAAGCCTTCATCAAGCTGAGAGAGGGAAGGGAATATAGCCCAAACTGGACTTCATACTGTGGCAAGTTTGAAATCCCAGCCCAACCACAGAGCTGCTTGATTGGAATAGTTGGAAACTGTGTCCAGGAATTCGGCAGCAAGAACTTGGCTTTCAGTTACTCCTGCCTTTTTAAAGGAAAACTCTCCATACAGGTCACTTAGAAGCCTTATTTATTTTGTCAGGATTTTAAATATGTACACTCTCTCAAAGCATAGCTTTAGTATGTAGTGTGTAATGTTTACTGCTATACAGTTCTGTTCCACAGGAACTTTGTTTTTCAGCCTCTTGGTGGAACACTCTTGGCTAAGGCTGCCACACTTTGACGCTGTCTTCTAGGCTCTTTCATTATTTGGTCCTTAGTCTACTTAAGAAACAGAAAGAAACAAAAGGAACCCTCCTTACACAGTATGTGATAGTATTAGCTTCTCCTTTAAGCATTATGCCTGCCTGTATCTTGTAGGTGCGATACGAAACCGATCTCTGCTTATTTTGTCTGGGAATTTCAGCAGTATGTCAGAATTGCTGTTGAACATAATGATGTGTCATCAGTTATGCCACTGAATAACTGTTATTCTTCCTCCTTTTTGGGCTCCTGTGTCTGCGTGCTGGCACACCTTGATATCTGCAGTGGTGCCTTTGGATTTGCAGATGGAACAGCTGAGCATTTCCTCCTGAGGAAGGTGGTGAAGCCTCTGCTGCAGCTCTCCCCCCAGAATACTTAATTTTAAAACTACAAAGCTTCTGCACTTTTGGTGCCTATCTAGAACTGCATTTTATTCATTGTCACCCCTGGAATTGTGATCCAATTATGCTCCAACCCAGCTCTCAGTCAGACAAAACTCTTGTTGACTTTCATGAGAGTTTGTCTAATTAAAAGACGAGTTGGGACTGCAGAAGAGATAAATACCAGAAGCATGTAAAAGTGGCAAACTGATAGATTTGTGCTTTGTGTCAGAAGGTCATCCCTATAACACACTTTCCTGATTGCGATGGGAGACTTCTTTTCCATGGAGTGGTACAGAGTCCCCCCTTCAGTGCAGTGGTGCCTTTTATAGACTGCAATTCCTTATGGTTGAAGCAGAGTGCAAAACACATAATATTGGCTTGTGGCAAGTAAATGGGAGTGCGGCTACTTTAAAATGTTTTGTGGGGTTTTTGTTTGTGGTTTGTTTTGTTTATTTATTTTTTTAACTGCAGCAAGACTTCTTTCTGGCAGCCTCCCACTACCAAAAAGGTAGGGAGAGGTTGGGAAGGTGTGTGGGACATATCAGAGGCCCAGCCTGGAGCTCGGGAGGGGTTTATCTGCAAGCCCTCCCATCCTCCCCTCCAGGGCAGACGGGAGCGCAGCTGGAAAGAGGTGCTGGGCTTTGCAGTGCCTGCTGCTCACACACTCTCCAAGGGCTGTGCTGGCTGTGAAGCAGAGTGGAGGCTTGGTGCAGATCCATCCCTGTGGCATGTTAAGGCTCTGTTGGATTGGCTATTCAGCAATGTTTCCTCAGCCAACATTTTGGGTTTGGTTGATTAGATTATTTTTTAATACCACAGCACTGCATAAGAGCATTTACTTTAGTTAATAAGTTTTAGGGTAAGCTGTAAGGTTAAAATGAATCAATTTTAAGCACAAAACATCATTAGAAAATTATTAGCTTAGAAGCTTAATGTTAAGGAGGAATCTAAACCAGAACTTTTGAGGCCAAATTGTAGAGTATTCAAATGTCTTTACAGCTTTCAGAATCAACTCCAAGAAACACCAAATTTGAGACTATAAAATTGGGTCTGTGTACATCTTGACGCCATAACTCTTCCAAATAAATGAAACTTGCATCATATAAAACCACTTGCAAGGTATTAGGATGTTGAGTTGTATTTAAATGGCTACAGAGTGTAAACATCCCAGGCTCTGTACATATCCAAAATAGAGGCAACTTTCTGCAGGTCTGCAGAGAGAAAAGCTCCATATGCTTTTTACTGAGAGCTCTCTGCATTATATCCCACAAGGTGCTGAGTGCCCGAAGAATTTGCCATGCCCCTGGAAGAGAAGAGTGCTCCCACACCTAGAGAGGATGACTCTGTAGCCTCTTCCTCTTCTGTTCCTCAGCTCTACCAGATAGGTACTGCCACCAGCACCAGCCATTCTCACTGCTGTACACCCAGCTGCTTCTCAGGAATTTTGTGAAAAAGGAGCATCCCATGTTGTCAGGAGTTAATAATTATACCAAATATATGCTCTGTGATTAAATAATGCGCAGCTGGAAAAATTAATCACATCTTGCACTGAGAAATGCTTAAGACTTTTAAAGCAGCAATAGGTGCAGAATTTAACATTTAAAGATCCCTCAAAATGCCAGGAAATTAATATAAATGACTTGGTGCTCTATAGTATTTTGATAGTGAGGACAACCAATGGAAGTGCAGGGTTCTATCCTGCTATTTTATAATAGGCTAGTAAATATTTTATCTTGTGCCATGTTCCTTTTACATGAAATTTTAGTCCAAACCCACCACTTCCTTAATAAAGCAGGAGTTTAAATTAATTAATTTTATGAAGGGGTGATACTATCTGTTTACCCCACTGCCTGGGCACAGGAGAGGAGAGACACTCTTTTTTCTCTGCGCTCCTTCCCTCTTTCCTCAGCTTGTCCTGCATTTTAGGATTTAAGGCTTTATTTTTCAGAAAGCTTGTCCCATTGAAGAAAAAAAATATAGTGCCATTTTATTTGCTTTGCTGAAGGTGCAGACCTGAAGAATCAGTGCTGTGTATAAGCTGCCTCACCCTGCAGTTTCTCTTACCAGGGGCTCATTTGTATGCAGAGGGGATTAGTCAGAATTTACTGTAGCTTCGCCCTGGGGAGCTGTGAACTCCCTAGGAATATGCTCTGACGAAAGCGTGCAGTTGGTAAGATTAGAACAAACCCTTCTGCTACAGAAAGTGCCTTGGTCACTCACTAGGCCTCCAACATTGAAATCATTTTCATTTATAACCTTTTTGATCATTCAACCTCAAAGAAGCCTTGGCTTTTTATGACAGCTTGCACCAAAATTGCCCAATTATTCGGGGGGGGGGGGGGGGGGGGGGGGGG
>CM031867.1:8012895-8080028 GCA_018697195.1 Certhia americana | reverse complement strand
CTTTGGGGGGAGGAGAAGAGTGAGTGAGAATCTGAAAACAGTCAGATGTGAGAGACAGGGCACTTGATCTGCGCTCATGGCTTTTCCTTCCCTTCTCCTACCAATATTTTTACAGCTGTTGACATATATTGAGTTACATGTGGCTGTGCCATATCCCCATGGTATAGTTTCAAAGATCTGTTCACCGTAAAGTGTGCTGTTCTCAAGTAAATGACTCTGACTTCAAGAAAGCACAGTAGTTTAAATGTTACTATAAATACAGGAGCTAAGACATTTTAATTATAATTTTTGAGTTATACAGTGCTCTGTACGTACACGAGGCATTTACTAAAGGCTGGGGATGTGCTCAGGTTACTGTGCTCTCTCGTGGATAAGGCAGTAATTGCAAGCAGCTCATTCTGCTGATCCCCTTTATTTGCGTGTATTTGCAGTGTTTATTGACAATGTACATCTTGCATTTGGGAACTCAGCTGTGGAAGTTAAAGATGAAAGAAAACGAGTCAATTCAGGAAAAAAAATTCAGATTCAAGAGAATTTTTTGTTTTGAGATATCTTAGGAATGTTACTTTTGTCAGAATATGTTATAACTTTAGGAAATATCAGCACATCTATTGTCCTTTCAATGCCCTTCCAACTCACATCTGGTAACTAGGGCAGATTGAGAATCCAGTACTAACAGATCTGTTAAATTTTTGAGAAAATCCCAGGGTATGAGTTCATTGCTGATTAATTTTTTCATCAGTATAGTAGTGTTTGCCTTGGTGAGGTTATTCCTAATTTGTTCTGGTAAAAGAAATAAAAACCCATATTGTCCAAGCGGGTGCTGCTGTCATGGGAATAAATAGGTACAAGGTGTGGTGAGAGCACAGCTAAGCAGCATTACATCCCAGGAGGTTTGTTTTTTATGTCAGTGGGTTGGTGGTGTTATTTAACTATTTAAGCTTGAAAACAAAACATTATAAAAAGCTTTTGCAACGTCTGCCCTTGTGCATCAGTATACCAGCTATTCACAGTAAATGTTTCTACCCTGGCTGTGGAGATCTGATCCTTTTCCTTTGGGGTGGGACATGCAGTAGAAGAGTGACTGTAAGCTTAAATAATTTTGTAGTATGGTGACATCATCCTTCAGAGAGTGCTGCTGTTAAGATCTATCAAATCAAGTATCAATAGGGCTCTCTAAATGAATCTATCTCCCTGCTTTACCTATGACACAGTCATTGTAATGGAGATTTCAACCATCTCTGCTATGACTAGTGCAGGTAAAGCAGCTCCTCTCAGTGCTTTCAGGTCCTAAACCAATATTCGCTGTAAGCAGTTAAAAAATCTTTTCAATGACTGAAACTAATTTTGGATCAAGCCTTTACTGCAGGCTTGGATGCCCATCATTGCTGATGGCATGTTTTTGGTCATGCAGTCTACCAATCTACATAAATTAATAAATAGTATGCATAATAGATAGCACATGTATAGTGAACCACATCTCATGGTTGCCCTGAACGACTGCTGCAGTTTTTAGCAGCATTTCCCATGGCCTTGACTAGAAAAGCTGCTAAAGTTGGAGCCCCTGGGCTTTGTGGAAGTCCTCAGTGCCATTGCCAGCAGATCCTCCTTGGCCATTAAGCAGTGCTTCCGTGTCACTCAGCCAGGGAATGCTATGTACTTCCATTTAAAAACAGTTGTGAAGTTCTCCTGAGTAGGAACTGAAAACCATGGACCACCATGAGAGCTGAGTCCTCTGGCCTTTTCCCCTCCAAAATTGTAACAGTTATTTTTTAAGGTGTTTTTGAGTAGCAGTGGGAAAGCACACAGGCTGCAGAGATTGTAGGAAGGTACTGAGAGCATCTAACCAGCTCTTAACATCTTTTACTGGATTTGGACTCAAATCTTCCTCTGCTTATAACTTCACCGCTTTTGTGAATCAAACCCAGCTTTTCTGTTGTGCAAATTGTTCAGGAGAGTGAGGTCCGGAAAAAGATTTCTTTTTCCTTCTGAGCGCCACTACGAACTCTTACTGAAAAGAGCAAGACCATTCATCTTTAGCACCTTGCAGGTTGTTTTTTCTTTCAAAAACTTCTTTCAAAGTCAGAGTGTAGGCAAGTGATCTGAATGATGAGAATAAGCCCTGTTCAGATGTACCTAGTCTCTGGGCAATATTTTAGATGGCAAAGGCCGTCCGTTTGCATTCGCTTTACAAGACATTTCTATGTGTGATACCTTCTATTTTCCGTGCTAGTTTAGCAGGCTTCTTCCTGAGAAAAGCACTAGGAAGGTTTAATAACACTTTATTAATACATAGCTAACTATGAATTAGCTATATACAAATGAAATGTTTAATTAATTGATTTTGTGGATATTTTTGATTATGTGAATCAAACCCAAGCAATACTAAGTCCTGTTGCTGGAGGTAGTTCACAGACCAGCTACCTTGCAAGCAGAAGGCTGGCTGTAAATTCATCAAAGATTTGCATATACAGTTCTTGGCATTTCTTTAATAAAATTTGTGATAATTGTCACAGTTATCAGGGAGTTCAGATGAGCTGTTCTTTCCCTGCATCCTGTGGATGGTTGCTTTCGAGGGAGGAGCCTGGGTGCAGGCAGTGTCAGGGATGCAGCATCTTCCTTGTCCGTGCAACCACCAGGGACACGCTGGCTCAAGGCAGGCTGGGGCTGGAGCTGGCCTCGGGGCTCTGGCAGAGAAGGGCAAGGGCATCTCAGGCACTCCTGGGGCAGTCAAGCAAGACAGACTCCCTCCTGCAGCCTGAAAAGCTGAGGCATGTTCACCTCCTCTGCCTTTTAAATGACTTGTATTTGTCCAGTCTGCTTAGGCTAAAATTTAAGATTTGTATTCAGAGGTGCTGACTGACACATTTCCTTTATGAATTCTTGTGGATTGCTATTGATTTTTTACTGTGGTTTTCAAAATCCTACTTCTAGGACTCTGGAGATTTCCCTGCTGCAATAATAATGTATTGTCATTCTTAATATCTCAGCTTCTTGACACAATATTCATATTAAAACCACAAAAAAGCTACATTAGAGTAACTCCAAGGGTCTGCCTGGAACCCACCAAGGCAGGGGAAATCAAAGTCAAGACTGAAAATTAGGGCTGACACTGTGAAACGTACCCCGTCGTACTTAAGTACTGGAGTTCATCTGTGATTGCAAGATCACTTGCATTTGAGAGATGGATTCCTCCGTACAGCAGGAATGAGTTATGATGTGTTGTAAATCCAAAGGATTAACTGTTGTAGTTGAGAGTGCCTGTTTTTGTGGAGAGCTACATAAGCCAGCAGTATGGAAACTGCTTTAACATCTTTTATGAAATTTTGTTCTCTTTCACAGACAGGGCTATTAAAAATTCATTCTGCATTTCTGCCACTTGCATAACAATTCTGGATCAGATTGTTCAGGTCAATAAGGAGAGAATAGAAGTGTCACAGCATTATTTGTATGAGCTTGTAGCCATTTTCCGTTTAACTATATCACCCCAAAACCATTTTGCAAATGTGCACTGTCTTTTATGAGTGTGATAAACAGCTTGATTTATTCACCTCCATGATGTAAATGTGTTGTGTGAATGCTTGTGGCACCATGGAGCTATTGGAAGGCCTTCCATTTGACCATGTCTTTTGACCTTTCTGATAATGTCTCTTTGGGAGTTAAATTTTTCCAGTCACACTTTTTCTTGCTAAGTTGGAGAGTTTACTTGAGTTGTTCATTGGCCTCTCAGTGTGCTATGTGAAACTCTGTGGAGTGTCAGAAATGAGAGTTGAGAAATAACAGGGAAATTTCCCATGGCTAAGGAGAGGCTGGGAGGGCACTGCATTCTGGTGAACATCTCCAAGGGCTGCTCACTGGCACAGGGTTCTCTGCTGCCATCACCCATCTTAGCTTCAGAAGGGAAATGTTCTGACAAAATTAAACAAATCAAATATCTGGGTTTATATTTTAGAGCAAGGTGTTTTAACAATATTTTTATTAATGGGTTTAGAAAAAGCTGTTTATGCCCCTTTCCATCTGCTTCTCTCTTCTGTTATTCATGCTCACATGAGAATCCATCTGACACTACCCCTCCTGGTTCATTAAGGCAATGTGAAGGGGTTTCTTTATAAATGAGGATTATGGTTCATTTGCATACATCTAGGATCTCTTTTTTTGGTGCTGTTTTGAGCTGTGAACGGATAGGGACAGGAAGTAGACACATGGATTCCCATCAGGGAGGAGCATTCAGACCTTGTGAGTTAAAGCATCTGGGAACTCCACACACGTGGACATGCACAGTTTGTGCAACATGACCTGTCAGTCTTGATGAAGACTCAGGGGCACATGACGAGAGATTATTTTGATGTAGATGATGACCAGCTTTACTTGCTACCTGCCTCTGAAGACACCAGTGGACTAAACTGAGGTTTGGTGCAATTAAATGGAGCTGTCAAACACCAGAACTGTGCTATGTGCACAAAACATCCTACTGTGTGTTTGGATATTCAATACACTTGAAGAATTTTTATATGTGTGCTGTTATGAATATTCTGATATTGAAAAGTAGAACATCACCCCAGCTGCTTTCAAAGATGTGACAATTTCTAGATTAAATTAATTTTAGAAGGGCCAGATGAAGTTACAGGTTGCTTATTTTCCTCTGGAGAGATGGCTCATGCCTTTCCCTGACCAGACACATCACACTGCTGGCACTTTTCATTGGTTAACACAATTCAGAGGGTAAATGCTGGTAACTACTGAGTCAGCATGCAACTATTGGTTCTTTAACCTACTGCAAATCACAGTTTTTATCATGTCCACCAACATCCCCAAAGTGTAGCGTAAATGTTGGTAAAAGATCAGTTACTGATTGCATTGACCATCAGGGTAAAGTATTTCACCTGAAAGTATTAAACAACACAGGGCCACAAAACTCTTCAATAGAGAAAAACATTAAAGATAACTTTAAAAATAGGTATGTGCACCAACATTATCACACCAGATCAGTTTAAAGTAAATTCAGTATTTTCAAGAAAAATCTTGGTTTTGTTTCTTAGAAATTATGTATGCCTGAGTTAATCCTTCAAGTGAATTATAAAACCCTGTAAATGCAGTTAGCATTGGAATGAGTTATAGTTACAAAAAGCAGTCAGGTCCATACAACACTGCTCAGATATAGATCCCCTGTTTTGTGACTGTGATGTGCTCTGAGGAGCTCATGCTGCCCACCCAAGGTCCACAAGGCTCAATACTGGGCACTTGCAGTACTGCATGAGTTTTATCAAAAATATGACACTTGGAGTGGTGCACCTAAAACATAGAAACAAACTGGACTGATTAATTTTGGAAGAGGCAAGATGAGATTTTTTTACTTTAAGAGTGATGATAATCCTGAGTGTATTTAAGCATCTCAAGGTCCATGCCAGCCTCGATAACCCATGCCAGAACAAGGTGTTTTTGGGGTGCTGGGGTGGATTGGCAGTACAAGGCTGCTGTGTAAGAGTGGGGGTGAGGTGGAGTGGTGCAGCTCTGGTGAGGTGTGCTGACCCCTCTGGCCTCATGCCTTTCACAGGAATTAAGCTCGTTGTTTTACAGGGTCAGACCTTTAAAAAGAAATAAAAGAATTCTTTGAGGCCCTCACCATCCTTTTCTAGAAGGTGTATTGGAGAGCCCTTGCTAACACGGATCTTGGAGAATTGTTAGTATTAAGCTGCTGTTGGATTACCAGAGTGTAACAATGTACAGGACCTGCACTTTCAGCCACTGTCTGTCTCTTCAGTGTGTGGGTGAATGTCAAAGGGAATATTTTGTGTCAGTTCCTTGTGACCCAGATTCCACAGAAGTCTCTTATAAAATAATCTTTGTGCAAACACTACTCGCACGTCCTAAGGACACCTCATCCCCGTGAACCCAAAGGTAGGAGTGAAGCTGCTGTGCACTGCAAGATCTGTGACTTTCTATCTGAGAATTTTGGTCTTGTTTGATAGTTCAGCCTTTGTGCCCTGCAGATCCATTTTAAATTGTCTGAAGCAGGAATAAATCTATTACAATGACCACCATTTTAAAAAAAATACAAGATGGGTCTGTGAAGAGGTGTTAAAAAGTAGAAATGAAAGGCAGAAGCTGTAAGAAAAACCTGTTCATTGGACAGACCTGCAATGCAGTAAATAATAACCTCAGATGTGAAAGACAGCCTGTTCTAGAAAAAAGGCAGTGGAAAGGACTTTTTTTCTCTTTTTTATTTTTTTTTTTCTGTGGGTCTAGGGGAGAAAACGTACTTTATTCTTGTTAACTTTTCTGATTTTAAATATGTGCTTGTCTGGTCATGAGGAGCAAGGTCATTCCTACTGCTCAGGGCCTAAGCTTTGTGCTGGTGTTGGTGGGAGCTTCTCTCCTCTCTCCTTTTCCTCCCTCCCTCCATCTCTCCTTTTCTTTTTCTCCTGAGGTGCAGATGGCCACATTTGCAGGTTAACTGGAACAGCTGGAGGCACATTATTAGCTTCCTGCTGCTAACTCATATTTGCTTAGATTTTTTTTTTTAACACCGACATAATTTACAAGTAGTAGGCCAGTGACAAAGCTGGCATGTTCTAAATCCGCATCTGATTTATATAATGCTGTTGCTTATCAGTGAATGAAGTCATAATTATTGCTTTGTACCATTAAATAGCATAAATATATAAACTGTTACTCAAATTGCAGCAAATGTTTCCTCTAGGGAGCTCTAGACAAAATTTTAATGTAGTGCATTTGTCTGTGGTGGCAGTTTCTATGGTATATAATAATGTTGATAAATTTTACTGTAGCAAGTGACATTTTATAACATTAATCCTGGTGGTAAAAATCTGATGAATACTACAGCTATACTGGTGGGTACAAGAAGAAAGAGAGCTTTTGACACCAAGTGAATTGATTTTAATAGTGCTTTAGAGCTCCAAAGCACAAGGATGGCGCAGAGATGGTAGATCCTTCACTGAAAGGGGAGAGGACTTGGGCAGGTGCTGGACAGCGAGGCACCAGGGAGCTTGACTTGATGATGGTGATAATTAATTATTTTTAAAATCTTTATTGATAAATTCTTCCTCTGCTTTGAAAAGCAAAAGGAAACCAAATGGTGAGATGAAACCATTTAAAATGCTGCCCAGTTATTGCAACGCAGCACATGTAAGTGAAGGCACTGTCCTGTGCTCAGATGTTGTTCCCGATGTCAGACGTGGGCGCAGGGCCCACCCGCCCTGCCTGTGCTGGCAGCTGCCGGACGAGCCGGGCACAGGCAATGTGCCAGTGGACAACTGGACAGCCCATGACACAGGGACTGCCACGAGAAATTCCTTCTCTGGCTTCACTTTGTGTAGCAGTAGGGTGGTACAGGTAGGCTTTAGCTCCTGTCAATAACAGCATAAGTGATGTCGTAGGTTTTTGCGCTCCTTTAGAATCTGCCATTGCCTTGCTCTGTGATCCAGGGCCCAGGGCCTAGCCTGGGGTTGGCCATGCTCTCTGTGCAGGCAGTGGGGTGGCACGGCACTGCCAACAGTGATGGGCACAGGAAAATCCCCGCCAGAAAGCCCTGGGTTTGTCACCACTCGTGCCTGAGGTGCCTGGCTTCAGTCATGGCTGAGAGCAGCTGGTGTGCTCCCCTCCTCAGAGACACCTGCCAGGCATGGAGACAGAGGGGGCAGCCCCAGAGCGAGCCTGGGCTGTGCCCTCCCTGTCCTGCCAGCTGTCTGAGGATGGTTTGTTTTGTTTTTGTTCCTGTAAATAAGGAGTGCTTATTTTCTCCAGAAAAGCTTTTTCAAAAATAAATGGATAACTCAAAGGAGAATCCTAGAGGGCACTGTACTCAGGACACTTCTGTAACAATGGAGAGCAGTGTAGTTTTTGTCCTCAGTCATTTAGACTGCCATGACCCTTCCCCCCCTG
This sequence comes from Certhia americana, assembly GCA_018697195.1. Taxonomy (NCBI): domain Eukaryota; kingdom Metazoa; phylum Chordata; class Aves; order Passeriformes; family Certhiidae; genus Certhia; species Certhia americana. The sequence continues at coordinate 8,072,126 of CM031867.1, read as the reverse complement.
AAAGTGTATTTTTCCTGTTTTCTTCATGACATGACTTCTTTCCTTTTCAAATTCATGTCTCTGTTTCAATAATATCAAAGACGGGTCCAGAGAGTTAAAATTGCAGCCCCTGGCCATAGGGAAAATCCCAGTGACTTCAGACTGAAGAGCACTGAGGCTCCTGACACACATTGTGGCACATTGACAGCATTTTTGTTGTGAAAACCCTGACATGTCCTATATGGGTTTTCCTTCAGCTGTTTGCTTCCTGCATTTCTAGCATTTCATATGCCCCCAGTAATTATCATTCTTTCTGAGAAATTGTGTGTTCTTTCCTGCCATCCATTAGCATGCAGTTTATTGAGTGGTTGGGGATTAGTCACGGTTCTCTCTAGGGGCTGAATGAAACTGCTGATGTTGGAACAATGTATCAGGAATTCTCCCCCAAGGATGTTGTACCTCCCTACTCCTCTGCACCACCTGGGGATGAAGAACAGAGGCTGAGTAGGCCCCCTTGCCTGGTGGCTTGGGGGGTGCTGGTCCTTACACTCAGCCTTGGAGAGATACCTGGGTGCAGACTATAAACTTCACTGCTGACTTAAGTGGTTGGGATTTCAGACACCAGCACTGCTTTTAAAACACAAACATGCCCAAGAGCACTGCACCTCACCCTGTGGTGCTGGAAGCACTGTGTCACAGGCAGCAAGGGGTGGGAAGCCCTTGGCAAGGGCATTTCCCATAGGAGTGGCATGGAAGTGACAGAGATGGCAGCAGCATTGTTGTGGGACAGCCATGCTCCACCTTCTTTTGCCTGGTTTTCCTCCATCAGACCTCTTACCTGCACTGTCTGCAGCCTTCCCTTTGCTCCAGCTGCTCCAGAGTGGCAGGTGAGGGAGCTGAGCTCCATGACGGGTGGTCTCTGTCCCTGGGGAGCATTGCATGTGGCCCTGGCTTTGGAGCCCTGAGGTTTATTTTGAAAGTGTAGCACTTGTCAGTGTTACTCAGTAAATTCCAGTACAGTGCTTTATGGCTTATCCACAGGTTAAAAAAAAAAAAAAAAATTATTCTCATGGCTCTGCCATTAACAATTTTAGAAATAAAAACATCGTATAATGTACTCTGGAAATATGAATCCTAAGCTGTATGTCTGTAATGACTAATTGCCTAATCAGCTCAATGCACACCTGAGTCATGGTTAATAATAGAAGGGGCCGGGCAAGCTTTGTTATGTATTCTGCAATACTGCAGTGATTCCCAGCTCCCTGTGAAGACCACCAGGCCAGTCCCAGCACCAGGCATGTTACAGAAACTGCCTCAAGTTCACACCTCACCCTCTGCAGCACCAGTGGCTGCTGGGGCTGTGAGTAGGCCTGGCTATGTTTATTCACTTCAGCATCTTAATGCAATTACAAAGATGCTGTGTATCCATCCAGCTTGGTCCATGGCAGCATTTGGTTTGTCTTTAAGGGGCTGGTGAAGATGTGTTTGATGCCTGTGCATGAAGCAATAGGGCCATCTAGAACAAAAGCCTGTGTTACATTCACTTTGCAAAGTTGCTCTGCATTTGTGTGTCTACCAGAAGCACTTATGCTTAAATGCAGTATTTAATTTTTTTCAGCTACTCTAAATAGATCATCTTTACAGACCACAATAAAATGTTTGTGTAATGCTTAACTGTACATTAAGTAAAAACCTGCATTAGAATATCCCTGTATTATTTCTATTGAGTAAATAGGAACATAAAGACAAGTATCCCCACAATTCCCATTATCACGTTCAGCACTTAGTTACATTAGAAAAATGAGGCATTGTTCTGCCAACTTTTGTTTCCCTCCATTTGTGCTACTTACCACTTACAAATCCAGCACGCCGACCCATGCAGCAATTACTGCTGAAATGCAGCTATCATGGCACACGTGGGTACCACGGCACAGCTACTGCCAGGGCTTGATGGCTAGCACTGGTCTCCTGTGCTCACATCTAGAGCTGGTCTGTAGTCTGAGCTGGTGTATAACTAATAGCATTTGGAAGGTGTAGGTGTTATGTTGTCTGCTGAAGCACAATTTGTATTGCATTAAAGCATCCTGGTGGTTTTCAACAGGCTAAAGGGGTTTTTCAGCTATGGTCAATTACTGGGCTGTTGCACCAACAGTGTTCAGGGTATTTGGGTGGTAACAGAAGCCTGGACTGTACTGACACATTGCCCAGGCCTTTGCAGACCAATTGAAGCAGTTGATGTGTGTATTTGGGACTGCTGCAGGTTTATGAGTATATTGCAAAGTCTCTTTTTATGCTCTTTTGCACCACTGTCCTGTGCCTGTGCTTTGCTCCAGGAGGTGTACAAGGTGTGCATATCTTCTTCTCTTCCCCCTGAGACTGAGCACTCAGACTGCACCTTCACTGCTGTGTAAATTAGCAGAGCTGGACGTGCTCCCTTCCCCAGCCCTCCAGGCAACATGAGGGCAGGGGGCAAGGCCAGCCACTGCTGTTCAGCTCCAGACCAGGGCATCTGTTTTACACGGGGGATGGGGGCAGGAACCAAGGTTCAAAGCTGCCTCTGCTTGTACGGAGAAATCAATATTTAGCCATAAAATCAGGGGAGGCATGTTTGGGAATCACAGTCTGAACGAGAGGGTTCCATTATTGTCATAGAAGATAAAACAAGAGGAAAACATTTTGAATTTACTCTTTGTGTATTGAGGCCTTTTATTATTCATCAGTAAGTAAATATAAGCTAAGGGAGTGATTTGTTTCTAACAAGCTTATAAAATACTAGAGTCATTTGTGAGTTTATTGGAGTGCTGATTATAAACATTCCCTCATGCACACTCCTTTGTGTCAAATTAACATTCAAAATACAAATATTGTATCTTTGAATATTTTTGTAATCTCTTCCCAAGTATTTGAAATCTTTGATGAGAGACGATTGATGATCTTACGTGAAAAGTAGCTGAGTGTTCTGTCACAGCTTTGGACACATTTTTCATTTCTTTGGCATTTGCTTTGCTCATGCTGTTTCTCTGAATTGCCTGCTTCATGCTCTAGCATTTGGACTTTGATACAATGCATAATTGATGCTCATCTAGCTGCAAAGATTCAACTGTTGTGTGTGCCACGCTGCCTTCACGCCTCTTCCTGGGATGTGCCCCACAACCTGCCAGGGCCAATGCCTGATGGAGGAGTGGCCAGTCACATTGGGGCTGGGTGGCCTTGGCACCACTCCCTGTAGCTGCTGGGGCAGTTCAGGCACACAGGTGACACCAGGGCATCCCAGGTCTCCCAAAGCACTCCCTTGAGTAGCCAGAATTTTCTGATCACACCTCAGGTGTAAAGGAAGTCCTGTTCTTGACATCCTCTTGTGCAGAAATGGAGAACGTTGGTAATCATAAGGAAGAGAAATGTAAAGAGTAGGGATCATCTACCACTCATCCCATAGACAATTGATTTAGACCATTCATCTATAGGCAGCTTTCCAAAAGGATAAGGTTGAGGCTAACAAGCTTTAGGGTTGAGACTAACAAGCTTTAGGGAACAGATCTTGGCAGCCCTTCTTGCCTCTGTGGCTGCAGATATGCCATTTTACCCCCTCCATGCTGGTACAGCAGGTGTATTTGTAGTTCAGTGGGACAGAACTTTTACTTTTATTTTACTATTTTGTTTTCCCTTATTCCCACTAAAACATTCCCTGTATTATCAGTACCCAAACTCTTTGCTTTTCCTATCAGCGTGTACCTTACTTTTACTAAGCAGAGGAAAATCCTGCAAGGGTGGGTCTTAGGCTAACATTATTATAGTGGCTGCCATTTAAAAAGTCAATTTTTGCCTACAGGCAAAGTATTGTTATCAGAGTTCATACCTATTTTGCATATACATGATTGTATCTTCCCTGCCTCTCTGGGGTGACAGGAGCAAATGCCGACTTCTTAATGCCGATTGCTGAATCGGAGGTAAAAAGAAAAAAAAAAGAAAAAAAAAAAAAAAGAAGTGGGTAGCAGGTCTCTGACAGAGAGAAACCTTTTTGGTTGAAGCAGGAACTCCATGATGGCTTGATTAAGAATCTTTTTTCATTTGAGGGCACAGCTGAAAAGGAGTTTGATCTTTCCTCTCATTTTTCATTCTTTCTCAGTAACTTTTGCAGGGCTGTGGAATATGTTTCTTCTCATGTGGACTTATTAGGTGGATACCCCTAAGTCTCTTTCAAGTTCAATGATTGCACATCAGGCTTTTCTCTACAGTAACCCAACAACACCTTTGGATCTTTCCAAGTTATCTCAGCCACCTCTGCATGGCTCCAGTCCAAACTGTGCACACCCTGAATGCACTGTCCTGCTGGGAGCATCTGAGGCTTCGGTTGGGGCAGAGGCCTAGGGCTTGGTTGGTTTTGGTGTTTTTTTTAAATTTTATTTTATTTTTAAATGTAACTTCTGAGAATGAGAGGAGTTGCAGAAAGCCCAGGAAACCTTTACAATGCCATGAACATAAGATCTAGGTGAGTTTAAGCAAAAATAGTTCTCTAGGGCTCCTGCTGTTAATGAGCCATCAGAGCTTCCTGAGTGTCCTTGTGTTTTGATACTGTGGCATGCTTACACTTTCAGGTGGCTGGAAGAGGGCTGCTTCAGCACCACTGTAGGACTGGCTCTTCCAGATCCCTTTATTTAACCAAAAATACAGACTTTGCTTATCTTTTAAACTAAGTTTTCTGTCACAGACCACATGTGTTCTCCAGAGTCTGTCTACAGTGTGAGAGTTTGCACACGGCTTTCCTTAATGGATTAAAAAGCTAATGACATATAAAATGAAGAAAATGTGTTCCTAAAAAAAACCCAAAACAAGCTGGCTATGTTGTGCACTGACAGATTATGTGCCAACAACCAAGCTTACTCACATAGTAAAATAGAAAGGAATTTGTTTACAGAGGCAGAAGCCAAAGTCCTCCGAGTTTAGGAACCCAGAAGAAGGTTCTGCCCATGTTTCCCTGCCAGTGGTTCCCCTGGCAGCTCTATAGGATGTGTGTGCTGGCCCTGAGCTCTCCTTCTGTGCAGAGCTCAGGGCAACTGTTTCAGTGCTGCCTGTCCAGCTCCAGATCATATGTGAAGTACAAGCTGGCTGGCTCACGTGCAGGACAAAGAACACATGTAAAGGTGTTACGAGTTTGATATTAGGTTTTATGCATTGTAACCCATGTTTGTATGTTAGATGAGTACTACCCAGAGTAACTTCACAGTCTGTGTTATGCAGAGCCCTTGCTCAGCTGTGAGATCTCTTCTGGAAAGTCACTGGGTTGCAGTTTCTCTTCTTATTCAAGATAAAGCTGCCGTAGAGTTTAATTTCTGCCTGGACTGTGAAGTGTTAATCAAGCAGATTCCACCAACATCAATGGGAGATGCTCTGTACTATTTACTTGTGCATAATTCCACAGTACAAGAATATATCTCTGCCTAATGCTTAAGACATTTTCTTGTTTTCATGCAGATTCTTCTTTTTGACTGCTTTAAGGAATATCATGCATTACTGCACCCTAGGATTCCTGATTTAAAATATGTCCCATCAGGGAGGTTCATTCTTTTGGGCATACTTGCACTTAACAGGCTCTGAGAGATATTCATGCCATGCAAAATCAGTTACCTATCTTAGCCAGACAGACCTTATTTAGTCATTCTTGGTTCTTTCTGTTTGCAGTGACATCTCATTTTGCCATCCCTGATAACTGGTTTGTGTCCCTGAACTCCAGCCCTAGTCTTGGGGAGAAGGAATGAGGGAGGCACCTTGGTAAGGGTGGGGGACAGTAGCCTTTCTGGGGGCTGAGCTGTGACATGTATTCAACCCTCAGATGAACAAGCAGGCTCTGATGCAGTTGTGCTGAATGCTCACATCAAGATAGCTGAGTAACCATAATTTTTATTTTCCAGGAAAATGTTGAGAGATGATTCTGGGTTTTTTGTTTGTCTGTAGGTATGTCAAAGAAATTTGGTCATTAAATTGATAACAATGCCATAAGAGATTGCTTTTTAACCAGAGACTTTTCCCTAGGAATACTATTTCTTAACAAGAAAACAAAATCAATACATATTTACTCATTTATTTGAGTAAATGGTACAAATTGCCCCAGCATAGTGAGGGTGCATTTGGCCAGTCTCTGTTTGGTGATTTGCCATAAAAATAATGGTTGGTTTCCAATTGCATTTTTAACTCTATGCCCACTGCACCATTTCCCAGATATCTATACTTCCATACTAATGTAATGTTTAATTTGACCATAGCTGATACTGCTGTAAAGTTGACATTGCTGGATACATATTTCCATGTTTATGCAGAATTTGCAATATCAGAATAGGTCCCTTATGCCAATTAATCTGTACTCACTCAAGAGGCATTGCACCAATGTGAGGATAATAGAATTTTTCTTTGCTGATGGAAATACAAGTCTACCCTCCCACTCAAGAAAAAAAAAAATAAATTATGTTTTGATGCCTGAAAGAACCTTCAGTGTTTCTCAGTTGAATTGTATGTTTAGGTAGGGTTTTTTTAAGAGTTTTATTTCTGTTTCTCCTTTTACCGGTTTTTCTGCTTCCCTGATGCCATCATGGGAATGGTGTATGCCTTTCTCTTACTCTATGCATTGCTGAGTGTAGTTGACAACAACTGGCTTGTAGCCTGTCATGTTAATTATATACTATTAGAGAGCATTAATCTGATGATTATTTACACGATAGATTTAAAGTCTATCATGTCAATGTATACTTGGGAAATGGTAATGTGAAGATCAGCAATACACATCAGTGGGAATTGGTGTTTTAACAAACACTGTGTGCTGTCCCAGGTGTGCTGGGCTAGCTCAGGGGGCTGTTCACCCTGCCAGCTCAGGAGCCTGCCTCTGAGCACACAAAAATGCACCCAGCAGAAAGGGAAATGCCTTTCAGCAGTGGTTGTGGGCTGCAGCTGCCACCCTGCACCCAGCAGGGAGGGAAGGCTTTGCCTTTGGCACCTTGTGGCTGGCAGGTCCTGGCAGCTGTGGTGGCCTCTGTGTGACCACAGTTGTGCAGGCTGGCACTGCAGGAGGCACGGGTGGGATGTGCTGGGGAGAGGGCACCTCACAGCTCTGGGGGCCTGCTGCTGAGGCTGGGGAAGGTGCCAGGCCTGTAAAAGGTGTAAAAAACAGCTTTACACCTATTTAAAGTAGGTTTAAAGCTTTGCATGTTTTTGAAGCATCAACATATTCCAGTGGGATGTTTAATAAGAGTATAATGATGTTTTAATTTTAATTTTTAATCTCACAAGAAGAATAGATGCCAAATAGATGCTAGTTATTGCTGTTTGTCTGTACTGAGCTCTTCAATGTGATATTGTCAATAGGATGAGAGGATGAATGTATTCCTGCTGTGTAGCAGCGCAGGGAGTTGCTCCCAGGGAGGACACCAGGAGCAATAAGGTATATTTAGTTTTCAGCAGTACAATGGCATGAGGGAGGATAGTGCAGGGAATAGGCTGTGTGGCCATGGATTTGAGGCTGCGTTACTTCAGTTTCATCAGGTATTGACATTAAACTTGAATTAACAAATATTTCAAAACATTGAAATACATGAGTTGAACTGTGTGGGAGTGAGGTGTTCTTACTAAAGTCCAGTCTTTCCTAGAGGTTCATTAGTCTGGACAAAGCTAATTCTGTGTGTGATTATATGGACTCACACACTCAAAGACAGCATGTATTTCTTTTCTTGTGTGGGTTTTACATTTCCATTTTTGCATGGAAGCCAGTGGAATTATTCCTTAATCAATTAACTATTATGAAGGAGCAGCGAGACCTATCAGGCTTTAGTCCACAAAAAGTTTTAATATAGGCTATTAAAAAAAGGCATCTTCAGAGAAAGGCTGATAAAGTGTGAAGTGTTTGTACTAAAGTATTGTGCATTTCTATAAATTATCTTTATGCAGTTTCTGAGATTAATATCTAAATCTAAAATAAAGCTCTGCAGGCAGGTCCCTCTGGGGCTCTGCAGTCATGGATAGATGATGCACAACTCCATGAACTCCTTTGAACTTCCAGATTTTATTTTTCTTGTAAACTGAAAATTAAGTTAATGGAGCAGGGCCTGGCAGCCCCATCCCGTGTGTGTGAGGCTCAGCCTTCCCCTCAGGAGCATGGTGCAGTGGGAGCACACAGCCTGCAGCCAGGAGCAGGGCAGGGGCCCTGCAGCAGCACAGGAACTCACAGTCAGGAGGAAACTCCCTGCAATCTTATCCCCAGTCCCTCTGGGACCATGCTTCTTTTTGATGGTCATTTTAATATTGCAGTGTACTGACATATACTGGAGGCAGTGAACTTACAAGCTACCCTATAAATAATTTGGCATCTAATTCTGCATATTTTGAGCTCGAGGCCCCCTAAGATGATGAAAGAGTTTAAAGCCCGTTGTGTGGTTAGGCTGATTTAGCATGGAAAAGAATACCTTTTTGAACCTGTAGAAGTACATCACAAGTAACCTTGGAATTTGTTACCAGGAATCCATAGGCACTTCCTCTAACACCAGCAAGTCCTGTGGCTTCTGTCTCCTCATATAGTCCCTCATTTGCCAAATCCCATTTCTCTAGAGAGTCTCCCCACCTGAAGAAGAGCAATTGCCCTTTGTGCTGATAAACCCTTGCCTGGGCTGCCTACCCCTTGGAAAACTATGATGAACAGACCTGATTTTAATGAGTGTTATCCACAGGCAAATATAAGGAAAACCAACAAAATTACATACAAATGCATGTTGGGAACGCTGTATTTTTGCTGGTATTCCTTATACAGTTTCTAGAAAAATCCAAGCCCCCCTGTTATCATTTTTCATTAAAGTGATGTTTCTAACCACAGTGGACAGCTCTCATATCCCTTGAAAACTTAAAATAGTAAAATTGTCATAAGGATGAAGCAGAAATGCAAGATTTTATTAAACAATCTTCGGCTCATAAAAGACATCAGTGTTGTGCCATTTTAGATCATATAAATATATTTCAAAGCAGAATCATATTTCAGCAGAGAGATAAAGCAGAAAAGAATATGATTAGCGGATACCAACATAAAATATTAAACCATCCAAGAAGGGGTGTAGGTGTACATTTATCCACACCGACAAGCCAGGGGCTGAGAGCAAGGCAAGATTTTGGCAATATATCAGTAGAATCATGAACGCAGATATCTGTGGCAATTTGTGTGTGTGTGTTTTGCAGTGGCAGGGGGTTTTGGCATGGTTTCTCACAGCGCAGGGCTGAGTGTTTCCGCACAGCCACTGAAACAGCTGAGGGAATATGATGGGTGTCTTTAGTCTGGCAGAGTCGTCAAAGGGAGATACGAGCTCTACCTGGATAAATAAATAAGTATAAATAGTTTTCTTTCTGATATGTGACCAGATTATTTTCCAGTTGATTTCCAGCCAAGGTCCCAAGGGGCTCACAGATCAAAAAAAGATAAGGGTCAGTTACAAGGTTGAGCTCATTCGGTGTTGCCATAGTAACTGACCTCCAGCATCCCTGGGAGGACGGCACCCAGCTCCCCAGGTGACATTTCTGTTGCCACGCCATCAATCCGCTGCCTTTCACCGCCCAAGCTGCCTAATGGCCGGGGCACCCGCGCCTCAGTGCCGCTGGCCCATGGCCGGAGCGTGGGTCTGTCTCCTCAGCTGATGCTGCCCCGCCGGCAAGGGAGGGGCTTGGCTACGTCCCCCAGGATTAATTACAAAAATGCAGTGGAGCAATGTGGTCCAAGTGGTTTGTGTGGCAGGTCATGGGTTTAGGCAGCAATGGCGAGGAGGAAATGTCGACTGTATGGCAGACATCGTCTTCATCCAGTGTGAGCATCTGCAAATTTGCCATCCCCTTGGAGCAGTTGCAGCATGTTCTCAGACCTTGGTTTTACTTCCATCCTTGGATTGTTTTTAATGAAAACCAGTGGTGGAGTGGTGCCAAGCAGATGAGGGATCAAAGTGGTTCTCTGCAGGCTTTGTGTTTGAGGGGGGTGTCCATCACTGCTATTCTACCCTGGTTCCAGCCCCTTGCTCCTTCACAGCCACATGGAAAAAATTGCTGGGGAAGCTCCTTCTTTTCTTACATTATAAATTTTTCCCTTTGATTTCTTATTTACTGGGAAATGAATTGCATAAACAGAATAGTTCCATGCAGTTTTCATTTTATTTCCCTGTGTTCATTCCAATTTCTATTTATTTCTACCATAATTAGAGCACACGGCCCATTTAATTCTACCAAATTTATGATCTAATGGACAAGAGAAGGTTCTCTGTGAACACAGTATATTACTGCTTTGTTACACTGAATCACAGTATTTCAAAGTTCATTAAAAGCACAGTTAACTCATGGATGTGAACATCTGAGTAAAGGGAAGAAATTCCCCTTTATTGGTTTAATTTGCTGCAGTAGAGTAGAAATATAGTGGTCTGGAAAGCTATAGTGTGGGATGTACATGTTGTTGTCAGCAATGAGCATCAGATTTTTACATGAACTCTCAAATTAGGACTATTGCAGTAATTCCATAAGGGAAAATTTTTGCTTTATTAAATCAAGTTCAAGAAAGAAGTTTTAACTAACAGTAAAGGCAATACCATTTTGATTTTTGGTGTTCAAATCTTCTACTTATTGTTGGTATTATGTGTCGGTACATGACAGTGTTAACGTGTATTTCACATTGCCATTAATATAGTTATAATTAGAAATGCAGCTGATACAGTAAATGGTTTTAATACAGCATTATTAATTATACTGCATCCTCGCCAGGAGGCTGCTGGTGTCGGTTCTCTTAGAGGCTTAGAGACTTATTGTAATATGTATTAAATGCACATTGCTGCAGCAGAAATAGCTTTATGGAGAAGCATGTTCCCACTCTAAAATGGGCAGGATAGCAGTGTAAGTGCTACTAAACACCCTATCAACATATTTAAAACTATCCTGCAAACGCAGCCGAACTTGGGAACAATGAGCGACGTGCTCCACCAGCGCGGTTCAGCTGGGTCTGCACAACCCACTAATCCTCACTAACAGGCAGTAAATTATGTACCTCCAAATTTATACAAATGCCTGCCTTTGACATCAGTGGGCACCACCCAGGTTTCACCTTCAGGATTCAGATAATCAGCTCTCATTCCTACTGGCTTCCCTCAAGACCAGTATGGAAATAAGTATGTGTCTGCCAGGGATCAAATGCTTTTGGAGACAAAAGTAGGTACTGAAAACATTACAGGATACTATCATCTCCCCATGATACTTTTACACAAAGCGCTCTGTTCCTCTTTTGGCCTGACATAGTTTCAGCCTGACAGAATCCAGCAGGCCTTCTTGTTTTAAACAAGAGCACATCCTATTATTTTTTTGAGAAATGAAGTGTAAAATTAATGCTTATTATTTTGAGCTCAGGAAAAAAAGGCAGGAAACCAAAGATTGTTTGCTGTACATTGCTCATTTAGTCCTGTAATCAACTGATCCCTCCACAGATACACTTGTGAAGAAATGGGAGAAGATCTAGCATAACAAACTGTAAAAATCTGCATTTTATTTTACCAATGAGAGGGGCTGCATAATTCACTTGACTTATGTAGGTCTCTCATAGATGATTGTCATGCTAGACAAAAAAAAAAAGGCAAATAAGAATGAAGGAAATGATGGTGATATGTTTGCTGTTGTTAGTGCCCAGCACCACACATTTGACTGTCACACCGTGTTGTCAAAAAGCCTCCTTGCATGTACCTATATGATCTTATATAATTCAAGGAAGTTATTCTCCAAAGGTGACTGAGTATCCCTATACATGTGCTGTGTTTCTGTGTAAAATAATATGCTGTAAAATGCCATAGAGGAGAGAGTGATTATAGCAGCAATTCTATCTATATCTTTGGGCATTTTCATATTTTGAATACACATGCATGAAAAGAGAAACGTTTGTCATGCTAACCATGGTACTTTTTCCCCCTTTTTTTCTTTCTGGATGGTTTTATAGACACAAGAAATACATAATGGACTCCTGTGGGAGTGGAATAAAAACCCCCACTGGTGAGGAGAAGGCCTTATAATTCAGAAGTGGATTTGCAAATCAAAAGGTCTTGCCTCGAGTGGGATAAATTTCCAGATCTGCAGGAACCCATTATGTTTTATTATTTTTCATTCTAGTTTTAGTTTGTTTGTTATGGGTTTAACTATTTAAAATACTGCAGGGATCAGCCAAGAAAATACACAATCTCTGTTACCTAATTAAACATACCAAGCTTGTAAGAATATACTTTAACTGAAATGCTGAGCATTGTTTGTTTTTCAGGGTTTTTTTGGTTTTTTTTCAGTTTTACTCAAATTATAGATATTTAAGCTGGAAAAGGAGCAGCTGTCTAGTCATCAATATATGTCTATCTGTATTTATGAACACATGTGCTCACATAGGACCATAGGCTGCACATGAATCACTGTTTTCCAAATACCCAGTATGTAGAGGGTAGAAAATTAATGTCAAACATGATTTCTCTGATTTATTCGTAGAAGGCATTTGTTCCATTCCCCCCAGTTCCTGCTTTGTCCTCTGCAGGTTTATTGCAGCATTGCTTGCTGTACACAGCAGTGTGGCTGGGCATGCTCAGCATGAGGCTCATGTCCCTTCCCCATCTCTTCTCCCCTCTGGAGCAGGTTGCAAAATTCACACAAAGCCAGAACTTTTCAGGCAAGGGTGTGATGGGGGAATCCAGCCTTAGGCCACAGTGAGGGGAGAGGGTCTGGTTTGGAAACCTACACATTAGAGAGGGCAGCACACTGGGCTGTGGAGGCTGTGTGAGCAGAGCACTGCAAACCTCCTGGTGTCCTAGAAATATCCCAGTCCCTGCTTGTGGCTCCCGAGGGAATCCATAGAGCTGCTGCCACAGAGCTACCAGCCCTTTCATCTTTCTGTTCCTGGCTCTTGCCTGTTCTCTTTTTATCTCCTTCCCAACCCACCTGTTTACTGGTCCCCATGCCACCTCCCCATTCCCCACATAGCTCTGGTGCCAGCACTCACTGGGAGCACCCAAAGCCCACCCAGCCTCGAGGCAGCACGGGCAGCTCTCCACTATGCAAGCCTTGTACAGTGGCCTTGGGATCCTGATAGTGCCACAGGCTTCTTAGGAAGCAATACTTCCCTTTTGTTTAGCCCCATTAAACATAGAAAAAGCTAATTTGAAGCAACTGTAAGTAAAGACCATGCTTCTGAGGGCTCACATTATTCCTAAGAGCCAAAAGTATTTGCAAGAATTGGTTCATGGGGTAATGTAGTCGTTTCTTAGCAATCTTGGAACTAAAAATTAATACTCATTGATATTTGAGGATGTAAAAATAAAGATGAGTGTAAAACAAAAGCAAGAATTTGTTTCGTTTTTAAAATATGTTTTCATGAGAAGCTCATGAGCTTCCTTAGTGAAGGAAAGACACATTTTCAGGGAATAATTGCAGAAACCAGCCACAGTATTAAAACTTTTTAGGTAGTTTCTGATTTTTATAAACTGTATGCTATGTTTTCTACAATTCTGTAACTCCCTCCCTCCCTCCCTTCAAGAAAACCAAAGGATTGTTTAGTTTTATGTGTGAAAATTGCTTTAATATGACTTCAGTACCTCAAAAAAAAAAGCTCAGCTGCACACAGAACCACAAACTTCAGTAAAGAGAGAAGCGCATCATCTTACAAAAGTGGTAGGCTTGAACCAAGAGTAGTAATTATTGTTATTTCACTGACTTCAGTTAGAATATAGAGGCATTTAAAATGGGCTCTGTGTATTCAATACTTAAGATATTTGACAAGGAAATTACGCTTTCAAATTACATTTAAATACCTTCAGTGGTCTCTCTTCATCTTGTAAGAAGCCAAGAGATACAAAACATTTACACTGACTCTCTGCTCACAAAAAAATTTACACTGACTCTCTGCTCTCAGCTCCTGCTATTCTCCAATAGCTCCTTCCTCTCCTGTGTGTTTGCAGTGTGCTCTGAGGTGAAGACATCACTTCAGCCCTCTGTCAGTGTTGGTGGTTGAATTCACTGCTATTAAAGTACTTTTGAATGCTGTTGGACTCTTTAATACCCTGTACCCTTTGTGGCAGGGCTGTGCCACCTTGCTGGGACCCCGGCAGCCCCATGTGGGTTCCTGGTGGTCCCGAGTGTGGGGACTGCACCCTGAATGCCAGCAGCTCCTCCTGCTCTGGGGCTGGGGGTCCCGGGGGTCCTGGGGGCCCTGCCTGCCGGCCCCAGCCTTCCCCCCCACCCCTGCTGCCTCCCCGATGCTAATCTGCTGTGTCACTAACAAGTTGTATCATTTGAACCTTGCAGAGGAAGGCATCAATCATGAGTGCAAGCTGTGTAACCAGATGTTTGACTCTCCGGCAAAGCTCCTGTGTCACCTGATTGAGCACAGCTTTGAGGGGATGGGAGGCACATTCAAATGCCCTGTTTGTTTCACAGGTAAGACAGGGAGGCCAAGACAAGCCTCAGCGTGCATGGCTAGATCCAGAAATGACACTCAGGGGATTTGTAAAATACTGTATTCCTTTCCCTGGGAAAAAGAAATACTGTGCTTGTGTTTGAATATCCTCTGTCTGAAGCTGGGGCTCGCTCTGCCGAGCAGCTCTGTGGCGTTGGACACCAAGCAGCACTGCCACATGCTGCAGGCTCTGTATAGCCCCACAATTCCAAACATTTACATTATACCATTGGCTCAAAGGTGCTATGTGTTTCCAAGTGCAGGACTTAAAAAGGATGGACCTGCTCTTGCAAGCTCTTATTCACCTGAGCAAGGACTCTTTAAAGGCCAGGTGGCTCACGGTCTGCTCACAGTGCTGAGTGAAGAGGAGTAAAGGTTTGATAAGACCAAATTGTACAACTCTATGGTTTTGCCCGCTTCTCATTGTACAACTCTATGGTTATGCCAGCTTCTCTCTCAGAGGTTTTTTTTTAAGCCCAGTTTTCTTATGGTGGCACATTTTTATCTCCTATCTCAGAGCCTGGTAGGTATTACTTCTCTGTAGATCATTTAAGCTGTCTCATCAGTGCAAATGATCATGGGTGATTCTTGCTTTTCCAGGATCTGCAGGGTGCATTCCAAAGGCTGCCTTTTATACTCTCTTCCACACAGTAGTTAACATCTGCATTTCTAATCTGTTTGAGAGATAAGGATCATGTAGGTGTCACTGTGGGCCTGATGTCAGTAAAGGGGCATAGCAGCACCTGCTATTCCTTTAACTTTGGTGGGAATAAGGTAAACCTACATTCTTTAGGGTTTGGACCACTATTTGAGAAACTGGGGTTTGTGTAAGCTTGGTGTTAATTTATCCTTTCTGAAATGTGCTGTAAAAGATTTTCGGTGCATTTGTTAAATTCTGCTGAAGAAGCCATTTTTCTCATACAGATGACCATTCATGTAAAGTGAGACAAAAATTAAATCCGTATAGATTTATTTTTTAACCAGATAAAGCTGTGGTTCAATATGTGCCACTTCAAAATTTCTCTCAGTAAAGTCAGAATAATTGTCAATCCAGAATCATAATGCAGATGCTGTGATATTAGTGATGTTAAACAATATTTTTCTTTTATACTGAATGGACTATACTGGAATAGGTTTATTTAAAAGATCTAAAAATTGTGGCAAGCCTGCCCCTCCAGATTCACATCTCTGCCAGAAATGCTGCTCTGGGCCACGTGTCTTCCAGACCAGCCATCAAGGTTTCTCCTGGCCCAGTTGTCCTGCATTAAAAATGCATCTGATGCACCTGCCATGGGCCCAGAGCTCCCCACGGGAGCAGTGACGTCCTCTCTTTGGTCTGATGACTGAGTTCTTCCAGTTATCTTGGACAGTGTTAGCTTTATGTGAAATATCAAAAATCCATACAGGATGTAAAGTCTGTTAGAAGTAAGCTGACTGTCAGCCTGGAGACTTTAAATTGACTACTTGTAAGGAAATTCTGCTGAACCAAGTGTATAGGCACTTCTCTGGCAGGTATCCTTGGACCTTTTACAATTGCAGAGGCTCTGAAGTGCAGTTCGAGACGAGGTGCCTTATACGAAGCAATCTTAACTAACTGTGCTGTGTTGTTTCAGTTTTTGTACAGGCAAACAAACTGCAGCAGCACATCTTTGCAGTGCATGGGCAGGAAGACAAAATTTATGACTGTTCCCAGTGCCCACAGAAGTTCTTCTTTCAAACAGAGCTTCAGGTATGTTTACAACAGGAGTAAAAAAAAAACCTAATGCTGTTGATTTCTCTGTGCAACTGTCACCCTTGTGTAGCATTTAGAAAAGGTGCCTAACCTTGGTATTGTCTCTTCTGCTCTTAAGCAGTCTCTCAGTTTCCTCCTGCCTCCCTGGGTGCCTGGAAGAGAAAAGGGTCTCTGAGCATGGCTGGAATAAATAAATAAATAAGACAAGACAGATATCATGATTTATGAGTATTTCTCTTGACAGTAGTGTTGCTACATCCTTACATGTCTACGTCAAACACCTTGTAAATAATTTCTTTTTCTCCATTAATAATTTAGGGACTGATTAACATACAAAGACTAAGCAAATGGTAGCTGCCCCATCCCCTTCCTCACTGCTAAATCATAAGTAAAGGTATTTTCCCTGCTGAGGTATGAGAAAGCGTGGGTGCAACTCGACATGATGCTCAAGCAGAGGATCCTCCCAGGCTGTAGCACATTGCCAAGCTGTGGCTCTGCACACCAGGCCTTACACACCACTTCCCAAGGCAGCACTGGGGGCTGAAGCACTGCAGCTGTAGCCTCCACAGGGCCGGTGCTTGGCTCACACTCACTCCCAGGGGCACAGATCCTTCTGGAGGGGCTGGACCCTGACCTGGGCACGCTGCTGCAGCCACACTTGGAGCCCTGGCCCCAGAGGCCTCCTTGGAGCTGTGGCAGGGAGGCTGGGGGTTAAACCCCACCAATGTCCTTGGTGCTAAACCCACACAGGCACTGAACCTCCATGGTGTGTGTGCGTGGTACCTCTTGAGCAGTGGAGCACCAGAGCCTGCCCTGCCAGAGAGCTCATGGGGAGGTGCCCACCCTGGCTGGGCTCCTCACACCTATCTCACCTGTGCAGCGTGGCCACCAAAATCACCCCTCCCATCTCCTGGGAAAGGCAGTCTTTTTATAGAATGGTACCATATGCCTCATTTAAATGTATTAGCTTTATAAACCATGATTTACTTAAACTTTGGAGGGTTTTTATTTATCTTGCTGAATTCCCAAGCTGCTGCCTCTTGTGTTGTGCTGTCATGCTGTGGAAGGATGGCTGATCTTTTCACTTTGTTGATTTTATTTTTTTTTTTCTCCCAGGGGATCCTGCCTTTCCCTTGTTCTAGCGACCTGATTTGCATAAGTGTACAAAAGTTTTAACTATACCTTGTTAATATTTTAATAAAGTCAGCAGATTTTGGGTCTGTGTGTTCTCACTATGAGCGTTTTATGAAGGCAGCAGTGGTTTGCAAAGACAGCTTTGATTTTTCCTCCCATATCTCCCTTAAAGTGGTGTTTGGTCAAAATGCCAGCACAATTAAAATGGGAACACTGGCTTCCTAGGCCACTGCATTAACCTTTAGAATCAGATGATCAAATAAAGAGAACCTGGTTAAATTATAGTCTAAGCAGCCTGTTTTTTGCAATTACAGATTTTAATTACATAGTGTTTCAATTCTGAAGTTTTGTGCATTGCACAATTGCTGCAAATGTCAGCTTTAATCATATAAATTAGGATTGTAATTTTTCAGTTTTTATGCAAGATTTTTCTGCACTCAAAATTTCTCTGCTTATAATAATTCATAATAATTACATGACTAGTTTTGAATGATGTTGGCTGAATGAAAACTCAATACTTAGCTGCACAGTTTTAGTCTTTATTTCAGTAGTGACTCAGAAATGAGTGTTTACTTTATGCCAAGGAATTTACTAATGCAAATATTGGAGCTAAGGAGGACACAAAATGTGTGTATAGATCAGTTAGAAATGCTTAAGACTTTTGAACCAGTCTGCCTTGGCATGATTATCTCATTAGTTTCTGGTGTGTAAGCTGCCTGCTCTAAATTCCTCTACTGTTGGTTATATTTTTGTTGAGTAATGAAGATTTAGTATTATTTTAGTGGACCAGTTGTTCAACTGCTACTTAGGGTTAAATCTCCATAAACCTTTCTGTGTCTTTAACTGTGCAATTATCTTATGTGGGCAAATCAGCCTCCATCAAGGGGTTCCGCTTGATGAATTTGACTGTTCAGTTCTGAACTTGCTTTCCTACTGGCATGAAATAACTGGTATCAAAATCTGAACCTACACACTGTTTTCCTTCTTTGTATTTTCAAGTGAAACCACTGAAAATACTTCTTGAAAAATTGAGCATTCAACTATTTCAGGAAGAAATTCAGAGTGGGGTGCTTGTAGAAAAGCAGGAAAACCAAGGAAGGTAGAGAAAATGACAGGCTGCAAAGGGAAAAGGTAACTTTTAGAGATGTCACAGACTGGCATGAACTGGCCCGGCTGATTTTTGAACATTTTTTTTTAAACAGGGTAAACACCATGAGTTCCATGTGATGAAAAACTGTAAATGCTGCTGTAAATGTACTTCTAGTGGCTAGTGCAGATACTGCTTTGGTAGCTTAATGTTCTGGAAGTGATCAAACCCTCTTTGTGGTGCTGAACTAGTAGTTGTATTTTAATATAGGTTTTTGCTTTGAGGCTTACACTGTCTGATGGAGCTGTAAAACCAAGGCTTAGGAACGCTCTGAGGAACTGAACTTGCTTTATAAACGATGGGAATTTCGGTGACAATCTGGAGCAATGAGTCACAATGATGTTACTTTGATGGTATTGCCACAAGAAAAGAAAACAGAATGCTACTTAACTGCTTACATTATCTCACTAGAAATAAGGAAAGAAACCATGGGAAGGTTAAGCATGAAACACAAAGGAAGGAGTATGTGTGATAACCCCAGACACCCTTAGGGCAGAAGAGGGAAGGCTGGCAGCTCTGTGTTTTTCACAACCTCACTTTGTACAATTGACAGCTATGAATATCATGAAATTCTCCTGGAAAAAGAGTGAATTTACAGCTCATATATAAAACGCCAAGGCTATGGCATTTCATTCTCCCTATTGAAACACGCTCACTGAAACAATCGTGTATGTGGAGGGTCAGGGTTTCCTTACATGTAGGGCAGAAGGAGCCCTTTCAGACAGATCCCCATCTCCAAGTGCTGTGCTGGGAGCTGCTGGTCCAGCTCCTCAGAGACAGCTGGAGCCATGGACACTTGGATGTGGCAGACGAGCTTGCTCTTTGACAAGTGAAATTTTGATCTTTGCTATTTAAAACATAGCAGGGAACCCTGCCAGCCCCAAAGATGGGTCAGAAATGATCACACATAATGGGTCCTGCGAGTTATATTTGTGGTGTGATTCACAGCAAGGAGAGATCCCCCTCATTTGTTTGCATCGACAATTGTATTAAGCAAATTTTGGCTGAGCAGTGGTTTTCAGAGAAAACTTGAGGAGGATTTTTGTGCATGCTCTTTTGCCACACTGCTTTTCCAAGGAGCCATCACATAACCAGTGAAGTATTTGTATTTAAAGGATTAATTCCTGCTGTTTGCTTGTGTACTGTTAATCATACTGTTTCCTCCTAAATGATTACAATTGATGAAAACTAAGGCAAGGGATGTAATAAACAATGCGCAAATAATCCAGGTACCAAGGGAGCAGGGTACCTGCCAGGTCTTTCCTAGCACAGGTGTTCAGGTGTTTTACTGCCTGCTACGAATAAAGGGCTTTCTTTTCTGCTCAGATTTGGAGATATGTCAAACCACTAAATTAAGAGAGCTTCACTGGAGGAATGTGCTGTCATTTTAAATGCCCAGTTTTTTAAATGTACACATATCAAAAGGAGCTACTATGGCTCATTGGCTAACACTGTGGTCTGTCTCCCCTCTCATTTTATTTTATGTGAAAAGCCTGCAATTTTCATATATCCATAAACAGGAATGAGCTGCTGCACAGAAATTGCACTCATTATATTAATAATGATTTACCATGAATGTCCTCCAGGGGCTTGATTTGGTCCACATCAAAGTCCTTGGGATTCTTTCTGCTGATTACAGCAGATCAAGCCCTAAGCAGGTTTTCTCTTTTTAAGTCTGCTTTTAATGTCAGCTTGGTGTTACATGTGCCACATCAGACCATAGGAGTGTGAGGATATAGAGGACTGTGACCTGCCCAGGTGAGGGGGCACCACAGCGAGTTGCCCTATGGTCTGATGTGGCCCAGTGGGGGACTCAAAGGAACTGCTCTGTACCTGTGCTGGCCTCCCTGGGAGGGGGAAAATGAGGAGCAACACCTCCAGCTGCTCATGCCAGTGGTCCTTGGGGCCACCTGGGTACAAACAAGAGTGTCCCCTGAAGCACAGAGGGGAACAAGAGCCTCTTGGTTTGGTGTTGAGCCACATGCCCACAGGCAAGTCTGCAGGGCTGTGTCCAAGGGCTCACTTCACCACCAATGGAGCACTGAAGAAAGACTTAAGCAATTTGAAGTCTGTACCCAGCCATATCTCCAGCTCCTATTTGAAAAATGGACTTTACCTACTTTCTGGGGGTATAGTGCAGTATTTCAGTGTTTCTGGGCTCCAGTGTCCATTCAGGCTGTGAGAGAAAGACAATTCCATGGTATCTTGAGGAAGTTGCAGAAAACGTTTCTCCTTGAGAGCATGTGGATGGCAGGACAAATGGGATCTGAAATGTGACTCTATCTCAAGGCAGTGCTTTCACATAATGTAACTTTTGCTGTATTTCAGGACTTTGTGTGACTTAGATGGCAAATACCAAGAGCTTCTTACTGAAAATATACCACGAGCTCTTTCTAAATTTCATACAAAGCACATACAAAATCATGTGTAGAATTAATTTTTTGCAAGTAACATCCTTTTTTTTCTTTTGAAACAGATTTTTTTATCTTTGCATCTTGCTTTTTGATAGGTTTTTAAGAACCAGTTAGCTAATTTTCCTTCTTTTGTACTTTTATTTTTTGAATTTTAAAATTTTTTAAATGTCATTCCTTCTTTAAAATCGTGAAAATTACCTAGTCAGTTATCCTAGAAGATTTGGCTAGCATTTCTTAAAAAAATGTTGCTATGGTGCTTGGAGTATTGTTAAATTTTAATTATTAGTAGTTACAAAGCTAATAAATTACAAGACTACCAAAATCTATTCCAACCATATTGCTGGGTTTCATTCAGACGCAGTCAGATAATTATAACTAACAATAATTAAAAATTAAAAGTGCTGTAGGCACATACCCATCATGTTGAGTCTGCCTGCCTGAACATTCTTTATGGACTGCAAAACCACAAGTTTTATCTGCGATCTGTTTTCACAGTAAGGAAGAGTTTTTACCTATAAGGTCTCTGCTTTTCAATGTGTGTGTTTCAATTCAGAGGAGGAGGAGAAGGAATATATGGCTGTTTGAAAATTTAGGGTTAGGAACAGGCTTTGATAAGGACCACAGCTAAGAAACACCATTGTAGACTGCATGGGGCTGGTGCTGGGTCTGAGCAGCTGCAGTCAGGATTCTGTACAGAGGATGTCAGAGGTTTCCTGGGCCTGCCTTCCACAGAGATTGATGGAAGAGCAAGGGCTGCTCATGCTCACACACCTCTGTGTGGTTTGCAGCCAGCACCTTCTTCCCTTGCACACAGGCAGGGAGTGTTTGCTGGGGCTACTGAACAGAAACAGAATCCAGACTGCATGGCCTCTTTGCATGGCCACCTCTGCTGCAACAAAGGATGGTGCAGAAATCTTGAACTGCCCCGTGTTGGTGTAGTGCCAGGGTGTAGTATTTTCATTTGGAAAGATGGTTCTGATCAATATATTGCTGCATCTTTATCCTGTCTGAGGTCTCTTCAGTGGGAGGCAGAAAGATCTCTCACCTGGGATGAAGATAGGTCTGGCATTGGAGCAGCATGGCCTGTAACAAAAACCCCTCCTTAATTTTTTAAACATTAAGGCCATTCTGTGGCTGGCCCTGGCTAACAAAGTGCTCACAACTTCACATTAACATGTGCAAAAAGCCCAGCAACCATGCAGAGTGGGGGAAAAAAAGAAGGGAGCCAGGTGAAAGGCATCGTTTTAGTCATTAATGCACTTAAGCGCACCCAAGTGTCAACATGTGTGATCAAGTGTAAGGAGGCATGTCGTTCCAATGTGGCAGTGCTGGCACACAGACGGGGCTTCCTCCAGCAGAGATGGCACTTGGATCTGCTGCTCAGGCTGCCCAGCTAAACCCGTCGTTGCCTGTCATCTATGCCCTAGGGCAAGGGTCCAACCAACTTTTGCGCAGGCACCATGCCATCCCAACAGATGGGCAGGAGTGTAAGCCGCCAAGAGACAATGTATATGCATCAATTGTGTTTATTGAAAGCACAATTCCTGGCTGGAAATGTTCAAATGTCTATTTATTTTGAGATAAGATGCCTTTAGTTAATGGGTATGGAAATGCAGCTTAGCTTTGAGTTAATTAGTTTATATATCTTACAAAATATACATAATGCAGACATGAAAGTGTAAGATGTGCTGATTATGGGGAGATCTGTTAAAGGTCTGTTGTGACACAGAGTCTCTCCTAAAATTGACTCAATGTGCCAAGTTGCTACTTGCCTCTAAGTACCAGAGACCAAATTGTGTAGGTGCTGCATATAACCGTGCAAATGTCTGGCTCAGCACATAGTGATATGCAAGCAACCAGCCTTATACACTGGCAGTTTTTCTTTGCACACAGATGTATAAGCTCACCTCCTCTCTTAGTGGTGGAAAACACTTTTTTACTGTTTGGGGCAATGAGGGTGATACATTAATCCAGACCAAAGCTAGACTAGTTTGCACATCTCACTGAAGAGGTTTGTTTTCCATGTGACAAAAAGAGAGGAGAATCATATAACATGGTTTTACATTTGACAGCATTGCTGCCCACCAGAAAGGGTAAATTATGGAAGCATCTAGAGAGTATGTATGCACACATTAAAGGGTGTTCCCTTCCCCTACTCGTTAGCTTTATTCAATTAAGACTTGTTAGTGTTCTTGAAAGATGTGCTTTGAAGACCCTTCTGAATATACAGTTTGATATTCATAAGGATCCAAACATACTATACGTAAATAAATAAAGCAGGAATGTTGTACTTCCAGATACATTAATGCATTCCTGTCCTCATGGAAGCAGAGCACAGGGGCTTTGTTAAACATCCATCCTGACCAAAAGGAGGAAGCACAGGAGAAGAAATGAGAAATAGATTTTCTTTCAGAAAGACCAGATTGTACTCTCTGGTCTGGCAATAACAATTACTAATGACATTTAGAGAGAAATTAAGGATGAGAAATGCAAGTTGGCATTTCAGCAGTGCCAGTCAGTAACATTGCATCAGAGCTCACAGGAGACATGAGAAAAAGTTTAGGGATGGAAAATTAATTTTGTTATGTCAACAATTAACAAATACCTTTTCTTCATTCTTTACCACACTATCGCAAATTACCACTGTGATAGTATTTAGCTGCTCCTCAGGTGAATGAAAATTTCAGCACTTTGAAATCCTTGTTTCTGGAGTCAAAAGTACATGTTTATGTTTTGCTGTGTTTTATTGAACAATGAATGATGGAAAGAGATTCAGACTGACCAGGGAGGGAGAGCATGAGCTCTTGGATGTGTGTAGCAAGAAAATTCTGTGGATTGTCTCTGCAGATATCTGTGGTTCTTATAACCATGAATGAATTAAGTTTACCAACACATTTTCTGAGGTTGTTTTATCCCGTTTTGCAAATTCGGAAAGGCAAGGTG
Source organism: Certhia americana (assembly GCA_018697195.1). Classification (NCBI taxonomy): domain Eukaryota; kingdom Metazoa; phylum Chordata; class Aves; order Passeriformes; family Certhiidae; genus Certhia; species Certhia americana. The sequence continues at coordinate 8,048,307 of CM031867.1, read as the reverse complement.
GAATAATATACCGCATTCCATGAAGGACAATTTTTGAGAAGCCAGACATAAAGCCCTGGAAACCTCAGACCTTTTATTCTGAAGTCCTTCACATGTTCACAAAGTGACATCCCTGTCCCCACAGGAGGGTGATAGGAAGCCCTGTTTCCTGCTGCTCTGTGTAGAGGCTCGAGCACAGGGGCCATAAGCTGTGGGGTTGTGAGCGTGGCCATGGCACAGCTGGCTGTGCAGGAGCAGTGTCCTCAGGGACAGCACAACCGGCTACCCCTGCTTGGCCCTGCTGGGCTGGGTAGCACATGCCTTTGTAAGCAGGGCAGAATCCTCAAAATAGAAACAGAACACTTGTGTAACATGTAGACAAATATTTTTTTTCTTTTGTTTTCTCTCTGAAATGTCTTGTCAGAGATTTTCTTTGCTGGCAGGAAGATATCTCTGATCCAGCCCCTTTGATTTTCTCCTGCTGTAGTAGCTGCCGTGGAGCATAGTTTGGGGTCTGAGCACAGACTAGCTCTGTTGCCTCCTGTAAGTGTCGCTAGTATCCAGAGGAACTGACTGTTTTTCAAAGGAAGAGGGATGCTGCACTGGTAAGGACAGAGTATAAGCATTATTTAAAGAAAATAGTGGAACTTGATCAGCCTCAGTTTTAAAGAGCTCATGGAGAGTGCTGTGCAGCATCCTTTTAAGAGTTCAGTCTTTTCGTTTGTTTGCAAAGACCAAAATGGGGATGCTTGTCCAGACATAACAGTATATGCCTGAGTGTTTTCACAAGAAATGTGTAGATCATTAAATATAATAGGTCTCAGCTGCAGTTTTGATCACTGAAGCGTGCACACAATTCATCACAGCAAATTAGGTACGTCTTTGTAACTTATCTTTCTGCAATTTGCTGGCACTTCTAGAGAGCTGAAACTTATATTGGATGTGCTGCAGAAGCCATTTCAGATAAAATATTCTGTGTTTATTATTGGAGAACAAGGATTCCCTAATAACAGAAACATGGAGCAGTGTATGTTTCTGCTCCTGCACCTTGCAGAACCAGCAGTAGTACCAGTAGAGATCCCCAGCCACATTCATTATTTATATATTTCAGTGAATTTCTTGTCTGCAGTAAAAGAGATATAAGCTTCAACATCAGTCTGTGCCAAATTCTGTGCTACAGCCCATTCAGAAACCTGAGGCAGCCGTGGTTCTCAATCATTACACAGCCCATTTATCTGATTGGAGTTTTGTCCTCTCTGCCTTGCTGAAATGTTGCATGTTCTTTAAAAGCTGAGTTTGACCTTTGGAAAGAAAAGGCATTTGCTATTTTAATTTTAGAGGCGGTTTTTTTGGAGAGAACCTGAACCTGCTTAAATGAAACTGGCGTTGAAAAGCAGCAGAGTTATTGAAGAGCATTTACTTTATTACTAGAAAAGAACAGACGCTAGTGGACTCAAAAATTACGTTTCAGTGGACTCATCAGTTTCAGTCACTAGTTAGTCTGTGAACAGATGGGTATATTTGCAACAGTTAACATGAATTTATACTCTGGAATTTTACATTTGCCCTAAAAGCACTGCTATCTTAGTTACTGCCTTGAAGGGTTTGGAGATGCATTTTATTTTTCTAAAAAAAGATATGTTTGTTTCTAATTGAAGAGATTTCTTACATCATAGAAAGCCCCTCAGCTTTCAAAAATGTGAATGATATATAGCTGCTATGCAAGGAAAATGTTGTAAAAGAATCCCCAGTACAGCTGCTGCAGAAAAAATAAACATCTCGGCCTAAACCCAGATAAACCCCTGTGGACTGGGAAAATAATTTTCAATAACCAGATATTTTTAACTCTGTGTATGAAGGTAGTAATCACAGTCACCTGTATTTGCATCTAGGGTCTGCCACAGTCTAATTGCTTGTCTCTTTCCACCCCTGCCCCCCCTAAATTTTAAGGCTACTGGTTAACTGAGCAATGCATTAAGCACTCCATCTCCAAAACAGAAAGAAATACTGCCCTAGCCTCTACCATGTGGCATCTTTAGGTTTCAGGGATTTCGTTTAAATCTGAAATTTATGTCCAGGAGAAATAAATTATTAGATTGTAAAGGCAGCTGGGGAGGGAGTAAATATAGTCTCTTTTGTCCTCTATATCATTTCCCCAGGAAGATAATAAATGTGTGGCAAGCGTCTTGTGTTTCCTCGGTCATACAAATGTTGTGTGTGTGCTGTATTTCAGATGTGGAGCCTAGACTCCAGACAGGAAATCCTGGAGTGATACTGTACTGCTGTTGCCTACTGCTGTGGTGCTGGTGGAGGCCCCATCACTTTTACTGCTAGAAGGAATTTGAAAAATAATTTCATGAAGAAATTTAAAAGGCCTTGTGTGTACCCATGATTTCCCGAGTAACAGATTTAGAGTAATCCTAGGGTTTATCTCCTCAGCCAGTGAAAGCAGCCCTGGCTGCTAGAGAGAGCTGAGGACAGGGATCCTGCCCTGTGACCCCATCCCAAGGGCCAGTTTTCCCAGGGGGATTTTAAAGACCATAAGAGAGATTCCTGTTAATTCCTCCCCACCTTACCTGTTCTCATTCTTCTGTGAGGTCAGATATAGGGAGCAAGCATGATGAGTGGCCAGGAAAAAAATTGGGTCTGAGAACAGCAAAGGATAAGAAATTGTTAGAAAGTCAGTGGTCTACTTGCTTTTCTTGCTACTGCCTGCCCCTCCATGCTGTAGTCAGGAAGGCTGTCAGTATTCTCAGTCCAGCCTATCTCAGGGATCTGAAAACAAGCCTGGAACAGCCTTGTGGTTTGCTCATATACTCATATGCATGTTGTTTGCCTAATTATACCCTGCTTTAACATCGTATTTTGAGAGTAGTTTTATACCTCCCTTTGACCAGAGGAGAAAGGAAAAGCAATTCAGAATATAGCTTCTTTTCATGTTGTGCCTATTCTGCTTATATAAAATGAGAAGGGGGTGGCAGTGTTTGGTGCAGGGTTGGGTGCACATGTGCAGTGACCCAACCTGGGCAGTAACCGCCAGTGGACAGATTGTTAATGTTCCCTTCATGTTTCATGTTAATGGAATAACTTATGAGATACTAAACTGTCTATCCTCAGTGAGGTGATGGGGCTTTGTTGGAAAAATCTAGATGATAGAGTGAGTTGGTACGTGCTGCTGGGATCAGTGTAGAGACAGCTCGTGGCTCTGTGCAAGGTCAGCTTGGGTTCAGTGAGGCTCTGTCACCCCAACTCTGCGTGAGCCAGACCAGATTTGGCAGCAGCAGTCCTGAGCTTATCACTCAGCTGTGCTTGAGCTGATGCACTGGGGAGTGTGTTGTGTGTCTTCTGTGCCACATCCTGGGCAGGCAGTATGGACACCCAGAGGTCACCTCTGGGCAGAACCTGTCCCCAGAACCCCATTGTCTCGGCTTTGCACCCAGCAGGAATGGCCAAAGCAGTGCCCACACCATGCCAGCCCTGGGAGAGAGCTCCTGCCTGACCACCCTGCCTCCTCATTTGTTTCTGCTGCGCAGTTAAACCTGAATAAATTGCCATGGGCATTGAGGTTTGGATCTGTATGGCATATCTGTCATCGGTGTGTTACATTATTGTGTCTCCAAAAGGAGCAGTGAGATTGTTTGGAACATATTTATGTCTGAAAAATGTGTCCTCCTTTGGGGCCAGCACATGCATGAAATCAGGATTGTTTAAGATATGGCGTCTTGCTGTTTAAAAGGCAGATTTTCCTGAGACTGGTAACACTGTTGCAATGGTTGGAAAATCCCATTTAACCCAGTTGTTTTGTACACATACCACAGCAGGGTTGCCTTGCTGTTTTGTCCTATGATGTGTTGGAGGAAATGGTTCATGGTGGTGGTACTGTGGCCCCTCTTTTACTTACAAGAACAAATTTGTCATCTCTCTCTCACACTCCTAGCTCCTCCAGGGTTAATTTCTTGTGGCAGTGGGCAGTGGGCTGAGCACAATCCTGTCTGCAGATTTCTGCTCTGCTGGTGGCATCTACACTAATGGGGCAGCATGTAAAGCACTTCTGTAACTATGGCCTTGCTATTTCATAGCAGAGCTACTTGCATTGGAGGATTTTATTCCCCTTTTGAAATTAGAAACCAGCAATAACAACCATTATGTCCAAGGCAACAGGTCACTGACCAGCCATTTTGTCAGCCCAAGCACTGTGTGGGTGCCATGACAGGAATATTTATCTGTCTCTAAGAAAAGTGTATCCATAACACAAGGCAATACAATTTGTCAGATCAGTATTCCATTAGAGGGAATTTCACTGTAGTTGCTGCTTCTTAAAGGAATTACTGGTCAAAGGGCTGTGCTCCTGCTGCAGGCAGGTGCTGCTTGTGTCAAGTCTGGCTGTCCACACTTGCTTATTTGGCCCAAGGAACTTGGTTAAGCTGCAGCTCCTATCATTCAGTGGAGTATGAATATGAGATCTCCCCCTGTTAATGTTTGCATTCAAATTCACAGTTAGGACAGAAATGGTTTTATACCTGTCCTTACCACCAGGAATACGTAGCTGGTGCAGGAAAAAAAGCCAAAAAAAAGATGGTGTTCAGTGACCCTTTCCCTACCAGGCAATAGCAGAGCAAGTTTTTGGTTCAAATCTCAGTTTCTTGTCTTCTGTTGATTTATATTCCCATGGAAAGAATCACTCTGTGAAGCTTTTCCCTATGCATTTTAACTTCTGAAGATGCTATGTAAAGTGTTTCCCTTTTGCTGTAAGTATTTTTTGAAAAGATACTGTCCTGGTCCTAATCAGGAAATCATTTAGTGTTTAGAGAAGTCACAAATAATTCAAATAATTATTCATAGTAATTCAGTTCACAAGTTCCATAATGATGACCTCAGTTCTCACAGAAATGAACAATTAACTGGCTTATGTGATATGGTTTACCTTAGATCAAGGAGGCATTAAGGAGATACGATTTGGATTGGTTTCTAAGGAATCAACAATTCATGCTTTTGAGAGGAAAACCTAAGAAAGATTCCTGGAAAATAGTTTACCTCTAGAAAATTATTTTGAAACATTGCTTCCCTGAATAGGACCTGTAAGCATATGGGAAACAGGTCAGCACTGGGGTGTGCATTGGGGGTTTTGGTGTAGCACAGGCAAAAGCGTGTCCCTGTGGGCAGAAGATGCTTTCTCTGATTACTGTGGCTTAGGTTTGAAAACAGACTGGAAGTGGGTGTTTGCATTCTCGAGGACAGCTTAGGATGGTCACTTCAAAGCTGGGCACAGGGCATTTGTGCTGCTGCATGCCAGATTTGTGACACTTGATGGAGGCTCAGGGGTGGCCGTGACCCTGAGTGTCCATGGGACCAGCTTCCCAGAAAAACATGCACTGGCCAAGCCTAGGTTAAAGCAGCACCGTTGTCAGCAGAGCACAGTGCTGGGATCCTGCAAACCATTTTGTGCTCTTGGGATCAGAAATGGCTCTGGAATCCAGTCAGGGAGTAACAGTGGGGCTGAGGAAGGTGTGAAGGTATTCTTAAAATATTATGGTTTCATGCACTTCTGACAACAGTAATTAAATTTGTCCCTCTCACTTTATATTTAGGAAGTGTAAGGTTCTTCCCTCATCTTATTTTTGATCTTGTGCATGGCATACTGGAGACTACAAGTTAGAAGGATGCTGATAAATTTGCATTTCTGAGTGAAATTCTCAGGAGCGTGTGGTCCCTCAGGACAGGTATTATTAGCTCCCTGTTTTCATTGGGTGCCTCAGTGAATCACGGTGTGTTTACAGCTAGTTTCTCTAAGAGAAGACTCTGGTTATCTCTTAATAATGTATTCCTCTGTGTTTTTTATTTCCAAAGTGCTGTGGTAAGGAGATTTTCCCAAAGGCTTCAGCTTGCTTTTGTGCTTCAGCATTTTACCCAGTGTTTTTGGAAGAAGTTTATAGACTTTTCAGTGAGGCATTTAATAGAGTACAAGAGGCTATGACAGGCTTAGGCTGTGCTTGGAGTTCGTTTGTAATAGGCTCAACCCGGTTTATTCTGAGTTTTAGAGAAGAATAGCGATGGCAGATCTAGAAGACTAATGATACAAAATTATTAGTCTCAAGTGAAAAGGGGAAAGCATGTTAGGTGAGTTTTCAAAGTCTGATTAGGACTAAACAACCTGAATTAGAAGAGAAATTAAATTAATAAATCATCTAATAATTCTTAGCTGGCATGAGAAAAAGCTGGAACTGGGAAAAGTAACTCCAAGAAAGGTATTTGTATAGAACGGTAATTTTTCAAGCCAGAATAACAGAGAAACGTCTGTGGAAATTCAAGAATCGATTCAAGCGTCAGAAGCAGTGTAGTGCGGAGCTGGAGCTGAGCGCGGCGCTGGGCGCTGCTGCCGGCCCCGGTGCAGAACAAAGGCCAGGGCGGGGGCGCGGGGCTCTGCGGGGCTCTGCCGGGCTCTGCTATGCTCTGCGGGGCTTGTGGGACCCTGCCGGGCTCTGCTGTGCCCTGCCGGGTTCTGCCGGGCTCTGCTGTGCCCTGCCAGGCTCTGCTGTGCCCTGCCGGGCTCTGCTGTGCCCTGTCGGGTTCTGCCGGGCTCTGCTACGCCCTGCCGGGCTTTGCTGTGCCCTGCCGGGTTCTGCCGGGCTCTGCTGTGCCCTGCCGGGCTCTGCTGTGCCCTGTTGGATTCTGCCAGGCTCTCCTGTGCCCTGCCGGGCTCTGCCGGGCTCTGCTGTGCCCTGCTGGGCCCTGCCAGGCTCTGCCGGGCTCTGCTGTGCCCTGCCGGGTTCTGCTGTGCCCTGCTGTGCCCTGCCAGGCTCTGCCGGGCTCTGCTGTGCCCTGCTGGGCCCTGCTGGGCCCTGTCGGGCTCTGCCGGGCTCTGCTGTGCCCTGCCGGGCTCTGCCGGGCTCTGCTGTGCCCTGTCGGGCTCTGCCAGGCTCTGCCGGACTCTGCTGTGCCCTGCTGTGCCCTGCCAGGCTCTGCCAGGCTCTGCCGGACTCTGCTGTGCCCTGCTGTGCCCTGCCGGGCTCTGCTGTGCCTTACCTGGCCCTGCCGGGCCCTGCACACCCACACCCAGCAGCTGTGGGCTGCGCAGGAACGTGCTGGCTGCGGAAAAGGAGTTATTAAGGAAAATCAGTCAGCATTTGGGCAGTCACGTGTGGAATGACTTTCCCCCTCTGTCAGTGTTAGGAATTCTGAGCGTTCCCTTTGACGCCAGGTGAAGCGCCAGGCCCTGATCACCGGAGGAGCCAGGCAGGTTTTTGGAGGTGGCTGAGGGTGAGCAGGCACTGAGGGGGGCTGCTCATCCTCCCCAGTGGGTACCGAAACCCCAGGGGCAGCTCAGTCCTGCCACAGATGAGTGTTTCTGTGTCCCACTTACAGTGAATGGTGCATTTACCCCTGGAGTAATCACACAAGATCAGAGTAACTCAGAGGCAGCTATTTCCATTGGAAACAGGCAACTTCGCTTTTCAGCCGACACTAAACCTCCAGGCATATTTTCTTAGACACTCAAAATGATTTTTTTTTTTTTTTCCTGGTTCAATAACTTGTAAAGGACAGCTTTCTACCTGCATTTGTTGAAGTGCCATCTCAAAGTGTGCTGACACAGGGACTGACTGACGTATGGCAAGTTATCAGATGCTCAGAGATGAAGGAAGCAGTAACAGAGGCAGCCTTTGCCTTTCACAAAGGATGTGCCACCTTTCGTTTGCCTCTACCTCCATTTCAAGGGACTCTTCAAATAAAGAAGGGGCATGTGAACCTGTCTTGCCTGACAATTTTTTTTTTTTTTTTTTTTATTGCATACCATGATAACTTGGAGTTCACTTGTTACAAGCATTTTATGTAGTGGGTGAAATACCAAGGGAAAGGGAAGAAGTAAGACTGTGCTGCCTGAAAAACTATGATCTAAACATATAAATGTCACTGGGTAAGTTACCTGAAACAACTGGAAGGGCAATTAACACCTGGTTTTATGGGAAACATTGGTTACCACTATCAGTTTTAATGAAGTGTATTAACTAAATTGTGTTCTGAGTATTCATTCAGCCCTGTTTATGGCACACTCTTGAGTACATTTACTGTTTGTCAGAAGTGCAAACTAGTGAACATATGAGGCTTTAAGACAGGCCATCTGTTAGTCTTAGACCCTTGGATAATTGTCAAACAGTTCTAAAAATACGCACATACAAACTGCAAGGGGGTGCAAAGGTGATTTTTCTTTAGAGTCTGATAGCAAAGGGAAAGTAGCAACCAGAAATTAAAAATAAATTGGTTTATCCTGTAAAGCAAGCTTGCTCTCCTTTCTTTCTTTTTCACTTTCTCCTTCTTTTCCCACCCTCCTTCTTCAGCGTGCCTTTTTTTTTTTTTAATTTTTTTTTTTTTTTCCACTTGCTCTTCTGGGTCATGGCATCCCTTGAATGCCTCTCCAGTTTAGGATTAGAGCAGCACCAATTTAAGGCTCACAGCTTTCTGTAGAGAGCATAATCTCCAATGGCTAAAGCAAGGGTCGTCTTGTGTCCTCTGCCTAAAGTAATCCCTTTATAAAGTCAAGGCATAAAGATTTTTATCTTTATGGATTGCTGTTAAAGGGAAGTAGTACCTGTGCACATACATGTGTGTGCTTATGGATATGTAATGAGTAATAACAGCTGAGAGATTTATTTTTGGAGCAGTTTGAATTCAAAAGATGCAAAACATTGAAAAAAGACTGCTGCAGATGGTATTTCGTAAATATTTAGACACTCTAGCTTCTGTTTGTAGCAATTTGGAGGTTTTGTTTTGGCTTTTTTTATATATATATGTTAAAATGTGAGACAAACCTTTGCTTCAAGTCAATGCCTGAATCTGAGGTTTAGTTTTTGTCTGGCAAGCTGTACATGTTGGCTGGCAGTGGAGGCATCACTTCTCTTGTTTCCCAGCCCTGCTCTGTTAAAGGAAAAGGAGAGAGAATGGGGAGGAGGGGACACAGTCCCAGTGATCCCCAGCCATGACCCTGATCTCTGGGCTTGGAATCAGACAGTGCCTGAAAGGGTGATAGAAACCTGAATAGAGGTGGGGAGAGGCAGAGAGAAACTACATGGGCTCTTACCTGGGTCTGGAGGATCCCCCATACCCTGAGAAAAAATATTTGAATTAATAAGTCACCCAATGGCTAATTACCAGTTAATTTTCACGTTGGCTGATTGTCACATGAATCTATTATCTCCATAATTCTTACTGAAATTATTTTAGGAGTGGTTTCTGTTCATTTCAATGGCACTTGGAAGGTTAGAGAGAGGCTTTGTATCCTTTCATGAGAGTCCCAGTCTCTGTGTAACACTGCAGAAGGCTTATGAATTCACCTGAGGGTGGTGGGCATCACCAGCCTTGTTAGGCCATTTCTTAACCTTTGTATAACATATGGTCTTTTAGGGGTATGTGCTCATGCATGTAGACAGTGTACTTGTAAATGGCTGATAGAAAATGTCTAAATCCATAACAGATGCACAATGGCACTATAGACTGGATGTGTTATGGCCCCAAACCATTATCACACCCCTCACAGTTGCATTTTATTTTTTTCACCTGCTCCTGTGTAGTACACCTGTGACTTGTTGGCAGTGAGTGTCGTTGCAGTGTGGGAGACTCCCAGCTTGACTGCCTGGCTTGGAGCTTCACTCCATCATGTGCTGCTTTTTGTGTGTTTTTTCTCTCTATCTTTATATAGCTTGTAAGAGTTCTTTGAACTGTTGTAAGTGATCATCTTTCAAGCCCGATGCTTTCCTTCTTGACACAGAGCTCTGAAAATGGAGATTGTCATACCACTGTTTTCATAATCATGCATGTGAAAAAACAGAGAAATATTCATTGTGGATGTCCTGCACAAATGGCTTGATCTGCATCCAGAGGGCAGGCAGGGGGTGTCTCCAGGGAAGATCTGGAGAGCAATCAGTATCTACATGGACAGTAATCAACCATTCTTTGAAATCTTTTTATTTCCTGCAAAACCCATCTCCCTATTCCTTGATCACAGACACTTCCATAAATCGTTCATTTGGGGATTGTGCAGCCAGTAGAAAATTCCACTTAAACACTGCAACAGCCCCAAGACTTGGGGTAGTTGCATTTTTCCCACTGACGTATCTAATGGAATTGTTATCCATTTTGCATGATTATTAAGAAAAGAAGAGATTTTCCAACCTTCTCCTATAAATAAGCTGTGATTTACTTGATCTTGACAGGTGACTTAGTGCTGCTGTAGAGTTTTCCAGCTGCAATAATGTCTCAGAATGATGTATTCAGTGGGGTATCAGCTGTGAGCCGTGCGTAAACCAGGGGGTCTAACAGGAGCTGGGAAGAACCATTTTTCCTGTTCAGCTTCCAAATGATGTCGTGCCTCCTGCTGGCCCCAGACGGGCATGTGTATGGATGGCCTTGGAGCTGGTAGGCATGTGCACACACACAGGAGTGTTCCTGGAGGGCCTGCATTTTTGTGGCTGCTCTGTTTTCCTCTGGAAATCACCATTAAGTCTTTTTTTTTTTTTTATTTTTAACTATAATTTCTGGAGTTGAAAAATCACATTCAAGCTGTTTTCAGCCACCCACCCCCCTGCTAGAAAGGTGGGTGAAGTTTCCTTGGGCTGCTTAGGTAGCAGCTCTCCTATAGTTTCACATGTTTCAAAACACTTGTTTCCTTCCAGTCTTTATGATTTCCTTCTGCTGCCTGGAACAGCCCAGTGGCTCCATTGGGGTCAAAACTGTTCCTACTAAGGCACAAGGCATTCTTAATACTTGATTTTCAATTGCTCCAAAAGTCTGGTCAGCCAGGGGAATTTTCTGTGTCTGGGCACACAAAAATGTACCTAATAATGATATTTGAAAAACCATGGATGAAATATAGAAAATACATGTGTATTTTCTATACATAGAAAATGTATAGAAAGAGAAGAGACATAAGCCTTGAATGCCTCAGATGCTTTCTGACATCTGCAGAGCACAGTTCCAATGAGCTGCAGATGCACAGGGCACAGGGAGTAGAAGCAAGAAGATAAGAAATGACAATTGCTAGTAGTAGGAGACAAGTTGCCAGACTATTTTTTGGAAGGCATGTTTTGAAATACCTTTTGGTATGCAAGAAACTCTGCCTGGGTGGCAGGGGATATAGAAAGGTTCTCTTGGGACTTTCAAACACACAGGGTGGTTATGCAGCCTTTACCTGGAGTTTACCAGTGCCTGGATGTGCAGGACTTGGCACTTATGCCCATGGCTTGAGCAGGATCTGCTCAGAAAGGCAGGGGAAGGATGCAGAGCACACAGGGTCTCATGTCCATAGGCATTACAGACCTGTTTGTGAGGCTCTGTGTAAAGCATGGCTCTATCTATTAACTGCATGGTCCAGACACTAGCCAGCATATTGATTGTCAGTAATGCATGCACGGGGAGTTAAGTGGTACATTCCCAAGATACTAAGACAAAATCAAGATTTGCATATGAAAAATGTAATTTTTTTAACTCCTAGCCCTATGGCTCAGCTGGTTTCTCAGCTCCTGCCTGACCTGGCCCTACATGGCTGCAGTATTTGAATACAATCTGTTTGTTCCTTTGACAAATTCTGATCCCAAACCCAGTGTATTCCTTGTATTGAGAATGTCCAGAACATGTTATTAGCTGATGTTTGAGGAGGGAGAGCTCACAATAAAAGCTTCATTATCAGATTTAGAGCCACATACCATTCCTTTATTGACCTGCCTGGTGTAATCAATGCAGCAGCCACACAAGTTTGAAATCATGTTCCCTGACTGTAGGCTGTGCGTCATGCATCCAGTGCTGATTGTGCATTATCTTTTAAATGACACTGCCTAACTAAGTATGGATTTGTCTACCACAAATAGCCCTTCTTTCAATTTGAAGATGGTAAACCTTTTGGGTTTTTTATTGATATTCAGGATGACCTAAAAATAGAACTGTAATGAAGTGCACAAGGAATGGCCATTGTTAAAATGCTGAGGAGTGTGTGAGCACGGAGGAGCCTGTATATTCTTTCACATTTTCCTTCTTCCCCAGCTAGGTTTAGTGGGCAAGCTTCTTGTCAGTGCTGCTATTGTGTGCGCCGGGCTCCATCCATCCTCCTCCATAAAGTCATTGTTCGACTTGAGAATAACATCCAGCACTGCAAAGGTCATTCCTTCTTAAGGCCAGGAAAATTTCCATGTATATCAAAGGAAAAAGCCATTGAATTTTGGATTTGGTGATGTTAAGTCGTCTAAAAGCAAAGCAGTTCCAGCTGCCAATTCACAAATTTCTGGTTAGTGGTTCTGCACATTCAGTGTCACAGGCAGGGTGTGCTGAGAGTGCCGGTGCTGTGCTGAAGCAGTGAGTTGGTGTTTTTCCCAGCCGGTATTTGGTTCCCGAGGGCTCCCCCCGAGGCGCTGCCCCTCGGTGCCCGGTGCCGGCCCCGCCGGGGGCTCGGAGCTCAGCAGCGCTTCTGACCCCTGGCGGTGGCGGACGGGGAGTGCAGGGACAGCCGGCGCGGCCACCGCCGCACATCAGCGCGTCCTTCCCTCGGGCCGCTCCCTTCGGGGAGATGTCAGCTCTGCATAGAGCGGGGGATTGCTCTTTTATCCTGATCGCCATGCAGATAGTGTGGAAGGACCAGATGATTTATGAAAAGTTAAAATATCTTACTTTATTTTAAAGCTTTATCACTGTAAATAAATAATTAGATTCAAAATTCATTTTGTGTTTAAAAACTTATTCTTCAAGCTGGCGGACTTGCCCGGCTCTGTTATTAGGCAGATGGAGACTAGGGAAATTGCCTAGGCTTGAAATAGCACAAATGAATTTTTATATTTGGGGATGCTGGGGACTCAGCTCAAGAAAACCTCGCCATGAAGCACTTCTCTAGTTGCTCAAGTAATTGGAAAACCATACAAATAAAGCTAAGCTTATGTGTAGGACTGGGGTTTAATCAGAACGCAAAATGTAGGTGAATTGGTACTGCTCTAAAAATATGCTGCCGAGGTTGGCTCCACGATTTATTGGCTCCTATACAAAATGGCAAGACAGGTCAGCATCCTCTGATGTAGATACTGTGATGACATTGAGGCTATTACAAATCTACCAAAAGGAAAAAAGGGAACAAAAGAGACTATAAACTGCTGAAAGAAATGTATACAGAAAAGTATATTCTTTAAAGAGATTTAACTTCTGGGTTACATGTCCAGCCTTTTTTCTGCTGGGAATATTACCCTGGTGCCTGAGCTGGCAGTTCAGCTGTTATTGCCGAAGTATTTCTTGGACTGAGAAGTGTGTGTCACAATCTGCTGTCTCTTGCTGCCAGTACTTGCACCCGGTATGAGTGAGAATAAAAGCGTAAAATATGGCAAGGGTTCCCTCACGATTCAGATTTTTATTTTTTTTAATTGTTACAGTGAAGGGAATCCCTAAAGGCAGGGTTTTTTTGCCCGTGAAGTTACCATTTTCTTTATATGTATTGAAAGAAGAAAAAAAAAAAAGGAAACCTTCATGACTATACTTGGCTTGTAGTATTTTTTTTTTTCTAAGTTCATGCCAGCATTAACAGATCTGTCAGAACAAAGCAAATATGTCATATTGGCAGCTGTTACTTATGAGTACTTTTTCTTTATTGCATTTTGTTTTGTAATAATTGAGAAGCTTTTATGTTGAGCTCTGCATAAATGGTACTGAGTGGGAGGGTATGGGCATGCTTTCTATTATTCTGCCCCTCATGCATGTCTCCTTTTTTCGTCTTTCCAGAACCACACATTGAGCCAGCACGCACAGTGAGCCACTGGCACTACAGGACACCTCTCTGCAGAAGACTTGACGGTGGCACAGTGGGGAGGACCATTTGAACATTACATCCAATCAAAGTGTCATTTGCAACCCAGATGTAAAACTCTAATGATTTGGCCATGAGGCGCTGCTATTATAAGCAGCTGGAAATGAATATTAATGGAAGAGATTAAAAGTATTCCATGCTCAGTATTTTTTATTGTCCTGCTTCAGCTAGTGTACTTTAGAGCTTCTGCTTCTGACTGAATTTATAGTGTTAGATAAATCTGCTTTGATGCTGTTGCCCTTTGTTGCTTCTTGTATTATATTGATAGTTAAAGATTAGGTGTGATTTTTTTCTTTTTTGTTAACTGCTTTTTAATTGCAATTTTAGGTAACTGTGCATTGTGATGTGATTGCTTGGCTATTGTCTGAATATTTCTTTTTAATTTTTTAATTAAAGACTAATGCTTTGATTGGATTTGCCAGTTCACCGGACAGTGATTAAAACTATGTAATGAATATAATCGGTTTCAGTGCAACTGGATGGTCTGCTTTATAAATGTGACTTAATCTGATTGCAATAACTAGTACAGTTCAATAAAGGGAATACATGAGCTTAGTGTCAGAGCTTGTCTGTCTGTCAGTGCCCCCTGCATTGCTGCTGCTCTGCTGCTGCTGGGGTGGCTGAATCTCAGTGATCACTCACCTGATGGCACAAAGCACTGTGCAGCCCAGGAGGAGGGAAAGCAAAACCCATGGTTCTGTGTCTGGCTTTGTGTTTGCTTCTGGATGTACCTCCCTGGCTCCATGGTAGGCTGAGGTGAAGTAAGAATGTGTATTATGAAAAGGTATTGCTAGCTTATAATACTCATTAATACTTTAATTTTTTCAGCAAAAATGATGGGACCAGACCTATAGCTGCCTTGACCATATCTCTGTGCTTCTTTGTTTCAATACAATAAAAAAAAAAAGTTTCTGCATTGTATACAGATGCACAGATATTGGATCAGGCCTTGCAGAGGAGGCTGCATATTTTTAACCACATGGACCTCCAGACCCCCAGGTATTGTAGGTCTGTGTAAGTGCCATGCTTTTAGCACTGGAAACTGCCATCAGGCAGCCTAACGGTGACAGTTATCAGGCTTTCTTTTACTCTTTTTCAACTTATCTTATGGTAATGAGGTAAGTTAGAGTGCCAGTCAGAGAAATAGTCATTTTAAGGACCATGGACACTTCTGGAAAGTTAGTAAGATGTAGTTGTCCTGGTGTCTCCTGCTTGAATGAATTATAATCATCATGAAAGATATTCAGCAGTTATGACAGCTGAAATGATGTGGTTACCCATTCCCACAAAGTACAAGGCTTTGCAAGAGTGTGGCATGGGAACATGCACAGTCAGAGCCTTTCAAAATCACTGCACTGAACTGGAGTACAACTGGTTGTCACTGGGCCACGTCTGGGCTTGGAGCATGTAAGTGATATTTTGTAGGAAACGTGTTTTCACGGACATATAGTCAATGCCTAAATTAGTTTATATAGTGAGCTCTTTTACAAGTGCAAGGGTGACACAGCTTGTTGATGCTGCAGCCCATGTTTTCAACAAATTAGATCCCTGCTGATGTTGATGGTCCTGTTGTGCATGCACGGTTCCTTCAGAACATTAAGGGGAGGCTATAATCCAAGCACGACTTTGGGCACAACTGAAGTAGGGTCATCTTTACAGCAGGAAGCACCAGAGCCGTCCTTACTTAAGAAAAGTTACAACGTCCTAAAAAAAAAAAAAAGAAAAAACAAAAGTCCTGTTTGAGACAAATGATAGATGGTTTTTATTCTGCTTTGTATAATAATAAAAAAAAAAAAAGCATTGCATGGACCATAGACAGTTAAGAGTTTAGGCTTAAAATGTGGCTTGTGATAAATTTACAAACCTAATATAACAAAACTAGGAATGACTTAATTCCAAAGAGTTCTGTTTGCATCTAGATTATTCTTAGCTCACTGTTTCTACGTCAAAATCACACTAAAATGATCCATTTCTAGAAAAGCGTGTTAACTTTCAACCTGATTATTTCTCTCTAAACACAGAACAGATGTTTACAGGCTGAAAAATTAGTTAATGAAATCACCGATTCATTATTTCTGTTTGTAATATAGGCATGTTCCTAACTCAATTTTACTACTTTAAGATAGGAAATGGAAAAGTGCCTTGCAGTACAGGCTCACAGACATGCCCTTGCAAGAAAAGCTGGGAATGTACAGCAGCTGCTGTGGAAAGAGCTCATGTGCCATCTTCTCCATGCTAAAAGAAAGGTAGCAGGTTATTACAATGGAGATGTTGAAAAAGGAGGCTCTTTGCCTGACACTGGTTTGAAATGATGCTGGATCACTTCTGGGCAAACCTTCAGAAAAGAAAAAGATGTGGGTTTCCATCTTCAGGAAAAGGTTCTGCATTGTGAATCCCAAGAGTTGAACTGATATTTCCATGCAACTTGCATAGCTGCCTTAGTAGTGCTGTACTGAAGCACATGCCTTTGTCTGAGCATCTCCCTGCTGACTAGTTAAAAGTAGGTGCACAGTCACTGTGCTGAGATGGGGGACTCCCCACACAGGGATCCTGTTTGGAGCTGCATATATTCCCCATGTTACTGGAGATGTGTGCATGGGTCAGGTTGCTGGGGTCCTGCTCAGTCCAGCAGTGCCAAGCAGTGCTTAAGCTCATGTTTCACCTGCTCTGAACCCTGACCATGCTGTGGGCAGGGGTACAGGAAAGGAATAGTTTGGTTTTCCACCTGGACTTTGAGAGGTAAGAGGCTCTAAATCATGAATGAGGGCTGTGGTCCTGCTCCATCTTCTTCATCCTTTTTGACAAATGTGCCTCACTCATGAACAGCCGAAGTCAGGTTGGAGAGAGGGGCTGGACTGTGCTCCCAGGGCTGGGAAAAACAGCTGTGGTCATCTGCTCTTACAGTATTTGAGTAATATTTGAACACAAATGGACCAATGCCACTTCTTAAAAATATTTCTTTCCTAAGACAGTATGTGCAAATGTGCAGAATGCTTGCCATGAATCTACTTGATTATTTTGTGGTATTTTTGAGATAACCAGGCCCATATGAACAGTCATCATTACATGGAAAGGGACAGTGCTGTCTTGATAACTGCTTTCTTAGGGGCCAAAGAAAACCAGTTTGGGGTGTGGGGGTGAAAGCTGCTGCAAAGAAACAGAGGGAGAGCTGCCCACTCTTCTGTTTCTGCCATGGAACAGCATCTGTGACACACTGGGCACCTGCAGCTCACAGAGGTGATCCTTAACCTATGCCAGGGTGCAGGACTCATGTCTGACCTCGTTTTCCAAGGCCTGAGCCTCTCCAGGCAGGGCTGTGCCAGGCAGGGCTCCGGGAAGCAGAGCTCTGCAGCACAATGTGGGGCCTTTGTCTGGTGCTTCCTGTGCTGCTGGTCCCACTGGGGAGCAGGAGCAGAGCAGCCCTGCACTGGTACAAAACAGCTTTGCTGCCATAGTTGCAATCACACCAGGGAGTGCTTTGCCAGGGTAGTATATAGTTCCTGTATCCGTTAAAAGCTCCTAGGGAAAACAGAGCCTAACTGCAGGTGGAGAAAAGATAATATCACAGCTTCTGGTACATGGCTGAGGTATCACCCCCTTTTTCTTAGTGACCAAGAAGTGCTGCTGAAGGCATTTGGAAAACAGTCAGAAATGTTAGCTCCAAAGGCAGCTATATTTCAATAGCTATGACACATTGAAAACAGGCTGGAGAGCCTGTCCGTAATGCCTGTGATGTTTCCCTGCCTATCTGTGTAACTTGCAGCTCCTGTGTGGTGGTGGTGCAGACAGGGGCTGGCAAAGGCTGTTCAAGATGTGGGCGACATGGATCATTCACAGGTAAGTGCAACCCAGAATTGCTGATATTCTGGCTGACGATGGCAAAATGTCACTTTATGATCTAAGTGGCATTAGGCACTACAGTGTTGGAGAGCATGAATAATTCTAAATCTGTAATGAAATGTCATACAGATGGTTTAATACCTTCAGGTTTAGAGAAATACTGAAATAAAAATTCATATAAACAATAGATTAACAAAGGACTTGTATTTGTAGCAGCCTACTCTAGCAACCCTTATGCACTGAGCAATCTTTGCATTTAGCTTCACTACATACCCACACATCCAAAAATCTTGTAAATACTTAAGTCAAGAAGTAGCAACCAGCACCTATTGCCTATGTAGACAGCCTTACACATTTGTATTCTATTCAATGCTTGTGTATGTTCTTGTCTGATCCATCACCTTCAGCAAGGGATCACCACCTTCGGTCAGGTGCCTTAAAATTTTGGAAAAAACAAGCATTTAGCCAATTGCCTCCCAGAAGAAAGGCAGACAAAAGAAGGACCTTTTGAGGGAGTGAGTAAATTATCATTTTGTGCTGGAACATCTTTGAGTGCACTTTGTGTGGGCAAGGTCACCCTACTGAGCAGGGAAAAGTCAGGGAGCCAAGGGGCATGTCCCTCCATAACCTTACTGCCCTGCCAGAGGAGTTAATGAAAATTCTACCCTGTAAATCTGCACATCACATGTCCAA
Organism: Certhia americana; assembly: GCA_018697195.1. Taxonomy (NCBI): domain Eukaryota; kingdom Metazoa; phylum Chordata; class Aves; order Passeriformes; family Certhiidae; genus Certhia; species Certhia americana. The sequence continues at coordinate 8,029,970 of CM031867.1, read as the reverse complement.
AGTGTACAAGTTACTTTATCCTACCAATGTCTAAGAGTAGACTCGGGTTTGGTGTGTTTATCTGGCTTTTAATGTGTAAAATCACTCTGGTATGAACTCTGAAGACTTTTCCCCTGGTCTGTGTAAGCGGTCTCTGTGTTTTGGCCCACACCCTACAGCAGGGAAGTTTCTGCAATTCTCTCTCCTTCAGAAGCATCATCTAGGTTTGACAGAGGTGCAGAGGACAGGGGTGCCATGTCCCTGTGGAGTGTTGTCAGGGATCAGCCAGGGCAAGAATGGCCCCTGCAAGTGCTGTCGTGTCTGAGAGCATGTGAGCCCAACACAGGGATGGCCACAGAAACCCAGATGGTGGGAGCTGCCACAGCCACAGGGCTTTGGAGCTGATGGGAGCATGGTGTGCTCTTCATTGCTTTGTCTGTTTTCTTTTCTCCTCATTTTTGCCCCCTTTGAAATGCCTTATTCTTAGTTTTGTCTCTTTTTATTACATTGCTGTTGTCCTAACAACTGCAAGGTCCCTCTCCTGCAAATGGAAGGATATTCCTTTTGATCTGTGTATTTGTGAATTATTGTTACTTTCCTGACAAAAAGGTACCCCAAGGAGTATATTGGCAGATTAGGTGACAGAGGGAGACAGGAGGTGTCCAAATGAGAAACACCGAGCTCCCCGAGAGACGAGACATTGACTGATCACCACTCGGGCTGCCCCGCCAATCCTCTCACTTTAACCATCAGAGATCGCCCTTTGCTGCGGAAAAAAGCGAATCCTTCCCCTGTGGGTGCCAGGAGGAGGGGGCCGGGGTCGGGGCCAGCCTTGTGCGGAGCTGCCCCTCATGGAGCCCGGCTCGGCCGGCCCTGCCAGTGCCCGTGCCCGTGCCCGCGGCGCTGCCCGCTGCTGTCGCGGCTGTCCCCTGCCTTCTGTGTCCTCCTGCCATCCGCGGCCATCTGTGTCCCCGCGGCAGGGGCCGCTCCCACACAGCCCCATTGTCACCGCGCCGGGCCGCGCCTCGGCCGCCCCTCACGGCGGGGAGAGGCGCTTCGGGGCGGCTCCTTGGGCCTGGTACATCGGGCCTTGGGCTCTGCCTTCTGCAGCGGGTCAGCTCCGTGCTGCACTCGAGCTGCCGGCAGCCGGGCCAGAGGCGAGTGGGCTCGGGCAGCCACCCTGTGACATCTGTGGGTGTCACAGCTGCCCTGGGAGAGACATCACGCTTCAATCCTGCTTCTGAGTGTTTTAGGGACATCAGTGCTCCCGGGTAAAGTGAAGCTGTGACAGCATTTTCACCGTTTGCCCCACACCTGGCTCTTAACTGCTTTGTCTGTCTTTATAGCACAGCGCAGTCAACCTGCTCTGGCAGTTTGGAGAGGCAGTGCTGGGTATTACTGAATTGTGGGAGAATGTACAGACCAGCTTTTCTGGATTTTGCTTCTCCTGATGTTCCCAAATACATGTTGGCGTTTAAAGCCCTGTACAGCACTGACAGTATCCTCAAAAAGAAGGGACTAGAGAGTTAGTGAGTGCATGGTAGGATTGTGTGAGAAATCCTGCTAGATGAGACATTACCTCTTGAAGGAGACCTTTAGCCCCAAAATCTTTTCATATCAACTAAAATCTTGCTTTGAACTTACAAAAAAAAATTATCTGTGTCTTCAGTTTTCCATGACTGGAAGAGATACCTGGCCCCCCGTGTGATCCTTGCCTGGCAAAAAATGAGCAAGCAAAACAAGCCCTCCAAGCTGCATGTGCAGAAGCTGTGTCCCTGAGGTGCTGGGCTCTTCTTCACCCAGCCTTTAATTTAAAGGAAATGGAGAGAGAAAAAACATATATTTTTTTCCTGGTTGGAAGCAATGCAGTAAATAAGTTCATCTTCTTCCAGTTGCAATTTATAGGCACTGTTCCTCAAGAAATTGGCTTCTATGCATGAAAGCTATAAATATAGATGCCATTTGCAAAAGATACTGCTTTTTCTGTACATTTTGTGGTTTATTCACAAGGTATGTCAGTGTAAGCCTGTGATGAAGAGAAGGTTAAGGAATTGTGCAAATGAGCTCAGCTAATGCTTTTGTAATGGTGCTAAATGGTCAAGAGCCTAGGTAGGAGAAACAATTGGGGTTGCTAATTAGAAAGACAGAGTTCCACCCAAAGTAGGACCCAGAAACATTTGTCTTCATGAGAGTCTTGTGGCTTAAGATTTAATCAGCTGTAGCATAATTGCCAATAGATATGCAATGTTATATTACAATGTATATCCTCAAATACTGAAACCTGGAAGATGAAACCTTGATTGAAGTCAGAAATGCAGACAATGGAAAGAAAAGAGGATAGTCTAAAACGAGAAGGAGGGCAACACCTGACTGGGTCAGAGCCAGTGGATGCAGTGCATGACCTTAAGTAGTTTTGCTTCTCTCTTCTTAACTGGCCTGGTCATGTCTGTGATGATGCCAAGAACAATAGTCTTTAAATAAAATCCCACCTTTCACTTTGGTTTCAGTGTTGAAGCTGAGGGGGTGTGTGAGTGCAAGCACAGGGGCAGGAAAGCTCTCTGCTGAGTAGAGCCATGTCCATGATTTCCTGGCTGCTGTAGGTTTGTACCACCTGTTCTATTGCTAGATAATCCCAGAGTTTTGGTGGTGACCCTCTGTCATGTATATGTCTTGTCTGATCCCTCACCAGCTGGTTTGGTTTTTTATTTTTTCCAAATTCCAGATCTCTCTCTTTGCATTTTATACGTTCCCTTCCCTCAGCAGTGGCACCTGCACTGCCCACCAGGTTGCCAGCTTGCCAATGCTCACACAGCAGCTCTGTGGTAGGAGTAAGTCTGACATGGGAGAATCTGCTGTGTTTGGTGTGCCTTGAGAAGGAGTGTCTGACAAAGGGCAGAGGCACATTCCTGCACTTGTGACAGCCTAAGAAAGGACAAAGCAGCTCTACCTAGCATCCCACTTGGGAAGGGAGGTGACCTTTGCTGGCAGGTAAAATGTGTTTGTCCTAGTAAACAGGAATACCAAAGCACCTTCTCTTACTGAAGGGTTTAGAACTGTAATAGAACATAAAATACCATTTAAGTCCAGAGTCATCCCTGCCCTCCATTTTCCATTTCACAGAGTAATTCCAGTTCTTGTTTCATTACATCAAATTGTACACCAACCTCATTTGCTTTCTGGAAACTGCCAGAAAAGCACATATTCTTTTGTGCTGCACTGCAAATATGCGAACAAACATTTCCCTTGACTTCAAGGAGTTAAGTGTTCACACATGTTAGGCACACTAGGATCAGAGTCCTTGGTAATCTGGATAACTGAGGTAATACTGGATAACTTGACTGTGCGTCATTAGCTCAATGATGCACCAAGCTGTGGGAGAACAAAAAACTCAAACAAGCTGACCCCCAAACCCTGAAATATTTTTGTGTGCAAGAGAGAAGTCTGGAGGGAGGAGGGAGGAAAAGAGAGTCAACATGTCTTTAGCTCTTTTGTGGCTTTTTTTGGTTTGTTTCCCTGTTTTTTGTCCAAATGTTATTGAGAATAGAAACAAAAAATTAGAGAAGAACCACGGAGGAACGCAGAATACCCCCAAAGGTGTGTGAAACCCAACTGGAACAAAGAAATAGGTGCTGGAAATACACATATTCAGTCTTTGCAGTCACATGTAAATACCAGAGCTGTAAATTGGGCCTTAAAAACCAACTTTCTCTGCAGAGCTGTGTGTGGTTCCTTCTCTGAGACCTAACTGTTCACGCTATTCAGGCAGAGCTCCCCAGCTCAGCTCTGTGCTACTCTGCCCATAAGGGTGTTGAACAAATAGTTTGTATCCAAGAGAGACTCATTAATGTCTTTCAAACCGGATATAAGTTCCTCATTATTCTTCTGCATAGGTCTAGTAATGGGAGCCTCCTCGAGAGATGCCCTACACAGATGTCTTTAGGAAATGTTGATGGCATGAAGAAGGAATTGTTTTCACTGAAAGATTTATAACCTTATAACCTTTTCAAGCCTAGGCAGTGCAAGTAGACTGAGAACCAGCAGCAAGGGGTTTCTGACTTCTGCACTATTCTCTAATACTGACTAACCCAGAGAAATCATTTTGGTCTAAATTTTTGCTGTTCTGGGTCCTCAGTATGAGGAATGAAATGTCAGGGGGTTTTCAAAGGTACTGAGTGTTTCTGACTGCTATTTGAATTGAAGGTTTAGAGTCCTTATTAAAAAAAGCCCCAACCCCCCTCCCCCCAAGCCCATGGATCTTAATTTAGGGCTCCCCAAATCAGAAGCCACTTTGAAAGACATGCAGAAGCACAGAACAGCCGATAGATTTCCATATCCTGCAGGGTTTTGGCATGAATCCCCTTCTTTGGTTCCAGGCAGAAAAATACAAAGAGATGTCTGTGAATAGGACCTCACTGGGTGTCCAGCCCTCTGAGTGAAATTTCCTGTGCAGAGGATGGTCTCGGCCTACATTTCTAGTTATTATATAGAATTTGTTTCCTGCTAAGCTAGAAAAAAAAAAAAAACGTATAAAAACATAAAACCTTCAGTGAATTCCCACCTTATAGAGCTACTTCAAGCTGTACAGGCAGAATTTGTGCTGGAGGAGTTGACATTGAATAGTATAGTTCAAGGGAGACGCCAAAGCTCAGCAGAGACATCCTTTAAAAATTATTTGTCTTGTCTGCAATATTTTGTAAGTTGATCCAAATCAGATTTTTGAGTAATACCATTAAAGTCAACAACCAACACCCAGGATGAATCTAGCTCTTAAAGTGCCATTCAGGCTCCTTGAGAAACACACATCCCAATGACTCCTTTAGCAGTCATTAAACCAATTATCATCCCAGTCTATTTCCAACAATTATCATCATAGACTTTTTGGGTTTAATCAGCTTTTTAATTGACCTGTGAATAAGACAGGAGATACAAAATTCTCCCCTGACACCTCAGGTGTAACTATTATACATTTAGCATTGCTGTGCACATGAAATAATTTACACCATAATACTGACCGGGGGCTGGGATATGAACAACAGTATACTCATAAATTAAGTGTAAAAACAAATTAAAGGCAATAAGGGAGAAAAAGAGGAAGTAATAATCCATAAATAGAATGTCACCATGCTTGGTGACATTGCTTCGGGGGTTTCCTTGGCCAGCAAATTTTGGGACTGGAAAAATGATTTTTCTTTTTTTTTATTAAACTGTATGCAAAGCACAGAATAAACTGTGATACAAAATTTTTGACCATCTCAAAAGTGCTACAATTATTGAACTCTATTGCAGAAATATCTTCAGACAATAGCTTAGGATTTTAAAAAGAGATCAGCCATTTAGGTACATGTCCCAACTAACTTTTAATATCACTTGCCTTAGCACAGCACTGCAAAGTGGCCTGAATGCAGCAATTTGCGGGATTTGGCACTGTGAGCCCCGCAAGCACTTAGCAAAAGCAATTGTGTAGCTCTATTGAAAATCCCGCATATCATGCTGTGGGGAGCCAGCACTTTTTATCTGTCGGCTCTGTTGGCGACAAATATTAAAATAAAAAGTATGACACTATAGGTGCTTCAAAATTCAAACTGCAAGTTTCCTACTGCGGGACTTCTAACCATGTAATAAAGTGCAGGGAAGAAAGCAGAGTTCAGACCCCATGCTGTAATAAAGGCAAGGAAATCTTAAGTGTTCAAATACATAATTCATTCTCTTCTGAGACTTTCTACCAGGTTTCTCCCAGTAAAGATTTTAATTTGTGCCTGGATGATACAATCTTTAATTTCTCTTTTACCTCCAGAGACAGCTGGGAGGGCGCTGGGGCAGCCATACCCATTGCAGTGGATGAGAGCAAATGGTCAGGATGGGTCAGAAGCTCCTCTGCAGCTGGGAGGGTGTGACAGCCCCACAGGGCCAGCCCAGGCACAGGAGAAGGAACCCCCAGCTGTCACTTGCTGTGAAAGTGCCTGCAAAAGTCACCACAGCAGTCAGTGAGCTTTGTTTGTTTCCCATAGTGATACTTTGCACCTTAAATAATACCTTCCTCCAAGGATCTCAAGGCACATAGCAAACACTGGATGAGCTTCGTCTTCCTGTGGGGAGGTAAGACCTTGCTCCCACCTCTTATTTTGCTGTGTTTTCTGCTGACTTGAAGACTCTACTGCCATTTTGTTACACAATTTTCAGAACTGGAATTTGAAACACATGGCTGAAAGTTTTTTGTTAGCTATGGTTATTAGCCTTGAGTAGTAATTGCTTAGTTGTACAAATATTTTTACCTCTATTTTAATAACATTTTCTGTAAAGAACAGCGCAATAATCACAAGCAAGAAGAAATTGGAGACATCTTTGCATGTGGGGGTGCTACACCTAAGCAACAAGTGACTGAGAAGATATTGGCCGTATAAATCAGCAAATATATCCCTGCTAAAAGTTCAGTGAAATCACTGCATTTACATCAGGGATGAATTTGACTCAATTGTGAGAAGAATGCATGCATCTCATTCTGCAGCAGTCATTTGACCTAATCTATATACATTGGTCTGTGTGCCCCCCTGGAGTTAGGGTACCAAATTGACTGGATTACATGTTCAGATGTAAAGCTACAGGAAAGTGCATTTTACCCATTTAAATTTTCTAATCCAGACTCTTTAGTATAGTTATTTTCTTTTTAAACCCTGGTCTTTTTTTTTTTTTATTCCTTCTTCAGTACCTTTTTAGGGTTTGGCATCCATCTCATCCCAAGCCTGGTAGAGTGCTTGGAGTCAATACTTCAGAGACTGTTGTCTTAGCTGGGTTTTGGTCTTCACAGACAGGGTAATTCAGGCAGCAGTGTTTGCAATCATGGGATCTGTGCATTTTGCTCCCTTTCCTAGGAGGAATCCCAGAAATCCTTTGCGTGTTCCATCTTCAAAATGTTTTTTTTTTTTAATAATTTTTTTTTAACAAAACTGTTGGAAAAATTGTGCCCTTGTTGATGCTGCTGAGAAGGCTGCCTGGGATGTTGGAGAAGCTTGGGCCTGCAGATAGAGGCAGAGGGCATCATGTTTCCACTTAGGTCTCCAGAAGCAGAGGATGGTGGATCAGGAGCACAGCAGGGCTATCCTGTGGCAGAGCAGGGCACTGCCAAAGCAAGCTCTGGGCCTCTCAGCAAATTTCCTCCATGGTGCCAGCTGCTCCCAGGAAGCCCAGAGCCTCAGTTCCTGTGCCTAGACTTGCTCTTTCAAGAAAATATTAACATTATTCCATGGTGCATTTTAACAGCTCTTCAGGGTAGGGAGAGTTAACTCTGCTCCCTTAATGCAAGACAGACTACTAATTAGAAGCATGAGCCTGGTGCAGCTGGGTCGAAATGTGTTAAAACAAACAATTAAAAAAAATATTAAGCACCCTCTGCCTACTTCAGTTTAGGGGAAAGGTCTCTCTGACTCTACCTGCTCAGAGGCTACATTGAGGCTCTTTGACTCTGCTCTGAGACTTGCTGACACTACTGATTCAACACTGTATCAAGTCACTCCAACTGTGATCTGAGACCTGGAGCAGAGCGGGAGCATCTTAACACAGTGTCAAAACAGTAGTCAAGAGCGCATGGACGCAGCACTGAAAGGCTTTTGTCTCCCAAATGAAAAGGAGCAGGATTATTTTCATCTTTTTTTTTTCCCTTTTTTTTTTTAAACTTTTTTTTTTTTTTTTTTTTTTTTCCCTATTAATGGTAGCTTTCTCTTAAATAAAAATCCCCACAGTTTATTTGCAGGAAGAAAGCATGACATGTTCCCCCCCACCTTTTTGTTTGATAAAGCAAAGTGGCAGACAATGCCTTCACTGTACAATGCACTTCACTAAAGCTTCACTTTACTTCTTCAGCTTTGGAGAAGTAAAAGGCTGCATTTGAAAATTATTCCAATTTGGGAACCAAAAGAGGTTAATCCTTTCAGGATACTGCACTTCATTCATCTGTACCTCTTTGCATTTTTGTGTTAGTTGTATATTTTGGAATTGCATATTTGTACAATGACATAGATTTGATCTGACTTATAGTTTTGGACATAGTGTTGCTCACCAACCTCCCCACAAAATTCAAGCTATAATACCTGTGAATTCAGTTTTAAGTGTTGACCAATGTTCAAGAGAAGAAATTAGTTCAATTGTCAGAATGTGATGATGCCTGCTGAGACAGGTTTCTTTTCTGCAGATGGGATGGTCTTAATGCTACATGGACTGTGACTTTATAACAGGTTAAACTCATTAATTTAAAAAATGAGAATGCAATTGAATTTATGTTTCCTTGCTGGGGTCACAGGTACCAAGGAATTAGCAAAACCATCTACTGAATGTTTTATAGATGACAGTGTTTTTGCTGAATGTTAAATGAAACCAATCCATTAAAATAAAAAATGAAAATTCTTTTTGTTTCCTTTTCCTCTTGGGCCTTCCCAAAAGGAGGTCGACACCGACCCAGTTTGAAAAATACTTACCTAAGCCAATCACTGCCCAGCATGTATTCCCTTGAGCAACTTGAGCGGGCATGATGCCATCTGAACAGATGGGCATTACTGTAGGCAACCAAGAGACCATGCATGTGAATCAAGTATGGGTGTTTACAGCATCATTTCCCTGATGAGAATGTCAAAATGGCAGCCCAGTCCGAGCCTTTGGCTCAGTTCACTTGCATTTCACTAATTCAGCTCTAAAATGGACAACTTCATGAAATAAATTATTAACATTAAGTTGGGTGGTCCTGATTTTACTTCATTGAATTGGGCAGAGCAAGTGGGTAATGGACTTGCTGAAAATACCATGCCTGGCTCCTGTTTGTAGCAGGGGGGATTTGTTCTTTTGTGAAATGAGGGCGAAGAAGCCCCCATGTCTGTGCCAAGTATAACATAACAAACAGGCCAGCACATCAGCACTACAGATGTACTCTAAACTGAAAGGAGGAAACATTTTCCAATTTTTTTTAAGGAGGCATCTTATTTCAATCAAAATTAAAACAGTATAAAAGGGGACTTATATTTATGATGTATTTGAATAATAAGCCAATGCAGGGTCAGCTCCTTAAAGGCACATATTTTGAATTGGGATTTCACTGCTGTCCTAAAGAGAGATGCACATAGATTGTGCAACATTTCTGAGCTCAGCAGTCATTGGAACTCCTGGGTTTTTTTGAATGAAGTGATTTCTACCAAATTATCACTGGAAGTTCTCTACTGTCTGTTAAATAGAGAGCTTCAAGTACAGAAATTAAAGACTGAAATTTGGATATTAAATCAACACCTTTATCTACTTTAACAAAAAAAGGCTGTAAGATATGTATCCTGGAATCTTGATTTTAAGTGTATAACTGAAATGCTGTAATTATTTTGTTTCTCTTTTGAGGGTCTGTTATATTTTCTTTTTGCCAGCTTTTGTGTGCTTGTGCAGTGCTAACTGCTTATGTACCCTTCATTTTCAGATGTGGTAATCTACATAACCTTTTGCTTTCCTAAGTGGCTAGTTGGCCTGAATTTGAAGAATTGGCATGTCATCAGTATCAGATATAAAATACATGAAAACATGTCTTTCAATAATAATGCAATATCTTACAGATAATAGCTAAAACTCCTGGTGTTTTACAGTTGTTTCTGGTTTTGTTTGGGGTTGGTTTTGTTTTATTTAAATAATCTAATTTCTTAATCTTCTAGGAAGTACCTGGTGAGTTTTACATCTAATCCTATCCTTTAGTTGGGGAATTCAGGAAAAAAAGAAGCAGCTTTTCAAAAGCATTAGGATTAAAAAGCAAATAAAAATCATGATTTTCTAACACTTGGTTGGAACAAAGAGTATCTGAAGTGTGTCATTTTCTATGTTCAGATTATTTAATTATTTTCTTCACTTATTTCAAAGTATTAAAATCAACATTTTCATTTGTCTTCTATACTGGGCTGTGATGACTCCACCTTCTGCCATTAGACTTGCTAAAATGCTCTGATACCTTCTTTTTCATTTTCTAGGGAGCATAATGTTTATTTTCTTGCTCAATGCCATGGTAACAGAAAGATTTCCTTTATATTATAGCTAAGTTTGTGCTTTAAATACAAGCAGGGCAGGTTGGAGAGTGCAGTATATCCCATGTGGAAAGGCAGCACTTGCTTTCTGGGTGCCAGCACATACTCCCAGCTGTTGCTGTTGCTGTGGGGTCACAGATGCAGCTCACACTGAATCAGTTAAAAATGTAGCAGCTATGCTTGGGGACACAAGCTCAAATTTTCAGGGCCTGATTATTCTGTTAGTTTCATATGTGCAATTCCCACAGAAGTCAGCAGAAGCACTACATGCAAACCTGACAGGCTAATTTGGAGCCCAGAACTGCAAAGGATGTAATCATACATTTGATTTCTGTGGGTTCTCGGAGAGTAATTCTCACCCATCTCCATGACATCAGGATTTTCCACAGCTTTTGAAGATTTGGATGAAGCTAAAAAATATTAGGTTACTTGTGATATTTCAATAATCAGGGGGGAAAAAAGAGATCTGAAGTAAATCAGTTCATATTGGACCAGCCCAGAGTGAAAAATGTGTTCTACAGTGCTCTGAAAACTGAGCTAAGAGTAATACAACGTATGGCACATTATGTGCAGGGAAGGGCCCCGAGGGATGAAGGCAAACTAATCAAAGGAATAGCTAATGGCCTAGAAGGAGAATGGGGAACAACCTGCTTCTTACAGAGCCCCCTCAGCTCAGAGGGCTGGTGCGCAGACTGCTGGGACCCCAGCCCAAGGTCTCAATGATTTCATCCAAAACAAGTCAAATTCAAGACAATTTTTTAGTGTCTATATATTTGATTCATTTATCAGAAATTTCTTCCACACAGGGAACAGAGACAAGTATTGGGGCTGAACCACCACTGCCACATCTGCACAATCTTCTATAACATTACTTATGCCTGTACTCCCACAGCACACCAGGGGTAATAATGCTGCTCTGTTTTGCCTGCTGACTGATCAGCATCTTAGGGCAAATAAAATTGTCAAGTAAAATGGACTTGGCACTGGATCATTAAAAGATGATCTGAAAAGGTGACTAGTAAGGTCTAAGCAAGCTGTCACTTGTTTGAATAAGCAAATGGAGACCAAAGACATCTTTAATATGATGCTCCCAGTGTCAGTATTAACTCTCTTTCTCATCTGTTTTCAGATTAATGGGACTGAAAAATCCAAGAAAGAAAGTGGAGGCTGGAGTGATGTTGATTACACTGGAAGGTATGGCAGTTGGTGAACTAATGGAGAACAGAATTACAGACTTCCATAAGAATTGAAGAAGCCTTACAATAACAAGGCAGGGCAGGCAGTGCAGCCTGCAAGATGGAGAACATGGAAGTTCATTGTGCCCTCTCTCAAAGCCTACAGCTTTGGGAAAAGATCAAAACACAATCTTAGGAATCCCAAAGTTTGTTGGCATCCCCAAATATATTAAAATAATATTTGCAGATAGATGAAAAGTGCAGTTTGCAATAGGGACTATTAATGATCAGTTTTCAAACTGTTTGTATCGTTTTCCTGTGGTGACAGCAGAGGACTATGCCACTGAATAAAGTGGGAGTTTTCAGCCTGTAACATTGAAAAAAATGTTAGTGCAAGGCCAAGGGTATTTAAGGATTGTGAATAAAAAGTTATGTGTAAGATGGACACTGTACTAGATGGCCCAAGGGGTAAATGTAAGGTACTTAAAGTTTGTATTTATTTACCTGGGTGTGAATAAGGGAATTAGTGCCAGGAGCCACATTCTGCTCCCTGGGTGCTGGGGGATGGCAGACATGGCAGGCTATCAGGTTGGCAATTCCAGGTTAGGATCAGGACACCTTTGGAGCTTTGCATGAGAAGACCACACTCACCTCATCTGTATGTTGCAGTTGTTCCTTATATCAAGGACTGATAAATAGTTTTAACATTAAGAACCATCCCTTGGGTGGTAGCCTGCAGTTGCACTGGGTTGATTAAAATAGGAAGTCTTTTGTCTCTCCTGAGGCAACTGAACGTATGGGACAGGTCAGTATGAACTCCTCCACATGTGGTGGTGCACACCCAGCTTCTGGTGTCTGCATTAGGGACTTTGTGGAAGCAAGTTTTATGGAAACAAGTCTGAGACAGAAATAGCTTTTGGTTTGTGTGTTATTGTGTATAAAAAGAAAAACAAGAGATTTGATAAGTTATTTACAAAACTAACAGTCCAATTGGTGATTAGTTTTCCTTTTTTAAAAATGCATGAATGCACTACACCTGTTGCTAAACAGCTGTTATAAAACTCTCCTGGTCTCTATCAGGGTCAAGTCTTTTCCAGTGTAGGACTGGGTGAGAAGTGGAGCTCTGTTCCTTCACTCAGCATGTATGCATGCCAAAATCCAGACCTTCATCTGCTTTTCCCACTCCCTTCATAAGATCCATTGTCTCACACACAAAGAGTTACAGCTATGAGCTTTAGCAGCACAGATCTGTAGCTGTCACCACCATCTGGTTTTTAAATCCTTTTCTGTATGCTCATATGTTTGTCATTTAAATTACTTATGTTTAAATTACAGCTGAGTCAGTATTTCACATTATTAGGGGACATAAGCATTATGATTCAAGAGAGGCCTGATACAAGGACCTTCCCCACACTGAGGATTTCTTTCTGATAATGGACAGTTTGTGATGCTCCCTGTAACAGCAAAGCTCCGCTTTGAGGCTTTTGAGTTCTATCAGAACTCCTTTGTGGTTACTGCTTAAATCCTGTAAACACTTGTTGCTCAAAATGGCCCTCCTTCTGTCTTGAGTCTTTTGATTTTTTCCCTCTTCTTGAAGGGATACACTAACAATCCTTTTGTTATGTACAAGGAGGTAACATTTCTCAATGAAACCAGCTGTGTGTACTCCTTAAATTCCTAATCCTCTCCTTCAAATACTCAGGACTCATCTGATGGGCTTCATAATACAGCTGTTCCCTCAACCTTTTATTTTTTGAAAGTGGTCCTGGTTATTTTCATACTTTGATATAGTTCTGTTTAATTTTTGTGATTCATTTTGGTTTGTGAGAAATGCTTGCATTTTTCCTGCTTTGCTGCAAATGCTAACTTCTCTGAAGTAAAAGTATGTCCTTTTCCCTATTTAATTGTGGGACTTTCTGTCCCTATGCTGAAAAACCCTTCTTCCTCTGCAAAGCTGGGATCTCCACAGTAAGATCATGACATGGGCAGTTTTGGGGTTGAATTTTTTCTCTGTTTGTTTTGTTTCTTTGTGGATTTAGTGGAGAGGTTGGTTGATTAGTTTATTTTTTGCCCAATGTTCATTAAACAACTAGGTTTCTTTGGTGCTGAAAAGTGTAGCGAAATATAGTGAAATGTAGTGTAGCTGTTATTCTAATATAAGTTTTAGTGCTGTTTAAATTCTGAGTAGCTGTATGACTTCTGCTGACATGCTGTACTCTCTGTGAAGAAAATCAAGAGTGTTTGAAGTCCAGAAGACAAGCTGAAAGCATGATGTTTCCCTATTAAAAATAATTTTATATGTGGAGAGTGAACTAAATATTGCTTTCCTTTTCCTTATGATAGCCCTGACTCCTTTTTAAAATAACTTTATAATTAATTTCAGTTGGAATTTGTGGCATGACTGTTTCATGGACATTCTTAATGGCACTTTGATTCCTTCTTGTACAGTATTATAACTATACTTTTTTTTCTGGCTCTGTATTGCCTGTTTGCCCTTCAGGCTACACAGATTATAAAATGAGATTTCTCTGCGTCTGGCCACTGATCTACAGTCTCTTTTCTGTCCTCTAATCTGCTGTTCTTTAGTACTTTGATTCCTTATGTTCTTGGGTGGCCTTTCTTATCCCTCTCTTTTGGATTTAGTGTTTTCTCTAGTTTTTCTGAGGCTGCTTTCTCAATGTTCATTGTCTGTTTGGCATCAGCATGATCTGTAGCTTCGCTCTTTCTTCTTTTCATCTTTCACAAGATCTCTGCTGCATATGGTGGACCACCTTTCTTTTAAACTGCTTTAGCAAAAGCTCTTTCAAAAACTTAAGCAATCTCCAATCTACCTTCTTGCCCATTCTTATCCTCACTGTTCCCTCCCCACTATGCTCCTAGTTTGAAATCTGTCAACTCTGCATGACTAAATCAGTGTAAATAGGCTTGGCAAACAGTTTTGGGTTCTTATATGTTGGCTCTCCCTGGGTCCTCAGATTTTTTTACCCTCCCTCTCTCTACTAGAAAACCTGCTCTTTTCTCTCTCTCGGCACCATCTCTTGAGCACTGTCTCTTTCTCTCCTTTTTCTGTCTTTGTCTGTTGTCTCCAGGGCCTCCACTGTCACATCATACAGTTCTTCCATCATATCTGGCATTTCTGACCTGATCTTCCTCTCTAGCTTGCCTGCATTTTCTCATTAGTTACAGGCGTCCCCTGATTCTGTCAGACTTTTTTTTGAAAGTTATTTCCTACAGCTTTTCTAATTTTTTTTCCCCGTGACTTTTAAAAATGTCCTCTAACAACTAAAGCAAACTGATGGGGGTTTTGTGTTATCTTGCTTGCTTTCTTCCTTTTTTGTTTAGCATACTGACTTGCTGAAGCCATTCTGAAAAACCTTCAGACCATCCCATTTGTCGTACTTAACACCAGTGCCATCTGGATATCTACAACTGCTGAGGAAGGCTGAGGTAACATGTTACTCTGCCTTTGTGATTTGAGAGTTAACATAAAACTATCTTACTGGACATCATGATGCAATTTTTAGGTCTTTTAATATGGTTTGCAGTATGCTTGCTTCACTGTTTATGTTGTCAGCATGGTGCCTTGAGCTTCCAGTTGCACAGCTTTAGCAGTCTTCACTTACTGACATTCTCTTTCCTAGGGCCAAGTTTCCCAGGAGATTTTCCTCATGTGACACAATCTTCTGTAAACTAGAGCGCTGAAATCTCTTAGCAAAATTAGTTCATCAGGCTTTAGCTCTGGGTGACCTCACTGTGAAACAGCCACTAAAATACTTTTTATGTGTCCAGATTGTCTAGGTAATTCCATTAGTATCATTCTCATGGTAGCTGAGCAGGTAGATTGTCTTATTATCACAGTGCCTGAATTAAATTCAGGCTAATTTAGTAGATGGTAAACTCTGCTGCTGCTATGGGTTCCATGTAACTCTTCATTCCCATAAACTTCTCTCTGTTTTTAATGTGAACTTTTAAAAGAGAAATACAATTATCTTTCTCTTTAACAGCTTTTTTTTTTAGGTGATACGTACAAAATAAATATAAATGTAGGTAATGTACTTGGTGTACTGTCATAAAGGTAGGAGAGCTGTTTCTTTTTATTTGTCAAAAAATATCTTTGAATTAATATTTCAATCTTTTGATGATGTCACCTTTATTAGGACAGTTAATATTGACAAGGATGGGCACAGTATAAACTCCTGTATAGGGAGATTGAGCAATTAATCATTTTTCATAACAGAAAAGAAAAGCAGCCAATCTTAGCATTGTTTTATCGAGTTTCTTTCCAAATACACAGAACTTGTGTTGCCTGAAATCAAGTGGACTCTTTAAAAAGTAAAAATAATATTTTGTATTTTAAACTAGTCAAAAGGGCAACCTTGGATGGAGAGATTTGGATAATAATAACAACTTTTTTTTCTTTTTTTTTAAAATTTGAGATGTTGGCTGTATCAAGGTGAAAGAGGATGAAGGTTCCATTGCCAGTCGTGCCCCAAGAGTGTTTTGTGACTGGATTTCTTTGCCTTCTTCCAGTTCCAGCTATGTCAGGTAAATAGTACTAGTCCAGGAACTTAGTTTCTAATTTTTCTTTGAAGGTACAAATTTTATCAGTGGCCACTGTGTTTTGCTTTTGTTGGTTACATTTCCTTCAGAATGGTGTTTATCCTTTCAAACAAAGCAAGAAGTTGAAGTATGCTAAGTATGGGTTTGTGGTTCTCATTTATTCCTTCTCAAGTTTTTCATATTTTTTTTAATGCTGGAGCTCCCTGACAGAAGGATTTCATGATGTGTCTAGGAAGTAGTCACATCCTCTCCACTTGCCCAGAAAACCTCCTGCTTTTAGAAACAGCTGTAGGAGGTAGACTATTTCCAGAAAAATCTTTGAAGTTTAGCAGTTGTGTGTTGTGGAATGCAGAATCTTAGAATTTACATATAATTTTTATAAATTATATTTATAATTTATGGGCTTGACTACTGAGTTTTTGTAACAATATTTGCTTTAAAGGGTAAAACCTCCAAACACATGAGTTTGGGGAAACAAGAAGGTTGCTTTATCAAATCATAAAGATCAGCCTGCCTTCCTGACCAGCAGAGTTGTTCAGCACCTCTGGAGCTTCATGCTCATGCTGAGGGAGGCAAAGATTTTGAATCCCTCTGGTAAGGCTGCCTGTGCCTTAAGTTCCTTCTCTCAAGACATCAGAATGGATGTCCCTGCTTGAAGAAGGGTTGGGCTGCAGTGCATCTTCTATAAAGTGCTGCTTTATACACCATGTAAATTCTCTTGTGAAATTTGGCACACTACATTGGTTACTAAATTCTTCAAGGGGAGGTTTCTTGACCCTGTTGAGAAGAGAAAGCTTTTACATGTTGGGCTGGCAAGTGAGTATGTGGAGAAAATAAGACAATCTGCTAGGTGTTCTTTTATAAGGAGAGAGTATATTCAACTGACAGCTCATTCACTAATTCCATGTGTTATTTTTCTCAGAAGTTGCTGTCTACAGCAGGAATACTCATTGCTTTCACAAGTAGAACAGCTTTTTAATATTAAAATAATTTATTAATTTACCAAAATAAATAAAAAGAGGAAATAAATGCTTTAACTGTCTATTGTCACACGCAAAATCCTTGACTTGTTAAACGGACCATGTAGAGAGGAAACATTTTGTTTTAATCTCTGAGTTCTGTTAAGCAGCAAAGAACCACTATTTTTGTGGTGCAGAAGTCCATAGATCTGGCTCTGTGGTGAGTATCTCCTGTGGAGATCTTGCTCAAGGTTGGAAAAGTTCATACACTGCATCAGTAGGACCCAATTATTAGCTCTTTTCCCCCCACCATCCCAATGTGTGTGTGTGTGTGTGTGTGTGTGTGTGTGTGTGTGTGTGTGTGT